>QNGE01000466.1:72218-235433 GCA_008508345.1 Paragonimus westermani
TGTGTTTTTAGTGCCAGATTTCTTGAAAGTTTTCGTTCCGTTTCTGATGTCGTTTCTACTTCTAGTATCAGACTCTCGGCAAACAGTCGTTTATTTTATATAAATCTTTGGGGCAGAAAAATATCAGACAGGTAATTTGGGACAGCAGTTTTAGTCGACGAATCCTTCTCAACTCTTCGAACCGCCACTTTCTTTGTTTTAATCGTTCAGTGTGACCAACAACGGATCAGCGTTTTACTGTGGAACATCGGTGAATTTCGTACTAGTACATTTGTTCGTAAAATTTTAGTCACTCTGCTCCAACTGTACATAATTACTTGATAGCGACTCATTCTGTGGCCAGAAAGAAAGGGTGAACTATGATAATCACAATAGATTTATGGATGTCTTGTGACTGGAACACGTCTTCAGTATGCTGATTGTGTGAGATAAGACAGAATTGTGCGGTTGTTCGGGGTATGATGACCTCTACCTAAGTGACTTTAAATTTAGAACCATCAAATTTAACAACCCTCGTGGGACATGACTCCAGTGGTTGCCGGCTACACGTTTAAGCTGTTGAACAGGAGCCATTATTTTCCAGTCAAACTAAGGAACACATTTACGAAAGTGCGTATCGCGTTAATCGATATTGATGTTTGGCGGAATGGAATGTGGAATTGTACGTAAGCACACACGCCTGTCTAACCATTCACAGAGTTCGCAACAGTGCAAATACACTAAGCCGGGTTTGCTGTGCAATTGCTTCGCTATGCATGGTGAGTGAATGTAAGTGTGGGTGTAACAGCTGCCTACCTATCCCGGCTAAGACAATGAAGGTTTTTCGATTGCATTCGAAAAGCCTGATTTGGCTGGCCGGTTATGGATAATCACAAGGACAAAAGCGGTTTCTGTGTGCGCCCTACTGAAGTAATGCGAATGGGGATTGGGACACGAGTAGCCGGCTGTACCTGCGTTGGAGAGAAAGATAAAATTAGACTTGTTCTTTATGGACCACCATTATCCGAACGCACTACCTGATTGGTTGGCATCCCAGTGCATGGCAATGACTGGCGGCTTGCACCATCAGCTGTATGGGGTCACGCACATATGTGCACATAGGTACACAAACTGGGCAGTTTTGTGTCTACATCACACTTGAACGAGCTGGTGTGTGTGTGCTATAGTACGTGCGGCTCATGGGTATGTGCGTGTCTGTACTGTGTGCACACTGGGAATCATGTCGTGCATTCGTCCCACCGTTCCACCCACACGCCAAACAGGTTCCAATATTTTACTGTGCTGCCGGCCAGATCTCGCTGGTCAGCTTCACCGGCTGAGTGATAAAACTTTCAAAGGTCCAAACGTTTCCCGGTCGGAGCGTGTTTCATGAACTTTGCGTTCGCGTTTGCGTGACATAAATCGCAAACGTTTCTTGCACACCCATCTGTATTTTCTATCCCTCTATCGGATCGTTAACTTTCGTCAGCCGGGTAATAACATCATCAGCAGAAGTAACGCCCTTACACCAACCGTCTGACCAAAAATGAGTCACGAATCTGAGTCTCATGTGAAGATTTCCCGTACGATTTACCGAGGCGTTTCGCCAAGCACGACACGACTGGAGGTAAGTCGATCCAAAGTTCATGCAATGTGGCCTACACAAGACCTGACACACTAGTTTGCATCTGATGGGGCTTAATACGTATCCGCTATACTTCATGAGGTGATGGTCATAAAGTGTTTCCTCCAATTTTTCTGATTTGCAGGGCCGTGTACGTGAGTTGGAAGACATGTTGGATTTAGAACGTGATGCACGAGTACGGGTGAGTTACTTCTCATAGGATAAACCGAGTAGCTGTTACAATCTGTTTATAATGTGAGCCCTGAGAACAATCAGACAACGTGTGGACACATAAAAGGAGATTGGTTAGGGAATACTAGTAGACAACTAACCGAAGGCTTACCAATTGCCTGCATCCGATGATGTATTATTTTTAACACTCTTAAAGGTAATTTCCAGTTTACTGGGTGAGGAGGAACTGAAGTTCTGTTCGACACAACGCCCAAGAGAGTGAATTGGATTTCTGATAAACCTGTTCCCATAGTCCACTTTACTCTGTCAGTTCAAGTAGATAAACTACAAAATGAAATTACAGAAAAACTCACTAAAATTAAGTGAACATTCAGTGAGCGTATAATCTAGAGGTATCGTAAATCTGGATCCCAGCATGTAGTTTGGTAACAGGTGGTTCAATATTGCCAGAATTTTTACATCATTCACTTTCTTTTTGTGCCTTGGATATTTTTAAAACGCCAGTATTCAGTTTTTGTGTTCAGAATGTCCCGAGTGTTTATGTAGTCTGTAGGCTCATGGTGTACCAAAGCCGGCTGATACCCTCTAATTGGAACAGCCGCGATCGCGTTATCGTTATAAAACCCCAAACAATGTCAAATGAAGTTACGACGTCCAGAACATAGAACTCGCCGCATAAACTTCCGACCGGTCATCTAATTAGACAGTTCGTTTAAACTTAGTTATTCATTAGGTTGAGTGGATCAATCAGTATGTTAAATGTTTCAACATCGAACATGGTGGAATCTGTGGTGCCCATGCGCCACGGATTTTAATTCGTTTGGGGTAGAAACGTCCATGGTCCAAAATGCACGCTGGACACAGAATAGAACAAGAAACTATTAACGGTAGTTGCATCTACATCACTATTTAACAAACAATAAGATAATTGAGTATATTTCCACCTCAACTTATGCTACCATTGATTAGCAACGATGTTCGTGAAATTTCATTGCAGGCCGAACGTCATGCTGCCGATATGAGCTTCCAAATTGATGCTCTCTCCGAAAGACTGGACGAAGCTGGAGGAAGTTCAAGCCAGACGGTAAGCTGCATTTTTCGACTAAGACCTCCAGTGTTAGTGTGGTTGACAAAAATGATAAATGTTTCTTGAGCGGTTGGCTGAATTCCTACCTTTGGTCGCGAAAACAGAAAGTTCAGTAGCTCTGCTGAGTTTTCTTTCCATAATCCATACAATGTATGGCTAGATTCGTTTATTTTTTTCTCAGAGGAATCGCAGCGGGTTATCACGAAGATAGTTCGGTCATCTGATAAAGGTTACTTACTTGAGGGGTTTTATATTGTGTATTTTCCAGTTGGATAAAGTCAGTCAGAAAAGTGGTATATGAGACTGAACTAATGAAATTCTTTCCGGAAGCCAAATGTGCAAATGAATGTGGCTGTTTTATTTTAAAATGCAAATGTTATACGGAAGCGTTTAAGGAAAGTAGTGCTCTGTTCTAGTGTTCCAGGTCTTGAGTGAAAAACTGCCTACGAAGATGATTCCATATCCATTCTTTCTGATGACCGCAGTTGCTGGTTCATAATTCACATTGGCTGTTGGTCTGACCAATTTGTTTAATAAAATGTTGGGTTGAATCAGCAATTACAACGTGACCAATGGACAGTTGAAAGCACCGCTGGAATGATCTGATTTTTTCCATTTCAACGTTGAGCTTTCGTTTATCAATCTGTGAGGCTTAATAACCAGACTATTTATGTGTCGCTGAATTCTGAACTCAAGCTGATGTGTTACGATCTATGGACACATCCGATGAAACACGAAGTTTGTTCAACCGAAATTCCCGGGCGTCACTATACTTGTTGTCGTCCTTGTAGGCTGCTGACATCGCTTCGTGTGCTTGGAAACTGGTATGTACAGGTGCAGTCTGATAATGGAACTAAGGTTATCAGGAAAGATGTTGGTGTAAGAAAAGATCAAGCGCATGTGTGCCTGAGTATCCACAAGTCACAGAGATAATTCTTATAGAGGAACATATGCGAAATTAGGAGCTACTTTGCATGAATTTCCCTTTCGTACCACGACATGCTGTAGAGAGATAGAGGAAAGAAATTGTGTCCTCATTAGAGAAAAGTGCTGTTAGAGATAAGCAATCCAGTGTTTCAGATACAGCCATTTTGTAAAACTGCGAATCTAAACTGTAAGTCACTGAGATTTTTCTAAAATAGACGTGTTTATGGTTTATCATGAATTTTGACTTGACAAGCGGCGGCGACCAGTTTTCACGGAGCTACTTGCTTATGTACAGAACATTGAAGGGAAAACAGTTGCGTGTCCAAAGGGCCTACAGTTGATTAAAGATCTACAGTATGAAAAAAGTGAAGAGCAATTTTCATAATGTTCGGCGCTGTTCTAATTACTGTATCACGTATGCTAATCGTTTGCCAGAATTGACCGTGGATTTGACGGAGCGGATCAAAATATGGATGATCTTAGTCAAATCAGCTTTAAGGATAGACATTCAACCGGCAAACGTTTGCAAGAATTGGAAAACAATGTTATTCACTTCTAGGTAAACGTAAAGAGTTCAGTAGTCCTTGTGGATGGTCTCGGATGATAATCATTCGGTTGTCAACAACAGAACGTGCGGTGGCAAATAGATTACGATAAAAGTTGATTTTCATATCTAGGTGATAAGCGGCTAGTAAAGCCATCGGTTGGAACAGGCAAATTGAATGGTGTGTCAGTGTTTATCTACACATTGGTTCACATTGTATCTAGGCCTCTCTGCGTACGTAGACTTGTAACGGCAAAAAAGGCGACCTTTCCGCTTGAACTGCTTGGGCAAAAGTGGACAGTAGTTTGCACTTCATTGCCCTGATCTTCATACTCTCTTGTGCCTCCCCTTGAAGGCGCGCCTGGAATTTGGCGTCTTTAAAGTTCAATTCCTACCACATGCTCGACACGCTGTTTACCGGTATGTATCGATTTAACAAACAAACGCACATACATATTTCCACCTACATGGGAAAAGCCGATTGCCACACGGAAAATCCAGTGTATTCTATGGCTCCATATATGGTCAGCTTGTCCGTTCCTCATCGATTGGGTTGTATTTACCGCCTCCGGGTTGTCCGTACATTCCCCCGATAGTGCACCGACAGACAAAGGTGCTACCAGAGCTGCCCCCATCCCGTACACACACACACGTGTGCACACCCTCGCATACATAGCAACCAGCGCGCGAACACCGCACATCCGTTACCATCACCCGTGACCGTTCGTGTTGCGGTGAGGCCCACGCACGCTGTCAAGTCCTGACAATGGGTATATCTTCACCCTTACATCTAGACAATTGGCACCTGGTCTGTCGGATCAATCCCCTTTGCACACGCTCGCAGTTAGCTAAGCATGTGACTGAACGGGACGATGCACTTATTTTCTCTCGCTCTTTCCCTCCTCAGACTGGGTGCTGTATATTATCAGGCTTGCATTAGAGATGGATCGATTCAACTCGCCTGGATTAGAGATGCAAGAAGGGATAAGATATTTTCGGTATCTGGTGCCTGTTGCGCTGAATTTATACGTTGACCATATATGAACGATTGCTAACAGCCGCTGCACGCTATCGAATTTTTGGACGGTCGCAGCACACTACCTTAGAATGGTGAACAACAAGCTGTTAAGAATGACCGACTTTGATCTATGGTGAGTAAAAGCAGCCGATAAATAAGTAAAATTCATTATGCGCCCACTTCCACAACTAACAATGCTGCTAGGAAATTTCCAAAAAATCAATTGACAGCCAAGAAAAGTCGACCCATCCTAGTGGAACAAAGCACTCACGATTACCGAAGAGACGCTTCGTGATCCACTAGAAGTCTAAGATGCTTTCTCGGCTAGTGTGAATTTCAAGCTGACGAACAACCTTAGAAGATGTTGGCCTCGCTTTGCATTCGCGTTTATCTTCTGGTTAGATTTGCATTCTCACAGGCAACACGGATGGCGTTTTGCAGGTGATCTTTTCCGAAACAACAATTATTGTGCGTTGAGTACACGTGCGTGTAAATGGAACTGTAAGCTCGTTACTAAATATACACACATATATATGTATTTACATCTATATATATATATGCACATTTTGCACACCCGGTGGTGGGTTGGTCAATGGGGTTTTGCAGAGCTACTGATGCTGTTGGAGTAAAACCAGGAACTTTTTTAAAACGTAGAATCGAGACTGACTTGACTGATACTGTTTCTTAGAAGCTTTGCGTAATACAGAAATGAACACGGTGGACTGGTTGCAGTTATTTTGTATACATTATATAAATCTTTACTGATAGCATGTTATCAGATTCAGTGTAGGACGACGACTGATTTAGTCAGATTAGGCTCTGAGGCTTGTGCCCAAGTCAAGATTGATCAAAAGATTCTATTCTCCACAACGATAACATACCAAGGTTATAGACAGTGCTCTACGTATCGCTCGTGGCTGAGTTGCCCTATAGGGTGGATAAAGTCAAACAGTGTTGCGACTAAAAGCTGTCTTTGCAAAGCTGACTTGGCTGCTGACTTAGCAAAGCCATTTCAGAATGACACTAAAGTCTCACTTTGTTATTGGCATGTGTGTTTGTGTGTGTGCAGAACATTTCTGGTACTAAATGGATTTTGAATCGATTTATTCTCCGAAGATGTGGTGAGCTGCTAGTGATTTTCTATGTTTCCCTACTATGTATGCAGCTCGTTGTGAACAGAAATGCTGGTGTCATTAAACTTGACTAACGAAGTTTCAAGCTCTCAAGTTTAAGATCCGATTCAATAAAGGTATTATCATTATCAGCGACGCAACCCATATATTCATATTTTTGTCTAAAACTCAAACGCATTTAAAACGAGTTTCTCCCATGTACCTGGTCTTATAACGTCAGCTCAAGATGAGGCATTGAACGTTTAAAGCCGTAGTCAGCAAAGTCCCAGATATGCCTTACTTTGCTAAAAAAAATACACTCATTTTCACTATGTACATCGAAATTGCAGCATGAACTTCTCAAACGTCGTGAAATGGAAATCAACAAACTTCGGAAGGATTTAGAAAATGCGAATGCAGCGCTAGAACTGGCTGAGACATCCATGCGTCGTAGACATCAGAATGCATTGAACGAACTGGCAAGTGAAGTGGAGAATTTGCAAAAACAGAAGGGCAAGTACGTGTGAAGCTGTAGTAACATTTTAGAGCATTTTGTTCTCATCGGATCGATAATCACCCGTCTTTATAGTATGAACTTGAGTGCATGAATCAATAAAAATTCAGATTGACCTTCGTTTATAGTGTGCCAGGAAAATCACTGAATAGAAATGAAAAAGTGAAGACCCCACCACCGAATTCTTGATAATAGGTCAGGAGGTAAAATCAGTATGCATATAAAATAAAACCTGAGCACAGAACCCTAAGAACGGAATAAGCGATTTATGCCATAGCAGTCAAATAAGATTCCAAAATAAATGATTAATAAAATAAGTTGTATTTTTGTGTGCACTCAGATTATGTCCTGATGGCTATATTCCTATTGAAACTATTGTTATGGAGTAAAACATCCCTGTGTCAGATTTATTCCCTTGTAACACCGATCTGTTTCAGAGCTGAGAAAGATAAGAACAGTTTGATCCTGGAGGTTGACAACGTCCTGGGGCAGTTGGATGGGGCTCTAAAAGCCAAGGTGAGCGAAACCTATAATGGCCACTGTCAGTCAGTTTATTACTGAAAAACGCTGTCAGTGATTCTGGCATGTTTCATGTCCCGTTATTGATACTTAGGTTCTTAATTTACTTCTGCTGTCGTTTGCATATATTAGCGAGTCAAGTACAAATGAGTAACTAAAAGTTATCAAGTAGTTCCTAGTTTGTAACAGAGTAAATGCAGAATGGGAGACAGTTATCGAACATGTATAATACTGCTTCCGACCACATTGTGATCAGTACTGTAAACATTTTGATTTACGAAGTCGAGGACAATTCATGTATGGAGTCATCTCTGCAAGAAAACTAATCGATTCATTAAGGTTGAATGTCCTGATAAGAACCAAAGGAAGTCACACTTGAAGAACAAGAATCTTATTGGCCTGTTTGTTAAACCTGCTATTCACCCAGGACCGTGAAGTTACTACCGAGTTTAAGATTCCTTAAACAATCCGCTTTATAACGGCAAAATGACTGTGGTAAAATTAACATTAGTACCACGTTGTAGCCCGGAAACTGGAACTTTTTGATCAAGCAATGAATGCAATCCATCACGTCAGTTTGATCGATCTGAAACAAGACATCATAAAAGCGGGAAAAGACGATAAGATCTGTGCACAGTTATTGCAAAACTGAGTAATGTTCTTGTGTTTTACAGGAGTTTACTTCAGCCGCACAGACACCTGTAAGATATGCCCATCTACTCATCGGCTATTGGGCACTTTAACGTACCGATCTGATTAATTTGAATGAACGCTCAAAACAGGTTTTTTATTTATTGAAAATCTACTTTATTCAATGCTTTTAAACACTGTCAGATCCTTTCGAGTTGCATCTGAGTCGTATATTGAAGAATGTGTACCTGTCGGAAATAAAGTAAACTCTTACATCAATATATATCATCGACTAACTTCGCCTGATTTCTCTTGAATTTTTAGCAATCGGCTGAGTCCAAACTTGAAGGCCTAGACAGTCAACTGCAAAGGTTGAAGAATTTGACGGACGATTTGCAACGCCAACTGAACGACTTGAATGCTGCCAAAGCCAAACTGACCTCAGAGAACTTCGAACTTATGCATGTGAACCAAGAATACGAATCGCAAGTACTTAATCTATCGAAAGCTAAGTCGTCCCTTGAAAGTACCGTTGATGACTTGAAACGCTCACTGGATGATGAAGCCAAGGTTAGTTATCTGATTAATGCCCCAACGGATAGGTTGTAAATGGTCTGTTTTGTCATGGTTTCTGTTTTCAGAAAGCCTAAAGATTTATGATAGTCGATCTAAATTCAGCTCACGCAAACCTCTTGAGTATCACAAGTTCCTGCGTGTGTATTTTTGGGATTGGAGATAAACCGGCAAATCCAGAGATGTATTTTCAAGTGATGATAATTAAGCCAGATATGACTTACCAGTTCACAGCCTTGTTGTAGTCGCGTTTATACACTGAAGTAAAAATGACATCATAGATTGGAACGCAATGAATCAATTCCCTCTCACTGGGTGTATGTAATTAAAAGCCAAAAATTAACACGAATTAGTCCACACTTTATTTGACTGAACCTGTAAATATTCGCGTCTGTCATGTTATACACGGACCCCTTTACCGAACTATTGTAGTGTACTTGTCGTCCAGACAATTACAGTTAGAGTCCTTGACAAAACATTTTTAGCGTACTAATCAGAAGCTTCAAGTGAAGTAATTTTCGTGGAACTACCATCCACAGCCGATCAAAGAATGCTACTGTACAAATTTTAATAAGGATTTCACAGAGTTGCAAATAATGACCTAGCTACCTCAAACCGACCTCTGTTTAGTGGTGTTGTAAGGATCTCACCGGCATGAAAAAGCACATATATTAGTGAACATAAGAATCCACGCGATCAAAGTAAAGGCTTTGTGGACAGGCTGGAAAATGCTTGACGTGTGCTTTGGTGAGCAGTCAGAGAACAGACCAGAAAAGCGCAGACGTGAATCGGACTGACCTACTGGCACAAGTCGTTTGTTAGGGTGTAATCTCACTGATTCAGAAGGCTAGTACAGTATTATAATGTATCAGGGAAAGCAGCTTGCAGCATGTCTCGAAAAAGTGGGAATTACTTGATCTTGTAACCCATCCGCAGGTGCTCCAAAGTCATTGAGGGTAATATTGAATTTATTCTCGAAGAGGTTACAGAATCACATGGTTGTTCAGGTCCAAGCAAGCTCATTTTAAGTTATACCCACTCAATTTAAATATTCTGCCCATCTTTACGGTCTGTGATTAATGAGTGCGGAGAGAATGAGTAAATTATTATACGACCCGTCTTCCGATAACGCTAGTTGAAATTATCAGAGAAAATAGTCTAAAATATAAAGTAAATTTTTAACAAGGTTTCACTTATGAGTTATCAGCCACTAATGAGGAATTAACTATTCGACTTCACTAATTGGGACATAAAACTGGGAGGAATAATCTGAAGTTACTTGTGCTTGAGATGCGGACGACAAAGATTGCGTCGAGACCTCAGTTGTGACAGACTTCTTGATCTACTAGCTGCGTGTAATGAAAATAGCTGCCAATTAAACTGCTTAGAAGGACATTTCTGGTGTATATTAAGTAACTTTAACTTCTGTCAGTTTTGTGGATGAATTCCGAAAAGCAACGAGACAAACGCCGAAAATCTTAATAAAGACTATGTATCCTTTTACGCCTAACCATTTAATCCAGCTGAGGTTGACTACACAATCGTTTGTAAGCTTCTGGTGTGCCCCAAGTTCCGTCGAACACTTCGGAATGGGACAAGACAGTGCTAAAGAACACAAAGTGAAACATGTAAAGCAATTTAGAACTATCCAAATTGAGGGTTGTTTATCTCCAACATCTTAGAATGTATTCGCACACCTCGTTTACTACGTAACCAAGATAGAAATGTTCAGTGGGCACACTTCCCAGTTGAACCGTGAGCGTGTCACCTCCAGCGCCATAATTTTCCAGGAATATACACATCGGATTTTATTCATCGAATTTCGCAGCATATACAAAAGGCGGGTCTCAAACAATGAACACTATAATGAACGCTCTCACAACTTAAATGCAAGTAAAAAAATCTCTGTAATTGTTTTTGGGTTTTAGTTACTCAATTCATCAAGTGTATCGAGTGAAAGCAAAAGCACTGGCTACTGGTACGAACTACTCTCATAATCTGCTCCTTGAATATCAGTGTGAAATTATATTAGCATTAGGTGTAGTATTGGGCTTGTTTAACAATCAAATCCAGTGTGCGCATGGTTCTTAATACATACTTGCTCGTAAACTTGACCCTTCTCTGGACTTAGTGACCTTTCCTAAACCACCAATTGACTATCCACCCTGCTCCCCTAACTGCTTGATATAAAAAGCCTGTTTCATATTGTTGTAAATTTGGTACTGACGAGTCAATACGAAATGCTTGCATCTGCCAGTTTTCGTGTTCTAACGGTCTTGTTCATACTTCTGAAGGGAATGAACTGTTTCAAATACTTGGAATCGTCGTTGGCCTCAACTATGTACACTGTCAAGCATCTTTCGTTCGTAAATTAAGTAACTACTGTTACACTAGTATTTCGCGTTACTTCTGATTCCCAATTCATACGTCACAGACAAGATTCAATCTGCAAGCCCAACTGACTTCATTGCAAATGGACTACGACAACCTGCAGGCCAAATATGACGATGAGAGTGAGGAAGCGAGCAATCTACGTAACCAGGTTTCCAAATTCAATGCGGATCTGGCAGCCATGAAGTCCAAATTTGAACGTGAACTCATGGCGAAAACAGAGGAGTACGAGGAATTAAAGTGAGCGAATCATCAAGCCTCTAACTGTACGAAATCAGTGGTGATTATCACAGTGCTTATCTACCCAAGTCAAGTTCATTTCTGGCAGTTTAGCATTGGTGTGAACCACTGATATATTGTTGTGTATGATGGTGATGATGAGTTCATTGTATAGAATCCATTCATGGTTTGTTGCTTCGTTCGCATCAGAGTAAAACTAGGGGGAGGTTACTTCCAAGCGTTTTTGAATCAGCTGGAATTGGCAGGTTCGGGAATTCCCACCACTACAATCCATCCACCGAATATTGCAGTGGAAATGTTAAAGTTAATCCCGTAATTTTTGAATTGGTATAATCCTACAAATGTGTATCATACCTTGTTTGTTTTCAGTCGGTAGTGGTTTGTTCTGTGAATTACCCATTTACTGGTCTTAGTTTGACAGTAATATTGTTGATGATAACGTGCTAATTCTCGCACCACTCTGTTGCAATTCAGACGAAAGTTGACCCTCCGAATCACAGAATTGGAGGACACTGCTGAACGTGAACGAGTCCGGGCTTCAAATCTAGAGAAAATCAAGACTAAATTGACGATAGAAATCAAAGATTTGCAGGCCGAAGTGGACAGTGTAAGTGAACCGGAAACCTTAACGATGTTTAGTTTACGGGATGATTCTTGGTCACTTTTGTTCGTTCTCGTCTGCGTAAGCCAGTGTGAAAAACTGCATGGATAAACGATAGAACACACCACTCACCAAACAGCTAATCCTTCACGTGTGGTTTGTCTGGAATTAGCTACAATCTTATTGGCGTCTTTTAGTGTTGCTATGCTCATTGGATGAGCACGAATCTTCTGTACGGTTATTCTCGAAAGTATGCTCATGTCAGCCTAACCGAATAAACGGGAGTCAAATCTGCAGCCTATAACACATATCATAAGAAAAACTGGAGAAAGAATCGGACCAAAGTAGTTAACCGATAGCATAGCTGGTGAAATCGACCAACCACCAAACATCCTGGAGATGAGTGCGTAGCAGCAGCTGTTAGCTGTTAGCTGCTGTCACCCTAGCATGCAGTTTGCAGTAATGGGATAGCGAATGAAAATTCCAGTTTGTTTGACCACGATCGGTGTTTTGAAGCATAACTCTGACATATGGTGCCTGCATGCATCAGCAGCACCAACTGGAAACTGTTTGTTTGTTTGGGCACAATGAAAAAGTATACTGTCTAACTGTACAGTGAAAAACAGGTTAGGCTGGAATCAAGTCATCCCCAGGTGTAATGGTTCAATTTAAACTAGTAACCTGCCTCTAGCGTGTCAAGTAAAATTGAATTTCCTATTTATTTGATTCGCTTAGAGTTGGGGGATTTACATTAGCTGATTTGAAGCGATAGAAAACAAAGTTTAGATTTTGCAACCTTTTGTGGTAACAGTACCACTGCATAAAAACTTGTTTTTCTGCGGAAAGCAGAAGTCCATATACTTCGTGCGCCTGATTCTGTGTTGGCTGGGGATTAGATTTTGTTGGACGGTTTTTTAGTGTGAACAGATTCAATTGAAGATGGATGAAGATTTGTGTAGCCGAACCCACCAATATAGGGCAAAGAAGCACAGTCAAACAACATCGTGACTGATGTTCATACTTATGATCTAGGTAAGTTAGTTTTACTCAGGACTGTATCTTACGTGTGTACTGCTGAAACAAGAATTTAAAATTCTCGCCTGATTGGCTGCGTTCACAAAATTCAGCAGCATTTTCCAAAATGGAGAGATCACGCTAGTAAAAACGTCCTGTTTGCCTATTAGCCCGTCCCAGAAACATTCTGCTTTCAGAGGTTGAACACACCGCGCCTTCATCCCTGCTTACTACAAGAAAAATAGCTAGTAAATGGCGCGGTGGAGGTTTCATCCCTGATCGCATCCTCGTAGTGCATTGAAAATTAAGTTAGTTCCACTAGGCTCTCTGATGAGGCATTTTTCTGAGCCCTATGACCCTTCATGTGGCCCGTGCCTTAACGCCACACTAAAGGTTCGTTCGCTGCAATTTATTGACACGTTGTCCCATGCCAGATATCCTCACCGTTCAACGGCAGTTTTATAGAACCACTCTTTTCTGTAAGAAAGCGCACATTTTTTTGAAGAAACATTACAAGATGTCCACCATTAACTTTATTCCTGTCCTGACTATTTTGTCCGAGCTTCTGGGACGAACTGTTACAAACTTCACTAATTGTCCTACCCATGTTAATGTAAGAATATCAAACTCGCGCATTCATTTCTAGGTGTTGCCGGAGTAAAAAGGTGGACATGGTAGAGAATACTTCAGACGTCGGCGTTTCTAAAATCCTTCTATAGAGACCTAGTCACAATTACGATTTTTAATCACTGTTACACATACTGTTCATGCAGTTTTTAGACCTGATAAAACTGTGTACTAATTTGATGTTTGTGGGTCTGCAGCCTAATGCAACTTGACTAATTTGTTTCCGCTTCATGTACCGCCCAATCTCTTACAACTTAACCGTTTTAAATAGCACACGAAAAAAAACAGAGTTATTCATTGGAGTTTCTTTTGCTATTTGACAGCTCTCCGCTGAAAACGGTGAACTGGCTCGTCGTGCCAAAGCGGCTGAATCACTCGCTAACGAATTACAACGTCGAGTTGATGAGTTGACCATCGAAGTGAACAACTTACACTCACAAAACAGTCAGCTAGAGGCAGAGAACATGCGATTAAAAAGTCAAGTGAATGACCTAATGGACAAGAATGCTGCACTTGATCGTGAGAATAGGCAACTCTCTGGTGAGTATATAAAAATGCAAACTGTGGTGACATCTAACAACACTGTTGCCAACAGGAGAGACGAAAGAATATGACACACTGGGTGCGCTTTTAGTGAATTATCCATGTTAGATTGCTTGCATTTCTGCGATATATGTGTACTGCATTCAAAATTCTGCCCATGAATTCGCTAACGAGAAACCAAGGTTCCTCCGACTAGAAACTGACAATACGTGTGTGACGTATTCTAACCATGGACTCCCACATTTGTAACATCTACTTCGTATTTAATAGATCAGATTAAGGAACTCAAATCTGCCCTGCGTGATGCAAACCGTCGTCTTACCGATTTGGAGGCTCTACGATCTCAACTTGAGGCTGAACGTGACAATTTAGCTTCAGCACTTCATGATGCTGAAGAAGCGTTACGCGAAATGGACCAGAAGTATCAGAATGCACAGTCCGCTTTAAACCACTTGAAGTCGGAAATGGAGCAAAGGCTTCGTGAAAAGGATGACGAGTTGGAAAGTCTTCGGTTAGTTTTCCACCGATTTCTTGGAGTTGCCACTGCATGTTCAAGTTATTTTTACAAATATTTCTAAAAATCCATACTACTTTGAATAATTAAGTAGACAAGAAGTAAAGCGTGGTTTTCCAACTAATAGGGTAAAATGTGAGCGGAACTAATAGCAGGTAAATTGCATGGCTCACATTTAGATCACTTACAAAACTATCCGGTAGCTACTGTGTTGACTTGCCGAGAACGCAATCTCGGTTTCTAAAGCAGCTAGGGGCTACTTAGTTGGCCAAATTTGGGCTAGTACTTCAATCTAGAATAAACGTAAGCATTAGCGACTACTCTCATTAATTTTGAGCATACTCCACTCCGGTTGCCATGACTTCTGTCACTGTTCGCACTTATATGTGAGTGGACTGGTTGGAAACTTCTTTAAACGCAAGCTCTTGCCATACAGACTTTTTCAGTTGTTGTTGTTGGCTCCTTTTTGAGACGCTATCTTGGTCGCATAAAACTGCCATTGCTTTGTATCAACTAGGCACACTTTAAACGTTTTGACCAACTTGATGCTTTCAGGAGTCAGAAGTTGTGGTTCTGCAACCCTTTCTCCGTCTATCTGTCGCAAAAGTTGAACATAGGTGTGTCTCTAACTAGTTTACAACAAAAATGACGACGGAAAGATAAGTAATGCCGCCTTTTTACAAACCTGTTAGACTGTTTGAGATCGGGGAACAACTTTCCGAACAAAACAACTGCTGGTTTCACCTGTTGAAAAGCACCAGGGTGACCAAGTTTATCCCCTGCAAATTACACCTTTTGACGGTGTTAAGGCATGACTCACACAATGTAGACCAATCGACTTGTGGGAGTTTATGGTAGTACATTGTCAATTTATTCGACCCTAGGCTATGCCAACAGGATCACGGTGCCAAAATCCACTCCTTTTAACTGTTAGGCGAATTTCCCAAATGTCACGAAGTGAAAATCTTCGGTGTATATAGCGTCTTATTCCACGTTATGAAGATACGCATTGAAACTTAGCAGAGTGTTCTCGATCGAACGTTACACTCTTTTCTTGTGATAACAAACGTTCTGGGGCGTTGTCATGGCTGCCCTGTTCACTTTGAATAATTTGATAGCGATCATTCGATGACAAACGCTGATTTTTTGTGCAGAATTTCAATCTTGTTCCCATTGAGTTGCCTTCATGGTGTTGTGACCTATTTTCAAGCAAGCTTGTAGGGACCATGTATCGGGAAAATGCTCCTCCAAAAATCCGGAAAAGTTCGGAAAACGGAGAGTCTGCTTTAAATTTAGCGTGGGTTTATTGCAAGGGCTGTGTGACCAGAAACGACGTACCAAGTTGTGAAGACAGATGATAAGTTTGCCCTACAGTTTACTGTTACCGGAATATTTACCAAACTTTAAGAATGGAGCCTATGAAATTGATAACTTTGCACTCCCGAACATCCTGATTATATTGGACTATTTCTTGGAAAGGAACTGGTGGTGTTTGTCTCCGATTTTCATTTCGCGAAGAAGTATGTAGATTATATATAGCCGTTGACTTAACCATTTAGACTTGCTTGCTTATAGTTGACTCTTTGCTTTGCCAGCGTAAACGTTACAAGTTTGGTCTATAACAGACATATAGGTTCTAACATGCCTCTTCAGTAGACACTGTATGTTAAGATGTATTGCTTGCCTTAAAAGAGAGTTCTTTTCACAACGGCTATTTTTCGTGTAATTCAACTTTTAGCAAGAGTACCACTCGCACAATCGAAGAGCTCACGGTCACGATAACGGAATTAGAAGTGAAATACAAATCGGAAATATCCAGACTAAAGAAGCGATATGAGTCAAATATTGCCGAACTGGAAATGCAGTTAGACTCAGCCAACAAAGCAAACGCAAATCTGATGAAGGATAATAAGACACTGGCTCAACGTGTGAAAGATTTGGAGACATTTTTGGATGAGGAACGTCGGGCTCGTGAAGCTGCTGAATCCAATCTTCAAGTAAGTACCTCTTTAGTTCCTCAAGCTGCGTTTCGAAAGACTGTGTTTATGCTCTTTCTCTAAACTATTAAACAAAAATCTTGTTAATCCCTTCCCCGATGCATAGTTTATTTTTCATTATGAAAATCATTGTAGGCTAGCGAACGCAAACGAATCCAAATGGCGAGCGAATGTGAAGAGTTACGTGGAGCGTTGGAGAATGCAGAACGTGGTCGCAAACATGCTGAGAACGAACTGAATGAAGCCCAATCACGAGTCAGTGAACTGACCATGCAGGTAAACACGCTGAGCAATGACAAGCGAAGATTGGAAGGTGATATCAGTGTGATGCAAGCTGACATGGACGAAGCTATTAACGCTAAACAGGTGAGATGTTCATATCTACCTTCATACAGGCTGCTGATTTGTGGGGTTTTTCTCTAAAATTCTACTTAATGCACAATTTCATACCGTTGTTGCTTTTCGTCACTTTAGATGGTACGACTTGCCTAGCTGATAGAACTCCTCATAGCTAAAACTTCATCAGTCGGACGCACCACACTCTATTTGGATCGACTCTAAAAGATGTGACCATAGCGCTTAGTGAGTGCACCTGCCACCAACAGACCGTTTCCATTGGCCGACGTATCAAATTCAATACGTAGCCTCATTCACATACTAATAATAGAAGTTAGTTCTGTTTGCTTTATCCTAGTTGACCTCACCGTTCGATCCACAACTATTGACTGGAACGACTTAGGCAGACAATATTAATTGCCGAATGTTACCAAAGTCTGTAGGGGCTCCGACTGTGTAACATCGAATTAGGTGTAACGTTACATGGAATCTATAGGTTTGACTTGATTTAGAAGCTCTCACTGAGGAGTATTCGGTTGCTGTTGAAAGGGTAGTTACTTTAAGGGTGTTCCGACAGCCTTAACGTTAACGTGAAGCGAATGCTACCTGTTTTGTTTATTAGAATAGCAAATCTTTGTGGATTCGCTTAGTAGAAACATTGGATGCTTTTACAAAAGAATCCCTAACTGAAACAACTTTACAGGTGAGCAGTTTTCCAGCCTACTTACCTACAAATTCTCATCTGGTGCAGCAAAAATTGAAACTTCAACTCACAGCCAGTGGATCATCTTTCTTCAACATTGTCCGAGACTTTTTACCAGGAAAATTGGTGTATGGTTATCGGCGTGCTGTCTTTCAGGTAGAATGCAAGCACGTTCCTCTATCGAGCATGTCATTGGAAGCATGATGCGGTGACGAACTATGTGTGCATGGACTCGACACTCTGACTTGTGGGACAAAAAGAGTATTGGGAGAGAACGGTTTGGGCTCGCAGCAACGGGACGTTTATTTCGTGAACTCTTACGAGTTGCTCGTAAAATTATAGAAGAGGAACAAGCTGGCTTTCAAATGGAGCTCTTTCCCGGTAGCTAAGTTTAACCAGGCAAACCAAGATTTCTTTTTGAGCATATGTTGCCGGGGTGATCTCAAATGGTGCACTTCCTCATCACTCTTCTAAATGCTGTATAGATTCTTCAAGGGTTTTGTAATTTCAAACATTTTATCATTAACCTTTATGCTAGCTCAATACTCTACAGTACATATACAGCTACATTTGAATTTCTGACTTCAATATCGTTGATAGATCAGTTTTGCAGAATATAGATTTACCAATCGATTCACTCAATGTAGGCCGCTGAAGATCGTGCAACTCGCTTGAACACGGAGGTTCTTCGCCTGGCAGACGAACTCCGTCAGGAACAAGAAAACTACAAACATGCTGAAGCTCTTCGGAAACAACTGGAAGTAGAAATCCGTGAGCTTACGGTGAAACTTGAAGAGTCAGAAGCATTCTCAGCGAGAGAAGGAAGACGTATGGTGCAGAAGTTACAAGTAAGTTTTATGTGAGTAAACCAAGGTTAGTTGAAGTTAAGACGTGAAAACACCTTCAGGCAGGACTGAAATTCTGTGGTATATTTATTACAAATTTTTTTTGAAAACCAGCCTCGGAAAGAGAAAGGCAAATGTTTACACAGAAAGCTGACATACAGTGAACGTTCCAGAAAAGCAATCCGCAGTTAGAACTTTTTTTATAGAATTTTTCTACTGTTCGTTCTGTCTGTTTATTCCAATCAAGACGCGTGTTCGTGAGTTGGAAGCCGAATTCGATGGAGAATCACGCCGATGCAAAGAGGCACTAGCTTCTGCCCGCAAGTTCGAAAGGCAATACCGTGAATTGCAAACGCAAGCAGAAGACGACCGACGAATGGTGATGGAATTGCAAGATCTGCTTGAGAAAACGCAAATGAAGATGAAGGCTTACAAACGCCAGTTAGAGGAAGCCGTAAGTTGTGTGAACGCAAAAATGTGTATGGCAATATGAGAAGTTTTACCTTAATGTATTTTCCTAAACAAACTGTTGACATCTGTAATCACAAGATAGATGAATTGTTTGTGTTTGTGTGCACATTTTCTGGACACGTGATTACTGGTGATGAAGACGTTGGTGACAAGTGAATTGTGTTCTACGTCCATAGGTTTAAATACTTTTTGCAACCTATTTGTTGTCAGTGAACAGATTTCGGATACACCACACTCAACAGGAAAGCGCTCATGTACTTTGTCTTGTAGTCCTGCCGAAGCAGAATATTACTGGTGTGAATAACTGAGCGTAATCGACATTTCATCTTTGAGTAACGACACGATAACGAGGTTTGGACAAGGGATTGTAACTCACCGGGCGGCATGGGAGGCTGTAGTGACTAACGTCTTGGGACACACAGAAGTCACCTGGGATAGCAAGTGCTGTTCGAATAAAGAAAGTCGCATATATTTTTCACTGACGGTGGTTTTAGAAATAGTTTTGAAAACAGATCATCTGTTAACAACTTCTTCAACGCAGGTTTTTCCAAAAAATTCGGTTGAGACATTTTGCTGTAGAAATGGAAGACGCTTTAATTCTCGATATGGTTAGGATGAAAGCTTACCAGAAAGATTACAATACCACGTTTTTCCACTCTCTGATCCATCTGATTTCAATTCCACGGGAAACCTGAAGATATGGGCAATTGGTCTTTAGCGTAAGCTGCCCACTATGTTCCTAGTGGGGACAGTTAGCAGATACAATTTCCGGTATGAACAGTGTAGGTATGCAAGAACGCGTATCTAAATTGTTCTATAGTTTGCACCCAGAAAGCGGGTAGTTTGTCCACTTCAATCGTTAGAGCAGCACCGATTTTAGATCATAGCAATAAAAGCCGCACCGGCAAAAACAAAAATTGTGAAGTAAATCTTCAAAGAAAAAGTCGAAGCAACATACAGATGATCGTCAACTTACAGAGCAAAATGAGTCAGCCAAAAATCGTTAAATCGTCTAAGTAGCGTCCTACAAAAATTAAAAAACAACACATTTTCAACTCCATAACACATCTACTAGCATTTGTGTTTTAGGCTCCAAAAGCTTACGACGCCCGGTTAGGCAGACTTCGAAAAGTGGGTAATTCAGCTGATCCCAATATATTGGTTGTTTCTGAAAGAGGAAGAACTAACTGACTAGTATTTCAACAATATTCTATTCTGGTTGCATAGCTGGGGCCCATTTATTGTGTTACTTAAAGAATGCTTTCAGTTCATATTGACTGTAATGTTCTACTTTTATGGTTTGTACAGTAAGCAGCAAAACCTATGCGTGAATATCCATGTCGTTTTTTTGTCTTGCTTATCTGCAACAGGATGAGGTGTCCCAGATTACAATGAACAAATACCGCAAGGCCCAGCAGCAGATTGAAGAAGCTGAACATCGTGCTGACATGGCTGAGCGCACAGTGACCATTAAACGCGTGGGTGGCCCTCGCGCCGGTTCAGCAATGCGTGAACTCTCTGTAATGAGTAGCCGTACTGCGCGTGCAACCAGTATGATGTAAATCGTGATCACCGTTCTTCCTTTCCCGTGGAGACCACACACATCGTTTCTTTCAATCTTGTTGCCCAATCTCAATATTCCCTGCAATTTTCCCTCAAAATAATGCGCTTCTCTGTTCCAATCGGTTTTGTTATCTCTGTCTTTCTATCCCTGTTCCTCTCCTAAACCTTATTGGAACCCTGGTTCAATTAGTGAAATTTAGATGTTATTTTAGGACGGATCATTTCGTGTCACACACTACTTTTTCAGTGACTAGCCAACAGACTTGAGCTGACCCCCTGTTCTAAACGATTGCTTCATCCTATGTGGAGTGATAGGTCCATCTTGATTTAGTTCTTAATGTCAACTATTTGAACAGTATGCTGCCTCTGATGTCGTTGACGTGCACGATGGTAAATTGTTCAGAATTATGTTTCTAACAAGTTGTAAGTTTGGTTTCCCACATTCGATTCCATGTTTAATTTTTCTGTTGATATGCAAAGCGCCCTCAGCTTGAAAATCCGTGAGACTTCTAAACAAATCCCATAATGATGGGTGATTCGTCTTCTAGCCCTACTTGTTGTGGTGAACATGCTGAACTCGGTAGTTCACCGTTCAAGCAAACAAAGTCCAGTAAGTTCCCTGACTAAGGAGCAGCAGTTTCGTTTTGCCCAAAGAAATATTCGGCAGGTCTGATCTTTCTGCTTCTGTTTCAATGAAAAAGACACGGATTTCTTAACTCCTCCTTCCTTGATGTTTAACTTTTGGCAGGAGGATTTGATCTAACTCTTTCCTCCAAAATTTTCTTGAATTATTTATCCGGAATCATCCATTTTGTGTTTTAACACACAAGCGCGCACACACACCAAAATTGTCATTACATGATGTCAATTTAAACAACCACCTATAAGAAAAGTAAATCTTAAATGCGATGCATTTTCGTTGTGTTTTCCTTGGTAACCTTAGTAATTTTGGGTCAATGTTTCACAAAGAATGCTTTGGGACTTTCCTTGTTGAAAAATGCGGGTGATAAACGAGTTTATCTTTCAAGTGGTAATTAGCACTCTCTTACTCTTGATTTAGTTGACTCTGGCTTATGATATATTTCACGTCAAGCGAAGGCGTCGATAAATTATCAGAATTTTGTTATTACAATATTCTAGGAAGGTTCTCTACTATTATTCGCACCTACCCGAAGTTTTATCACAGAAAGTTTCCTAATGCAACATACCTTCGTGCTGTAAACTGTCACCATACTCACCCCTTGGCTAACATGTGCACTCATGAAAGGAGTTTGTCAGATCGATGCACAATTTCACTATCCAAATTACACACCCGTATGCGCCATCACAGGTTTAGGCTATCTGACACTGATTCGACAAATCGAGCCGGAAGATAGAGCATGGCTATCACTTGCTACACTTTAGTGCACATGCACTCAGACTGTGGCGTCGATAACCCAGGTGTCATTCAGTGAATACCATTCATTCCTTAGCTACTCAGGTATTACAACAACTTTCTTTACTTACTACTGCTCCATCTGACGGGAGATTATATTCCGATTATGAAACAGTTAGACATAAGTCAGTAAATAAGAATTTGTTCTGAATAAGACAGTAAATTCGTTATGAGGAGAAGAATCCCGGCTCGGTTTCATCTGTCGGCCACAGCTTCGCCGTCTTAAAACGTCCAGTTATTTTACACGGAAATTGCTATTGCAAGATGTTCTTTCAAAAGGAACTACTGACAGTGTGATTCAGCAGGACCATATCAGTCGCCTCACTTGTGAGAATAACAGCTGATTCTCGAACTGATGTGCTAACAACTTGCATTGCAGGAATGCCCGTAATACCGTTGAATCCGTTAGTACTGAAACTCTACACGTGTACTGCTTTATATAACCTTGTGTTGCTACGCTCTGACTCGCTGTCCCACCCTCTGCTTCCTAGTAGATTGTTAAATTTTGGTCATCGATTAGATAAAAGAAGGACAATCATCAGAGGCTCTGTAATCGATCAATAAGCATAAGTGAGCAGAAAAATTGACAACTCGCTTGAGTTGTTTCAGATGAGGAGGAATTTCGTTGGCGCACATGTAGTGGCGCAGCCAAATGAGAGTAAGAACACTGCATTTTTCATGTCAGGCTGAGGTTATCTGGCCGATGCTAAGTGCTCTGGTCCAGTTACCTATTCTGCCAGACTGCCAGTTTTGTTGAATTCAAACGCTGCAAGTGGAGGCTGAAGGAATTTTCGGAATCTTCTCGAACACAAACAGATAAGCATTTATTATAATAAATGGTTGGACATTTTTTAGGTTGGTTGCCGAGGCACTCATGAATTTCTACGGAGTTAAGATGACGGTATTGTTTCCTGTAGTTTTAAGTCATATTAAACTACTGTACGATCAGGTTAGTCCTTACCATTCTGCAGGTAGCTTCGTAAAATGCCCGAATTCATCATCTGAAGAAGCAGTAACATCGCTAGCCGAACTTATAAGCAGACTTGAATATATACAATACACTTCGATATTTGAGAAGGTCAGATAAAACTTTAGGTAGCTGGATGCAGCAGGTAGAGGAAATGCGTTAGTTTTGGGGAACCTAACTGAATCTCTGTCTGCAGAAGAACTGGAGAAAAATCAAAACACAACATTGCGAGATCATGCCGAGTCAATCGCTGTCCTCGATAACTGTTTACATTCAGCTGTTAATATAACCTCACACTTTGTAGATGAAGAATATTCGGTCTAAGCCGCAAGGATAGTTTAAACGATAACATACTCGCGGACATCCGCAATTGTGAACAGAAGGATACCGGTGTTTTACAAATCGGTTAATGTTGAGAAGGCTGAAACTTCACAGGGAACTCGAGCAAGATAATCAGTAACAGTTCAGCCGTAAAACCGGATAAGAAAAAAATAATGTCTACGTGTGAAACAATTTGGAGATGTGACAATCCGTCGGCAAAGTTGAGTTAAAAGAATGAGATAATTCAGAACGGTTTTTGAATGTTGACTTACTGCAGGCTATAAATTGTTGGGAGACTAAAATTCAACATAGCATTCGCTAATGTTATCGGTGTTGTTCAACAGGTACTTTAATTACGTAGCACAATCTGTAAGATTGATGGAAGACAAACCTGAGAAAGTATCATGTACTCAAAGTTTAGTGTGGAGGCATATATACATCAGAAATGCAGAGAGCCAATCCACCACCGTTGGTTAGGTGTTCAAAACACCAAACAAAGAATGCCGGTTTTTCTCTGGTAAATATAACATTGCACGAAAAGGCTACATGATAAGTATCGGTCAGTTAGCGGACGATTAGAGTGCATATTATAAATTTCTAGACCTTGAAGACGAATTACCACTAAATTTAGTGTTGTGAACTGAATCCATTTCGAAATTTTGGAAAACGTTGTACAAGAGGACGGACTTGTAAATTATAGAGTGGGTTGGTCAAGCCTAAATGATCTGTATAGAAAGTACCTTTTCATTTGGGTACAAAATTAGTCTCAAAAGTGCGATTAGTAATAAGATTATGTCATGGTTCACCAACTGACTTCAGTGAAACATTTTTTAAAAGACGATTTCCCACGTCTTTCTTGATGTTACTGTGAACATCGTTGCAGTCGATGGAGCAGAGACGAACGAAAGTGTATTTTCCAACAATCAGCGGTAGGAAGGAAATAAGCAAGAACTTGAAATGTTGATTGCAAACACCAACCCAATCCAAAACGTATGTGCTCATTATCCAATTTTCACTAATCGGAAATAGTAGTACAGTCATATGCTACACTCACGAATATTTGAACAATGCTCAGTTGGAAGCTGATAATTCATTGATTGTTATATAAATTACCTGGACATATACAAGTAGGTTTCACTGCCGTACTTGATGAAAGCTGTGAAGTACACTGATATATTACTCTACGAATTTGCATAAAGGTTTATCGCTAAGGTCAGTTTCACTTTAACAAGTTAACTGAAAGTGGGGATGTAAGTAACTGCATAAACTGTTCAAAGACTGGCTTTTGCTGAAGGTCAGTTCATCTGGTTAGCACATATGTTGTTCAGTGTGCGTGCTTTTTGTACAAGTGCGACAGGAGTGTGATATCGTTAAGACTTACACTATTTAATTTTGACAGACTAAGCTAATGGCTGCTAATCTACTGAAAGTACTGCGGTTATGGTGCTGCAGCGTTTTTTTTAAAAAGAATGACTGTTAACACTCTAATGGTTTGGAAATTTTTGTGTATTCTGGAGGCATCACTTAAAGTTGATTAGTAAAAACGTTGTCAAATGCACGATATGTACACGTGGGATGTCTGTGGTCCGGATCCGATAATAAACATCGGAATGCTATTGAGTTCCGGGACTAAAGAAACTCAGGTGCCGAGTATTTGTGAAGTTGAACATGACATTGAAAAATTGTAGCCAAATGGAACCTTCGACTGTCATTTGTGTCTAATTCAATGTTACTTACGTAGTACACTAGAGAGACTTTAAGGATACTGGAATAAGAATAGCACGCAAGTTAACTATTCAGCCATAATCCCGATTCGACCACGCGGGTGTATGAGTGTTAGCTCATAGCTTTCTCAGCAATTTGTACATACCGGTTAAATCCCGTTCATTAAGAAAATCTAGAATTGTCGTTTACCGTAACCAGAACAATGGAGGAGATCATACGTTTCTCAAATTTGTAAAAAGTGTGCTAAATTTCATACACTGGTGTCAATCGTGGGTTGAAACTGCCGTGATTCTGCCCATTCTGTTAGTCTGTTAAGTTGTATGTATCTTTGCTCTCGTATTATATGTCACGCGTTGGCCGGCGGCGTAAGAAATAGATCCTTCTCGGAACACTTGAAACTGACATTCCTGGACAGGCATGAGTAGAGACTGCTCATCCGGAAGTGCTTACACGTACCTAAAGATTAGCTGATATAGCCCAATACAAAACGTACTTGCATTTCTACCTATTTGTTCGCATTACAACCAAAAAACGTTCCTATAAATTTGAAAATCTGCCAAAAAGACCTTTTACTTGATCAATCTGGCAGTTTACCTATGACCAAGTATATTTCTTTCCCTGAGATTTGTGAGATATGCAAAAAAATTAAACTAATCGGCCAAATCTTCTGTCTCATTCAAACCCGTTAAAGATTACATTGTTGATAGAACACACATGATCAAGAAGCTTTTGTGTGTAACAGTGGGCGTTAACCTGTTAGGTAAAGGAACAATGACTGTCAAGCCGAACTCACACTGCTTTGGACTTCTCTCCACATGTATGACAAAATTTCTCGAAGAAAGTTGTTGGTCGCACAGCTTACGCAATGCTATTTTTGGAGCAGAGTTTTGGTCGGGACACCTCAAGATACTCGCTGAGAAACTCGGTAGCGCATGCAAAGTTCAATTCGTCTCGATTTTAAGTTTTGAGTAAGCATGAACTTCATCAGACGAATTTGTACGCGTTGAGTCTCCTTCGGTTGACTAAACGTTCCTCTTACTCCTATTGAGTTTGTGCTAAAGTCATCTGTAAAACTATTGGCATATTGTTTGCGAAAGTGCTTTGTGCTTCATGCCCAAACTGGTTTACTCAAGAATGTTGTTTGCAACTTGGTTGGGAAATAGATAGAGAGTTACATCACACATAACATAAAGTACGGAATTAAAAACTTTTCATGGAGTTGAATTTCTTTATCATTTGTATATCAAAAATGGTTACCAGTTTCTAAAAGGAGAGAAAAGAAATTTCATATTGACCAAGACTATTTAACATTAAGTAGTGCATTGTTCGCATACTCAAACGATTTTTGAAACATCAGTGTGACCGAGAAGTTTGAAATGTGTAATATTTCACTGCAGTTAATAAAACATACATGGTACCTTCTCCCGAGGTGAGAAAATACCTTGAGAATTACTCACAAGCGATTATGTTTAAGAGCGTAAATGTCAATAATCAGTTGCGACTAAGCTGAGATCAGCTGGGTAGTGGTTAACTTGGTGATCTGTTGACTACGTGGCTAGTTTTCAACTTCCGGGTTGGGAAAAGACTGATGAGCCCTAGTAAAGGCAAAATTCATGTTTAACCCTTCCTTTCAAGTGGTATTGATGGAGGTAGCATCTGACTGCAACGGCTGCGCCAAACTGAGTGAGTGGTATTATCGTTATATTATGAAAATCCAAGCAAACCGCTTATTTGGTAGCCAAGATAACATGAACATCATTCTATGGAGTTTAGTTGCACGAATAAACCAGCTGCGCGCGAGAAATTTTAAGGGTTGCCTTGAATTGCAATTGTTCCGTGTGCTACAAAAAATTGGGGTGTGTGGTCTAACCATATTAAACCGTGCGATGTGTAACCTGTCTGTAAAAAAATGGAGAAGAAATATTTGACTTTATGCTACATATCAGTCAGATGCCCAGATTCTGGGAATATCAAAACTCTATGTCAAGGGAAATCAGACTGTATACAGAAGAAAACAAGTTGTTAATAGCTTATGTAGTAACTCCAGTTTTCTCTTTAGAGGACAGTGACGTTGGGACTGACTGTGGTCTGACCCTGTTGAAAGCAATGAACAACTAAATGAACTGATTTTAATAAAGTTTGAGTATAGCTGCAACAGTGATTTTGCTCAGTGACGGATGAAAACTTGGTGACGAAGGCTATTCTCCTTCACATCAAAATGGTGAAAAACATTCAACGAATTTGCAACGTCAAGCAAATCACCGTTATGTATTTGGGAAGATAAAACAAGCTTAGAGGACACATTGAACCTTAGTGTGCACCACAGGAGATTAACGGCTGTAAAACAAGTTGCAATTTTGTAAGAGAGTTGAAGAAATGAAACTGGTTGTAATCCGGTATGGCAGACCACAGCGGAGACAGGGTACGTAACACTTGAGTACGTAAATTGTGTCTGATTGTCCATTGTGAATACAGAATACCGTTGGCTATCTGAACAGGTTTGATCAGCTGACCAAAATACAAACTGCAGTTAAAATGAACATGGAGTCAACAAGGTGTTTCATATTAGAAGATACATTCAAGTGTTTATGATCGTGAGCAAATCACTCCGCGTTAGCAAAAACCAGCGACCTGAGAAGCTATACCGAATTCCACCGTGCAGAACCAGGATAGAAGTCTTAGTTACATACACTGCTTTATGTATTACGCTCTTAGACCACATTGAATGCAACATGACGAAGGTCAGCTTGATTGGTTTAACAATAAACTACTCCGTAAATCAGAACGATTTTAACACCGCTGACCGAAATGTTAACGGTGTGATTGACCTCCTACAAGATAGATAACTTCACTTCAGTCGGCCGATTTGCCACAAGTTGGTTTAGTCTTCCATTATGGGTGCCGATTTGTGCTTGGTTTCAAGAAGCTTAGCGAACGATACCTGAAATGTCTTCATTAATGACGGTTAGTAATGATCCAGGATGCGTGCGGTAAATAAATCAGCGTGTGGAACTCTGCTGGTTTGCTTAGGCGTTTGTTTTATCACAAGCCTGTGGAACTGCGTTTGCAGGAAGATTTGCGTTACCTTAATGTGAGTAAGTAAGTAGTATGGTTCACGGATCAGTCTACGCAAGTGGCTCTGTGTGGTTTGCACTGTTTCCTGCTTAAGATATTCGGTTCGTCTTCACAAGGACAGAAAATATGGAGACAAGTTTGGCTATAAGGTTGAGAGAGTTAAAAACGACGAGTTACTGTTTAAGTTGAGACCTGATTTAAAAAAATCAGGGTTTCGGTTGGATTCGATTCAGCGACAGAAACAGCATGCCCAAACACGGTAAGCGTTCTGCCAGCTGACCTAGAAAGCCACGTCGGGGGCTCAAGTCTTCACACTTGGACTCATCTAAATCATGAAATATACCATACCACCCATAAACATTACAGGTTCGATGCTCAGAGACGACTTTTGAGGATTTCAGCGTGAAATTTTTAAAAGCTCTGCTAGGGTAGTGAAGCCGCTGGGTCACCTGGTGTGTTCCATATGGCACAGTGGATTGGGCAGGTTACTGAGTACATATAATAAAAATTCTGACCTCCCTGCAGGGCTTCCTAGCTCAGCTGGTAGATCGCTTACCGTGTTTGGGCATGCTGTTTCTGTCACTGATTCCAATCCAAACATAGCCTCGTTTTTTCGAAATTGAGTCTCATCTAAATCAGGAAACCTGCCGCAAACATGATCGCCAATCAAGTGTCACATGTGTTAGATAATGTAACCCCAGTTGGCTCATAGAAATGTCGGTCGGTAATAGGCCACTTGGGTGCCCTAATGTTATTCCAGCAGTCTGTGCACTGTTTGTTCATAGGGCTGTGCGTGGGCAGCAACAGATTGAAATAAATGTGACAGCGCAAGGTAACCATACATGATATTCGCAGTGTTTACACTCTCGTGAGTTATCAGAGCGTTTATTCCCAAATCATCTATCGTTCACATTGATTTTGTTGCAAACTAGTTTTTGAGGAATCTGTACATCGGCTGAATAAGAACCAGCGGAAGAAATGGCATGTCCAGGTGCGTGAAGTGTTTTACTGACTGAGCTGCGAAGCCACGCCACAAGCTCAGAGATTTCATATTCGCACTAAGTTGTCCACTTAACTTATGTATCATATGAAATACGCTAGATGATCGAGCAAGTTGACTACCCAGACAGGTTTTCTCAACCAGTTCACACTGATAGCAACTAATGCTGCCGATGAGCACCGAAATCCTATCACTGATAAGTATAAGCCTGGCAAATAGTTCGATAGATTTGTTTTTAAGCGAAGTCCCTCGGTCTTCTTACCCGAGTTGATAGAGCATTATCCAGAGCTGAAATGGGGTTTCTGTCACCCGTTGAAGTCAAGCTGAAGCCCAAGTGTTTTCGAATTTAGCTGTTCAGTGCCATATTTATTATGGTGTCTCAGGTTGTTAGAAATTATTCAAGGTTTGCTCAACTTTCAACGACTTGATAGCTGTTTGACTGAACCAAATTCAGTTATTGAAAAATGCCTATACAGTCAAGATTCAACGCCGCCTAAATGGGTTTACTTAGTGAGTCGGTGCTATTAGGGAGGTAAGCAAAATCCACTGGTAATTGCCACTCTCCAGTTTGCCCTGCTGGCGACTTAAAGGTTGAAAGTGGTGTCTGTACTACTTATTGAGGTTCATCCTCATACACAAGCCATTTCAAGCTTTTGCAGGCTTATCTTTGTAAACTGGAGGTCCGAGGTGGACCTTGTCTACCTACGTCAGCGGGAAGAAAACAAGTCGGAACACATATCCAAAATTTTTTAAAAAAACAAAACGTTTCTAGTACTATACACCCCGGACTTAACTTGTAAGGCCGTGCTACATAACCAACGCAATCTGGCGTGTTTACTTGTATTTGTGTTTGTAAAATCACATCTGGAGAGCTCTGCTCTCAGAGAACCTAGGTGAATTGTCTTGAGAATTCGAGTAAACCTCAAAACTTTTCTTCCTCATCTTCACTAATAAGGAAACGAATGGTAGCAGTTCCTTTCAATCATCCGGTGACTTTTTGCAGGCAAGTGCATTTTGTCGATTTCTGCCCACCCATCAGATGAAGTGGCTTTATATGGTTCAAACCAGAAGGCCTTTTATTTATCATCCATCGCTATATCATCATCTTTTCAAACGATTTTCACAAAAAGTTTGAACTTCATAGCTAAGGAAGCGTTAGATGAACACGAGAAACCATTTAAAACATCACCCATATCTAGAGTTTCATGAAGGTGACAAAAAACTCGGTTAATCTGTTAATTTTGATTAGAGCAAGGATAATTTCACCCAAAGAAATAGTGTGATATCTCGAAAATACCATAACTTCCATGGTTAAGTTGTCACAAAAGAGAACGGGATGCATCAACAAGCCAAGTGTCTCGTGCTGGCCAACATGCAGCATTCAGTTACAAACATTTGTTCAGTCCACCTAAAGTTTGTCATGGCGTTCTTTGCAAAATGGGTTATCACCTTGTCCGCTAAGTAATGTTCTACACGCTTGGCAGTAGTTCCGCTAATAGACCCGTGCTCATTGCTCAAGTGTTTACCACTTGTTATGGGACAGATATAACTCTATTTAACCCAAGGTGACTTTTTAACAGCATGAACAGAAGTAGTCTGTCTCTTCTACAAACTGATATATCACGAAAACGGAACCCGTTTTGGAGAAACGATGCCAATAAATAGACTCGATTTTTTGCCGATCCAGTTAAAACTTATCATAGGTGTTGTTGTTCAACTTATAGCTCTCGTGTTGCTGTGAAAACTGTTCAAAAGAACATGGTAAAGCAATTCCCCTCTTTCAGTAAGCCTGTGTTACCCCTAACCAAAACGCACACCGAGTTTAAAATGAAACAGCCAATTTAAAGTGGGAATACCTTTGAAGAATGGAACAGATCTGTCTCCACATCAGACAAAAATGAACGCAAATCTCCCTACTAACGGAAATATTAACCTGACTATTCAGTCAATCTGCTATACAACGGTACTCCTTCACAAAAGAGGCTGTCGTAAAGTGTATGTGAAAATGAAGGCTGGGACCAAGTATGAGAACTTTTCAGCTTATACGGAACAAAACCACTTATTACTTCACAGACATTAAATCTAGTGTTAACTAGACAAAAACAACAAACATTCCACGATAAACTGCATCAAATGAAGGGAATTGCTGTCTCGCAAGAGGTCATTCTAATCACGATAAGAAAAATTTTGAAAGATGCAAAAGTCTCGCACCTAATCGCAGCCTTATCACGTCAAAAAGCGTCCAGGTTTTTGATCACTTATGTGGGTTTTTTTCCTGGTTATTTTCGGAATGAAAGGCCTGTGTCCAACTTCCAATGTGATCACATAAACCTGGTCAGATTGAACGAGATCAGCGCACAGTCACTTGTCACATTACAGAGCCTGCTGGTGACACGTAGTCTGCAGATCTTAAAGTTTAGTTAACCACCGTGTATAGTTGTTCGAGTGTTTTGTTGATTTTGTACTTGATATCCTGTGAATTCGGCCTATAACCAGTATGTTCCTGAACAAATTTAGCTGTCAGCCGACGGTTGCGAATATTCACCTGAAAAGCGCTAACTTATACCAGAAACTTCTGGGATTTGTTGAATACCGGTAGTGCTTAACAACTGGGAGACAAAGACAACTCTTTATGAAACCTGCGTGATACGTAGCGACGAAAAACTTCTTAGAGGAATTATAACAGACAGTGTCCACGTGAAACAAGCGCTTTCAGTTTACGGAAAAATGGATAGTTACACAAAAATTAAATTTTTGATGATTTTACAGCAGTTATCACAATCCATACACAGCTGTTGCTGACTTGACCTTCAGGTCAAGTGTAGGCTGCATACCTGAGAAACTAATTTTCGCATACACTTAAACTGTGAAGTGAAAACAGGTGAATGTAACGGATTGAAAATAGTGAAATAGGTACGAAGAAATAAATGCCGTGAGTGGTCCCAGAAAGCGTTTATAAAAATCCCTTAACCCTTGTTCATTTATAAAGCGGATAACTGGACAAATAAAGGAAGGATGATGTTTATACACTGAGTAGTTTAAATTTTCAATAAAATTGAATTCAAAGCTTATTTTGGATAACTGATTTTACTAACAGATATGAGCAGACAGAAAGCAGTTCGCAGTTTGCAAGCCGTGAGGTTATGGAGAGTAGGATTTGAGCTAAGTCCCCTGCAGTGACACCATTACTTTCGAATCATAATTCAATAATACGGCTTGTTAGTATAAATTACTTGGCACGAAGAGCTACAATTACAATGGCATTAGGACATAACCAAAACGGAAAAATGTAAAACTGGACATAGCGCTTTACAACGTGGGAGCAAATGTAGAAGGGTTTCAAACTCTCGATAAAGAAGGTTAAAAGTAGGGATTTGAAAAACAATTCAGTGACCTGGACCACCCGTCAGAATTGGGTGTAAAATCAAGCTATCTGTGTGCGGAACATCATTGAATATGTTGAAACTTTAGGTCAGCAGAGAAACGTAAATTAATTATGTTAACTGCAGAATATATTTCGGCAAGCATAAAGACAGTTTGAAGGACACACTTTTACGCTTCTGATGGATAGTCAGTAAATTATCTTTGTGTTAATATTTGAAATACATTGTTTCGGGTTTTGGTTGCAATTTGCTCGAACTAATTCGAAGTCATGTGCACACCTGAAAATAGTAAACTTTTCAGACCCAAGCATAGAAAGTGTGTTAAAAGCGACAAACTTTAGACTAAGTATAGCGCCTGCAAAAGACATCGTGGTGTTTGAAAAATAATGATATACAATCTTACGCCGAATTATTCCGCAAAACAGTGTTGATTTAGTCATTGGCAGGTTGTGGACGGCCAAGATTAAAATTGCCAAACCAAACAGCAGTAACAGAATGACATTTCAATGAGGTGCACCACGCACTGCCAAAATTCAGAAATGGGCGTTAGTATAATTCATTGGGGTCGATTATCTGAAATATCGCGTTACCATCTATTGATTAAAAGCGTTGTCTGATCAGTAGGAATCACAGAGACAGGTGGGAGGAATTTTTAGTGATAGCATTGGCACGTGCTGCATAATTACACTAATATACGGCCTTAAGTATAGTGATCCCGTTGACAGCGAAATCAGCATATTAATTTGCATGGCATTTTTGTTAGCTACGTGCAGCCAACCTCGCCTATACAAGTCCTTGTGCGATACTACAGTTAAAAATATAGTGCCTAGTTTGAATACACCATATTTCTGCCGGTGTTCTCGGCGCAAAGCTATATCTGTTGTGCGTGGAACACGCTGGTGCAGTTATTTTTTGAAGTGTTCTACTAAAGATCTTACGAATTCTTTCGCTTGTGAACTGCTTAGAGAATTAATTACTATGCAGATTGTTCTCCTGTTCAATCTCATTCGGTCTTATATTTGGGCTGTCAACTATCCCCTGAATTATAATGGAAGTGGACTCTGAAGCTGATCTTAATTTAGTTTGAAGAGTGTGAATCACAGTGCAGGTATACTGGACTCCCTATCCTCAACTTGACTGGGAAATCTAATCATTGGGTCACTTAATGGAGGTAACAGAACACTTAATATTTCTATTCTTAATATGGTCAGACAATTCGAGTGTTTTTACAATTCGACAGTTAGTGGTACGACGTTAATGGCAGAACGGACAACGTGGTTACGTCATGAGAACGTCATCGATGCTCACATCCCAAATACATCAAGATTAATTAATATCTCCAGGCTGTAACATGAGAATAACTAGGGTCTGTTATTTCTTTTTAAAGTTCCACTAGGAAGTTGAAGCTAAATTGAAACGAAAAAACCCGCCTACACTCAAGTTACTAGTGTACATCAGCACAGTCACATGCGTTGTAGATGTAGACACATAAAACAAGCAGACTTTATTGCAATCACGATTGAAATCACGATTTTAGAGAAAAGTGTGCTTTCTTGTGGATTCTGTAATGTAAGTAAAACTATTTGGGTAGATAAGTCAGTAGTTTCACTTGCTAATGAACACAGCTGCAATAGCTGGCCAAGGAAGTTTCACTGGTCCATCTGAAACATGTCTATGAGGTGAAATGTTTCCGTCTGACATAAAGTAGTGCTAAAACAAGAACCAAGCTTGGTTTTCAACTCTGATCTACGATCTTCATGTTGTCTACGATAAAGTATTCTCAAGGAAATCCGGTAATTTCCAAAAAAATGACTTGCTAATCAATTTATTAATAACGTCAAGCTGTTGAATGAACTTCATGTCAATATTGGCGGTGAATTAGGTGCATTGGACGTTGAGTAAAAATGGTTGTACACGTAGCTTACAAGCTAAAACTTAACACCGTTCTCCACATGGTGTTAAACGCGTTGGTTCTGACACACGCCAACCAGAGATTTGAACTCAAGGTGTTCAGCAGACCTCCTGCCCATAGGTGTCTGCCTTTCACAGTGTAATAGATAATTTAGCTATCAACCGAAATGCACCGAAACGACGGTGAACAAATTAAGGGACTGGGCAGCATTAACAGCCTAACGATAAAACAGACCCCTTTTTAAAGACCTACTCAGCAGCCTCATAGCAGCAACTGGATTACTGCCCAGATAAAAAGACAAGTGTGAAGATTGATTGTATGCGCTGAATGGATTGCGACCTTTAAAGTTTCATGTATTTCCGAGTCTAGAGATAGAATAAACTCAATAGATTCACAGTGTATGTGTTGCCTATACGTCCTGAGTTGATGTACCAATGAAACGTTATGGTAAACTTCGTTCCTAACTGTTCAGATTTAACGTTACTTATAAAATATGTAAACTTTCATTGGCTTGCAGTGTGTCCACGAATGCTTAGTCACCAATCTTTAGTGACTGCCCGTCGAAAGCTAAATACCGTATTCAATGTTTTGGCACCGAAACCTTGATTACGTAAATAAAGAGGGTAGTTTCCTTAATGATGGTATTTTTGGTATCTTCACAACAAACAGCAGAGAGTATACGCACCCATCTGTTATTTGGACTCAATAGCACTTCATGCCCACCACCAGAGTATTGCGTGCAATGTTGTATATTAGCCGGCAGTTTAAAGAAACAATCTTCACAGACATGCCAGTCTGAGCCTTCATCAACGAGAAATGACTGAAGACAGTAAACACGGCGATAATCTCTCGCGGTGTCACTTTTGTTGTGAACAAGATTCGGACAGAGCATAAAGCATCGTAAGACGCGGTAACACGCTTCACGAATAAAATGCTAAAATATGCTCAAGCAGCCTTCCCACAAATTTATTTTCAGTAAACATACTGAACAAATTAGTTAACAACCACTGGAGCGACCGTACTTTCGACTAACATCAATCGTTCAAAAGCACGGTAAACAATTTAGCAGAAGAACGCAGTAATGAGAACATAATTTTGTTTGTCACAAGAATAAAGTTCACAGATCGATGACGGTGCTGTATACGTTGTATAAAAGCTCTCAAGTGGAGCAGGTGAAACCTGAAAAACATTGTATGGTGTGTTTGCTTCCCTAACAGAACATATGTGGTTTCGATGTTATGGACAACATGCCCATGAAGTACAGTACAAAACGGTATTCTAGCGGGTGAATAATAGCGTATTTTCATGTAGCCCTCTCGCATTCTTGGATGCGTTACAGTCGGATTGTGTGAGGAGAAGAAACAGCCGTATTTTCGACGTAAAGCATCGTAAAAAGTTGATTCTTGAGCTAGAAAGCTTGTCAATGATGCAACTGCCGAATTTGTTCCCGCGAACCGCATAATTCGTGTTGTTTCTACTCCATACAGTCACCATACCGGAAGCACATTTTGCACTGGTTTAGTGTAGCTAAACATTGCTATATCTGTACGTGCTTTGATTTGTTTCATTTGGTCAATTCGACCGCATTATCATATTGACTCATGTGAGGTGGTACCAGAGTGACTGTATAGAACAAAAGTTACTTGTAATCAAATATATACATGTGACAGCAAAGTGGAGGTGTTTTACTGGCTTGGTTTTTCAATCTTTCAGATGTCTGATACGGAAGTGTGTTTGTCCAGATTTCGATATGCCACAATTCTGGAATTTTTTGTGACAAACGATAGTTTTAAAAGTACAGATCTGCATGCATTCGTATTTGTGAATTTGCTTTAAACTCCACATTTATTCTGACTCTCAAAACCTGCCCATCGTTTAGCCGAAATAAAGACCCTCTAGCATACTATTGCGTGAAGACTCGATTGTAAATCATAGGTCAGAACACATTAGTTAGCGGTTTCGAAAACCAGCTTAGTCACGCGCACCATTTGTGCCGTTGAAAAGCCCTGTTTTTTTATACAGTTGATCTCTATTGTGGATGCTTTCTTGCCCACAGCACATTTCGTAATACAAAAAGTTGGTATCTGCTTTTTTGCCAGATATGGGCCAAATATGAGAACGGCTTATGAAAAACACTTGTGGATAACGCTCCTGCAATGAAAAAGTGAAAATCGGTCAAAGCTTTTGGTAAAAATATTATTTCGTTATTTTTTGATTATTTTACTCTGGAGGGAAACATTGCGGTACATCCAGACAATTAAAAGAAACACATCCATTTGAATGCGTATAGCACTTTATGCGTGCACAGCACGCACAGCAATTATGAATTATTAACACTATGTGAACAGCGTTTATGTGGATATAAAACTGAAAGAGAGTTACATCACTGCGATGTATCTGTGCTAATTCTAGCTGTATCGAATACGGCATCATAGAAAGTTTAACAGAGGAGCAATGAGAAATAACAGCGAAACTTCTTATCGGCAGTGATCTTGGTAGTTTAAAGCCATTTCCTGACTCCTTCACACCGGCAACAAGATGTCAATAAGACAAGATAGCTGTGACGTTTAATGCGTACATTTTTGAACATCTCACACGTACTTCACATGAAAGGCTGCCACGGTTCAGGTTAAAAAATCAATGTTATATGAATGCACCACCTAACATGTCAAGTAAACTTTACGCTGAATTTTGAAAACCGGTGCGTAAGAGAAACTTTATTTTAGTGTTCTCAGAATTCGTCAGAGGTCGTCAGGTGACGAAATCTTTGGAAGTCGATGCAGGCGAGACTTTTTTGACGTCTGCCAAAAGTCTCCTGATAAAGAGCGGAACACGTTATTCACCACGTTGAACAATCACATTTTTATTCGATCTATCGTAATGCACCTGACTAACAGAAATGAAAGAACGGAAATGAGGCGCAGTTTTCAAAGATTACATTCACCCAAGTGGTTTTGTATGGGGGCAATGAAGAATGGCATTCTTGGAGAGGGTACGATATACATGCAATGGCTGCATTTTGAGAACCGACAGAATGATTTCTCGAACCTTTTCGATAGTCCCGCGCGTAGCGTCGTTTTTGGTTGACAGCTTCTGGCGCCAAGCAATTTTGCTTTTTTTGATTGATGTAAAATTGCGCGAAACCGGTGACGGGTTTTCATTTTTCCAGCTAACGAAATACTAAACTTCACGCTTGAATCTATTCTGATTAAACACGGCTATTTAGCGGGTTTTGTATGTTTGTTGTATTGCGGTGGTCTCGGACCCTCTCAATGTTGATGACATTCACGATGAAATTTGGCCAAGTTTTTAAGGGCAATCTTGTTGAACATTGTATCACTGACCTCAGAGCATAAAAAGGCCTAACATTTGTGCAAAATTTCAGCTATATTTTCTGGTGATTAACGGTTGAACTATTCATTCATTTCCAGAGAAGACACATTGTCTTGCTATCTTCATTCGATGCTTGTACGATTAGGACTTGTCCTCAGGATGAAGTAATGGAGGCAATTCACTATACTGAGTGATATTCAGTTTACCGTTGATCAGAACTAGCAAACACAAAACTCGTGTATATTGCTTCAGTTCGAAAGGGTTTGGCTGCACAGTGCCTGGAAGTGGGAAGTTTGCTACTGCGCATGTTACGTTCAACCGACATCAAATATTGCAAACTGTACGCCAACCACACTTCGTTATAGCTTTTGTATTCAAGTGTGTTTCGGCTATCAAACCAAATCCGCGAATTTCTGTTGCTTACACTACGGTGAGCCATATCAATTAGTTAAGAAACACCAGACATAAAGAATGAACCAGATAGTAGGTACATAAAGCAGATTTTCAATTTGCAGCGGTCTGTACCAAACCTAGGGGCAACTCGACCCAATGTTTCTACACGGCTGATCCAACCTGAATGCTGAGAAGGAACACGAATGGAATAAGCGTCAGCATAGATGTCGTGTTGTAATGCTAATGGAAAACTACGAACAACGGTGATTGTCGTGGATTATGTAACGCTCCGCAGCAACCCTACATCGTCCGTACCGTCGAGGTTGAATGTCGTGTTAATGATGACAAGGCCATTTTGACCATCAGGTGTACGTTAGCCAGAACATATGTGGGAAATATTAGATAATATCGTTAACGAGGATGGTAATTTTCCAACCCTACTGCGAACGGAAAGTGTACTCACGGATAAGAAGTATGGATAGTGTCACCAACGCATTCGAATACAGCAAAAGCTTCACACTCTGAATAATAGAAACGATCGTTTTTGAGGAAGCCGTGATTGTTTGAAGAAGACAGTGTCCGTTGTGAAGACGTTTTTTCGGACAGACTGTGTGCGTCTCATATCAGATTGAATATATGAGGAACAGTTTCTACATACATTTTGTCTGTTGTGTAGTAGAGAGTCAGAGTAAACTAACCTCACATTCTTTATGAAGCAGTGTTTAATAAGAGGCGCTACACTATTCAGTACAAAGTGTGTGATATATGAAAAACTGTGTTACATTGTGGATTTCTGGTTTCTAACAGTTCGGACATAAAACTACCTACATAAACTACTTTCGAATATGATTGTGGGGTAGACCTTAGGCATGGGATAAGCAAATATATTTCTATAAACTTAAGTGAGAAGAAAATACGGTATAGAACTACATCAAAGATAACTGTCTGATTGATAACGCTCAGCGCGAAATCACTTGGCCATGAGGCCAATGAAACCGTTTAAAAATTCCACAAAATATTTAACAACTTATCTTAACGAGGAGACGAAATAGCACACAAGTTTTCTGACGGTGTTCCATTTTTACAGCCACAGTGGACATTTCTGTGGTTTAAATAGACTACAAAATTCACCTATGTTTTAGTGATTAAATGAACACCATTTGACAGAAGATAGGGAGCGTGTTTGAGTTATGCCCGCAAGGTTTATAACAAATGGCTGAAGCGACCAGGCATTTTGTTAGTTCAAGAACAAGAGATCAGGCAGCGTGAGATGGCTTCGGAGGCAGTCAGGTTGCGACAAGCTGAATGGGCTATTTTACACTGGCAAAGCGGCGCTAACGAGTCAGAGGATCTGACGTTGATTTTTTTCAGCTCCTCAGTTGTATTAACCGAAGAACCACATTTAACGCAGTTTTGAGTGTTATGTGCAACGCTGCCCAAAAATAGGTTAGATTAGTTCTATACCATACCTGTAACATTATTTCAGCCAGCTTTTACTTTACCTAGATTGATACGGGAAAATTTTAAGGTATCTGTCCAATTCCCAATAACACTCGGCCAATGCATGATTCTTGTGCAAATGTAACATAATGTTTATGCATTCATTAGCGCAAATAATCATATCCACGATCATAACCCAATACGTCTCAGCGTCGTATACTTCAACATGCAAAGACAGTTTTGTTATTCTCATCGACCAGGAAAAGCGTAAAATGGTGTTCAAATGTGGTCTTTTAATTTCTTTTGAATATTGAGGGTTTTCACGGTTTTTTGCGTGTGAAACTGCTAGGTAATAAGCGACAGTTCTTACGGTCGGGTCAACTTGTTCTCGTTGTCGAGCTTTTCATTCCCGTTACTAGCCATGAGTTGGAACAAAGCCAACCTGAAGGCTGGACAGGCTTAATTTTAAGTTTGATTTTTAAGTACTCGTTAAAATAGTCGATGTAATCAAAACCGAGTGCAACCGTCGCAACTCTCCTCATTATCCCGGTCACCTTGTTGAGTACTGTGTTACCAAAGCAACAGAGATTAAAAAATCACGTGGTTAGCTTGAAAATGCATTTACAGATTTTACGCAAATCTTTCGGTATGAAGAGAATATTCTTGAGCACATGACCATGGCCAAGGTGAGACAATAAGGACATTCTGTTTTTGGGTGTTAATCCGTTTGCGCCCACTTCTACTAGAACTTGTTTGAAAAATGATGGATCTCAACGCAAGCGAGCAGACTGTGAACTGTAGCAGTCGAATGTATGGTGATGGTGTAGTATTAAGTGTTTTAAAATAAAATTTGTGGACTATTGAACAGTCACTGTAATTTTATCACTGGAAATCATACATAGCTCTCAACGGTATTACTAAATTAAACAAAATTAAACGATAATTTATCTAATCACTTATACTCAAGTTTGTGAACTTTCAGGATTTTGCATCTCATGCATTAGATCCGGAGTGAATAAAATGACCTTTTATCAAAATGCACATTGTACGTAACCCGGTCTAGGCTGATTTGTGTGCGCAGTCGCTTCACACTACTAGAAGAATCTGTCACATTTATGTTTTCACTGAGATGTAGCAAGTGCTTTGTTACATACCCGATGTCACTTTCTCATCTAATGCACAATTCCACGGAAGTTGTGCCCTTCAGACATTGGCAAACTGAAGTATTGGCGTGGTCGTTCTGAATATCTATGGTCAGCTTCTATGGCGTAAATCTTTTCGTTTCGTTTGTCCACTTTGCTATCCCTGATAGCCACGTGACGAACATTTACATTTACTTAAATCATTCACTAATTTGGGCACTGCCGGTACAAAATCAATAGAAGCACGTGTACAAATTCCGGTTTGCAGTGATTAATCATTTGACTAAAAATATCAGACATCGCAATTTTACGAACTAAAATTTTTCATGTTGAGATATTGAGGCGCAGAACCGTGTGGTGTCATAAATAGCAGGGAATCGGCAGCTTTAATGCCAGAGCACTTAATCGTAACACGGCTCAGTCACTTTGTCAATAGTCCCGTTAAGTAACCTCATACCCAGGATACTGGCGTTTTACGGGTAATTTCAAATCAGATGCTATATATTGGCTTTACTTCGACAGACGATGATGCCACCACTCAGTGCGGTAGAACTGAGTAGACTTTTCCACTTTCTTCCGGTGTTTTGTCAACGTGCTATAAACTCACACAACGGCACGCTTGTAAAAATAGACTGTTAAGAGTGTACAAAACGATTTCATTTTTTGAGGTCTAACTTATTCTCATCATGGACAACTAGATGGAGAATATTAATCATTTTAGAATTAAAATAGAGTGAACAAAACAGCGTTTGGAAATGCGAGTATTAGGGCAAAAGATCGTTTCTAATTGAACGGTTCGTTTGTTTCGCATCAGCTTCTGCAGCGATAATGACACAAGCTACCTATATTAGGCGGACAAAGTCGCAACAGCGATGAAGACGTTTGTGAGCAGTGAACTAAAAACCTTCTGCACGAAGTGGTATGACAGTCATTAAAAATGTTAGTAATGACGTTGAACTTTCGAGAATTAAGGATCAAGGGTTAAATATTGAAAGTTGGTGGCCACGTCAATTTGAATAGCAGAAACTTTGGGGACGAAGGCCAAGACGAACCTTTAGATTAATGTCTGATGAGGTCATACGTGAATGTAGAAAAGGGTGGAAGAGGGTACCGTAAAAGAAAGTAGGAGTTGTCATAGTCAGTTGAGGGAGATGATCATTTCTCTTTGTATCAAAACAACAGGGTTGGTTTGGAAAATTGCCACAGCTCCTGCAAACTAAGGACGGAATATTATTTGGAGGGCTATAGCTGCGTCCGTTTTGTGTCCCGTTTCCTCCAAGTGTTTAGTAACAGCGCTCTACAAGTCCAGGTTGTCGAATGAGTCAAGTATCTAAAGTTACACTTCTTGATGGATGTTTCCAGTCACCTTGACTTACGGCTGGCGTAGGTACTTTTGCAGGTATAGGTAAAATTATAGATCACGCTAGAGATGACGATCAAGGGTACTGGACCTTTCTTTGATGAAAATAGTATAAGCATATTCTCTGCAATAAACATCACTAGACTTAAAGTCTTGTCCGACATGTGAACCTGTAAAGAACAAACTACAAATTTGTCTAAAAAATGCAACAGACGAGGCCATACTGAGACCAATATGTGTAAAAAGTATCAGATTCGAATTGAGTCGTGAGCGTCAGAGTCGTTTTGGCTGGCAGGTGCAATTTGTAAAAGAGGTGGAGAAACGATAATCTTTATTGAATTGATGTTCGTGCTAATTTAGCCGAAATCCCAGCCGTTTTAGCCTACTTTCATTAAAAATTCTATCAAAATAAAGGCAGAGATGAATAACCACCTTGAAAACCATTGTATACTCATATAGTGCCGTAGTATTATTCATGTAAACATGCGATATATAAGTGAAAGTGTTAAACAGTCAAGATGTCCGCCTCCGCTTTTTCAGTTCACGCGGAAGTTGTGGAATTCAATCTATTGTTTGACTGACTGAAAGTGTTCATTTCGGTACCATTGAAAATACAAGGGAAACTGCATATAACTTACTAATACATGACGGTCACTCCAAGAGTTTCACCTAAAGAGCATTGCTGGGGATAGTTGGATGTGTTAAGCCGCCACGAGCAGAGTAAACAACCACGTGTTCAGGTACATTTCTCAGTGAGAATATACTGGCTGAAACCTTCGTTGAAATTATCAAGTCTGCTTGAAGTGAAGCATTAACTATCGACAACTCTAACCAAACATCGTGTTTACATCCAAAATGCACCGTATCAATTCATCAACTATTCTTCACTAGTCCGGCAAAACTAGCTATTTTTGCATCACGGATGGGATAGTGTAAGAACAGGTCAGTTAGTACCACTCACATTAGTCCGGCAATGAATTAAACAAATAAGTCAACAACGCTGTATCATCACACCTTGTTGGCTTTAATCACTCTCTCAATATGAGCTATGCTTAATTCAACATATCTAGTCAAGTTCATTCGGTCAAAGGAAGTAAGGTGTTAGGTTCATGCTTCAACTGAAACAATTGAGATTGGCATATGCAGTCAAACCTTATGACCCCAAATACACTTTGTTCAAGTTTTGGAATTACACTGGTCCAACAGTGATTTGTTAACAGATCCATTCTCACTTGTCAAGAGGTGTCTTGAACGATAGACGACATTAGTTCTTATCTGACCTCACCAATTCATTGTTTCTCCTCCTATTCCACCGTTGATTGTTTCGCAAATTTCATTCTAAAGTAAGGAACCTAACCTGACAATGAATGACTGAGAACAATAAACGGTAATGTTGATTCTAAAAGCTCAACATTTTTGTGCGCTCCGCGCTCAATGTCCGGTAGTCTGTAGCTACCATTCACTAGATGTATGCCTCCCTAGAAGTGTTTCTGCAACAGTAGTCTGTACGGATACAACAGAAAATACTAAGAGATCGGCTTATTTGTGTTGCTATTCAGCCAGATGGTTTCTTTCTCTTTTTACTGGCGCGTGTGATTCCTGATTTCACTCATATTTGACGGAAGCTGTGGGAACAACGTGACGTTCTAGTTATCGGTTGGGCACTGAATGGGTCCTTGCATAACACATTCCTGCGTTCCACTCCGAAAGACATGCACAACGTCATCGCAAGGTGCGTTTTGCTTTATAGTGATTAAAGGTGGACCAAGTGAAATTAGTGCATTTTTTCTATGGAATTCTGGCTGCTTTCTAATGTTTTCTCAAGAGTGGACCCACTTTTGAAATCGCGGTGCAAAACTATCGATGAATGAATCAGCACTGCGCAGTAGAAGGTTTCGCTTGTTTATTCAGTTTCACAATTGTCCCTTGCTTTCCACTTTATAATCTCATGCACTGTGGTACACTCTTAATCTGTTAAGAAGTTTGCCGGGTTATAAACTGCACCCAATAAAGTTTTGACTGCTTGAATATAATCGGTTGTTGCCTCATAGATGTAGGCTGTGAATATATCACGCATATTAATTTACTCAGAATGCTTCGTTAAATCGGACTACTGGTTAAACGAGCTAATTTTAGCTTTTTTGCTGTACGTGCGTTAACGCCTAACACAGGGATTACTAGTCGTCTGCACAAGAACACAATTTGTAGTCAGTAATTTCCACCGGCATTTTAGAAATATATCCCATGGATAATCATATCGGGATGATAAAAAAATTATTAACTGACTGAAGCACGAGGTTGAAAAAAGTCTTAATAAAACAGCACTTGAACAGTTCCTTTTAAAACAAATGTTTCAAATGTAGTCACGATCAAATGAACTTCGAGTTGAGCCACAAACGCGTGGAAGTCTCACGTGTGAATCAGAATTTTACGACCTCTCCCAAATGAACCCACAGTGGAATTTCACAATTATATGGTCTCCCTTGTGTACCACAGGTCACTCCTGCATACAAGCTTTCGAACAGTATTAATCTTGTTGATAGATATACCGCAGTACACCTTGCAGTAGCTTTACAGAAAACCCTTCATGGAGGTCGAAACCAACTGAAAACGCCAAAAACCATCGTAATCTTGCTGTCTTCAGTTTTGTGGTAAAGAATACCAGACAACTGACCACCACAATGCACGTTTGAATGTTGTTTGACTATTCCATAAATAACCACCTAAATACTGCATTTTCAATGTGTAGTGGAGAACGACGCGTGGGTTGTAGTTCTGTCTACCTCACAACAAAGTACGATCTAACAGATAATTAATTATCAAGTTGACCATCACTCAGTTGATCGCAGCCTTTGCATTCAGATAGACTTTCCAGCCAGCCTCTTTCGAAAAGAAGCACTAGACTCGAGTTTCGCTCTCATTAGAGCTCGTCAGTAGTGCATATCCTTGCCACGGCCGGGATTTGAACTCCGGTCTAAGATGAGATCACACGTAATTCTTCTCCTTATATGCGCATTCACTAGTTACACGATGCAGACTAACATCTATTCCACGTCGGATACGTCAGAAGAACGTGAATGGGAGTCTCAGTTTTGCCCCCAAGAGAAGACGTTCAGGTTAACTTGGTCGAAAATGTACACTACTATTTTAGTTCTTGAGAGGACAGAAACTTACACCATCATATAACGATGTAAACTTGGTTTCTTATTATTTTTATAATAACGCCCTTATCATCTTGAAAAATATTTTGGAAGCTTCAGATTATAATTTCCCCCTGTATTTGGATCAAATGTCTTTTTCACTTGTCAATTACGGAAAACAATCTTGGCTCAATAATGCGAACAGTTTTTTACATGTGGCACATAATTCAGACCAATCACGTTCAATCTCTGAGTTTGGCGTGATTATTGGATGAATAGTGAACCCCGAAATGCGTTTCCAAGTATATCCTCATGAGGATTACCCTCTTTGCATAAAATTCAATCAAAAACTTAGTGGCTTCAATTTTTAAACACCAGTATTTTTGTTGTCGTATGGATCAAACTGTAGTTAGAAATACAGGATCGGTACTGCAAGCTCAACATTTACATGACCATGCGTTCTTTGTGGGTAAGTTATAAACACCGGCAAGTTGTTCACGCTTTAAGTAAGTGTATTCTAATAATGTTCAATGAAGCTCAGGTTTTTTAAAGCGAGGCAAATTTTTGAGAGTTCTTTCTCATTTTTCAGCATTTATCAAGGTACCATATGTTTGAAAAATCGTTACAAAACCATATATTCTCCAATCAAATATGGGTGGCTGGTAACGAGAGCCAGATCGATCAAACCGAACCGTGGAGCATGATTTACACACACGGGATGTATGCGCGTACCTTAGCAAATCGACAAGCACACTCGGATAGAATAATTTGCATTCCAACTCATATACCCATTAAGGTTTGTTTTCAAAAACCACAGCACACTTGTTTTTTCTGTAGTTCTGAAAGTAATCAGACCATATCTATAAAATTTTCCTGCTTAGACTTACGTTCACTGTATGCCATTGTTTGCTGAATATGAAAAAACGTTTGTGAAATCTGTGACATTAAATGAAATATACCCCCATCTGCAAAGTTTCGATAAGTCATACCACTCAACCTAGTTTCATCGATGACAGTACTACGCAAACCAAATTGCACACTGAGGTCCTAACAGACACTTTCTAGTGCTTCCAGATTGAAAGGCGGACAAAATAATCCAAGGTGGTCAGTGTGTTACTTGAAACCATCTCACACACACACATGGCTACAGTATGATCTGTTATGTGAGGAGGGGAGTGTAAGCTTCTTTGCGAAACACATCGAATATGTTTAACGATAGGTTACTCTTGAATGTGAGAAAACGTGGTACTGATGAATGGTCGTGAGAACTACTTTATCAACAACCCTAAATAGGTTGACGTGGATTATTCGTAGGATTTTCAGGGATAGATTTCTGAAACCAATAAAAAAATACTGGACTAATATATGTATTCATTGAAAATTCTTCTATCTCGCCAAAGTTTTTCCCGTCGTTTGTTGTCTAATTTGGTAACACACACCTGGGCACTGATTTCTTTCAATACATATCAACACATTCATTTGCGTGAGCCAGTTACCAATAATCGTTACGTTTTAAAAGCAATTCCTCCCTTAAACTTTTCATTGGTGGTAAAATCAATTTCATATAAACTTGAATGGATTAAATTTAGATTTTCGGGGCGGAATTAATTAGCTTTAACTGTCTGCACATTTATCACTGACAGATTCCAGACGAGTGTGCAAAGAACACGTCCGGATGAGTAGATGTAACGTAGATTGATTACTAGTTAAGCATAGGTAAACTATGAAAAAGGCCATGATTTGTAAAGCGGGGCTGAAAAAAATATGGAACGCAATATTAGTGCAACAAAAACAGTGTTACTAAACTCTTCTAAACTGACGGCTTTGATCTTTATGTTATGAAGACAAAAGTGAGCATTGGTCTGCTAATTTCACAAACTGCATCGCAATGCTTGTTATAGATATACACTTCAATTATGGATATGTAGGTTGTTCTTGTTGAGTAGTTATTGCTGATACCTGTGGACTTCTTACGAGAGTCGTGCTAAATACAACACAGCTGTTTTGTCACTCGATTCTCTGTAGACGGCTCAAGAAGTTGTTTTTCAATCCCCTATAGATCAGCTGCACTTTTTCATCTATGAGCCCTATTGTAATATTTCTAAAAATTTTAACAGTCTCACAGAGACTGAGGAATGGTAGGAAGCTTGCACTTTCAAGACATTATTTTATTACGAGAAGTTTATTGCATGGTTAATTATTGAACAGTTAGGCGGATAAGAATGAACGAAGGCAGCTTTGGAAGCAGACCGGCAATTAAACAAACTTAGAACATTGTTTCAAGCGACGTTTTAACGGGTACATATCTTTGATATTTAACAGAAGTGGGCCAAATTGATGGCGAAGAAGAGCACAGAGCGGGTCATTTTCTATGTATATGACAATTGTATAAAGTTCGAAATCACAACTGAAATAATTGTGACCATGGAGTTCAGCGATGTGTTCTGATAAAAAGCATGGTATATGTAAATGAATTCTCTTCACACACTAACTTACGCAGTCCGCACGCAATTTCGGAGTCTTCTTCCACACGAATTACGTAGAGGTCCAAAAACCTGGGAATTTCTCTCGAGCGGGATTTTCAAGTGTGGATTATATTGCCGTCTAGACGTCTCCAACCGCTGAGCATCCTTAATCTTCCTAAATAAGGCTTCTCGTGAGCCCAACTATTCTACCTCTAGCCACTCTCTTCTTAAGTCTAATAAATATTGCAGTATTCTCAATAAAATGATGAAAATTAGCTCCGTGTTACGTTTATTATAAAGATTTGAAGCGGTTCTTATAACCAAGCGAATAAACAAAAGAAACATCATCCGACGTTATTGAATATTAAAGAATTGTTGGGTAATTTCAAAGGAGTTGGTCAATTTAAAACCACAAGAGTGCTACATAGTTTACCAGGCGCAGTCATTAAAGCTAGCCAACTAAAAGTGGCATCATTTTTTATGTGAAGTTATCACGTGTTACATAGATATGCCACAAATGTATACTGTGGCACATGTGTGTGTAACAGTGGGTGATATACAATCAGTCGATGAACAGCCGGATTTCCAGTATCAGTTACCAACATCCCTTTTATCATTGTGAGATATTAGAAAGTAGACGCTTCGTTAGCAGACGAAATATGAACAGTTCTTTGACGTAACGTTTCACGGTTTATTTCGGTTGAATTGCCTTCAATTATGTGATATTCAATGACTACCGTGGACAATAAAGCAGAGATTGGCAACATAAATATATATATATTTATGAATCAGATTAGTCGCCTATTTAGCGGCTCTGCGTTTGGACGAAAGGTTATTCTGTGAGCAAAGCCTCTCAGTCTGTTGTCTACTTACCTACTCATTTGAGGCTGACTTACAATAATACTTTTACAATGAATGTAACCATTGTGCAATGTTTCGTTCCCTGCCTGTTTAGTTGATTTTCTGTCCCATTTGTTTAACGTATACATCATACACTCACGCCAAAATTAAAATAACAAAATGCATAGGTCATGTAGGATTAGAGTTTAAAGGAGTTTACGCGAATTTCGTCCAGCTCTGCTCACTTTACCAACTTGCAGCTCAAGGTAGGTTGATGAAATTGGGGTGTGTTGCGGTGTCATCGTCGGTCACAAAAACGTTCACGGTAAAGATCATCCTGACAAGATGCAGTATGTCTCTATGACTTTTCCGATATTGTTCTCTCAGTTCCACGAGTTTTGTTTTAAACTTTTCTGAATTTTTTAGAATAAAATTTTGTGTGTGCCATTCGGTAACCAGTCACATTTTAAATATTATCTGGAGTGGTTATTTTAGTCTCCTGTCTGAAATGTCAGCCTCTGCTTCAAATAAATTGACTTTTGCAGTTAGCGAATCATTCAGCTCAAACACGGCTGAATAGACATTTGCAGAATATCTATGTGACCAAAACTTATGGTTGTGAGTATGTTCACTTTTGGATAAACCAATGTGAACGAGTTATATTTCTGTCCAACGTGGTGGTGTACTTGAATATCCGACTTTTTGTTTAAGGTACTAAAGACACATTCGGTCATTTTGCGAATCTGAAGGAATTATTTAATAAGATGATTAATTTGTTGAAGTAATTCAGCCCCTTGTCTAGAGTAGACCTCAGCTTCTTAATGAACTCTTCTGAACCACTGGTACGTAAGGTAATTGGTGTGAAGGGCATACATCATAACTATCAGGTTTTACGCATAAAACAGTGTCATTTTACACAGAATGGCAGCACGTTAATATTGGCTGTCTAAGGATATGATATAAGAGGTGAAACAGGATTCAACCGAGCTAAATTTAGTAACCAAACACAACAGTCAAGTATTCAATCAAAGTACAGGTCTAACTTTAATCTTTACTTATGCCTTGAATATTTTGAAATGCATCAGCAAACAACCTATTTTTTAAGAGGCGGTTTGCTTATTTTGTCAGTTCTTATCACGAACTTGCTGAAACAACACAACTTTTTGTCTTGTACAAACGTTTCTCTGCAATCGAGTTTGCCTGCCAACTTATATCCCGTACTGCTAAATGATAGTTCAGCCACCCTGTCTACGGGATCCGGAAATGCCACTACGTTGAGTACAGCTGAGTGAATTATTTACAATAAATTCCGTGAAACATAAGCTCCACTGTCAACATTTTTCAACCGTTCGGCATGAAAAAAATTTGTTATGAACAGTTTAGTTTTACGTGTATTCTTCTACCTCCGTACACGTGATACCATGACATGTACTCTTACCTCCAAATGTTCATTTTCTCCGTTGCGCTCCAACGATCCGTACTTCAAACGGACTCTTCTCAAGTGATTCCAGACATTCATCATTTGGGCTATCCGAAATGCAATCGTAGCTTACGAAGAGCAGCTATCACAAGAGTATTTCTCTGCGGCTGCAAAACTGGACAACCGGGAGAGGACAGTAAGACAATTCTTTAGTTTGACCCCTAGTGACTTCATTTACTCAATGGTCCTAAGTCTCGTTAAGTTCACTAAGCCGACAAACAGTTGCCAGTGTCAAACAAGTCTACTTGTTTAACCTTTATGAGAACGCAACTTAGATTTCCAAAATATGAGAGAGGGTGCTAAATAGTACCTCTTTACACCTTGCATATTTTTGCCCACGTCGCAGGTAACTGACGTAAAGTAAGGGATGGACAATCGATAGATTTATAACCGCTATTAGGCATCTCTTAAAGTGTTTTGATCGGAGTGTGTGGGCCCCATTAATTTCGAACTGAGTGGCGACGAGTGATATCTTGACAATCCAAGAATGATGATTCGGAATGCGTCCAACTAATCGCCGTGTCGTTCGGCTCTCACAGCTCATTCCAAGAGAACAGACGAAGTGGTATACACGATAATTTACCAGAAAACTTAAATCGAACCTAACGTGTGCGAATTTATAGCAGTCGTTTTATTTCCTCCACCCGTAACTTTATACTTATCCGGCTAATCTCAGTTTACTCGCTCAGAAACTAGCCTGTTTGTATGAGCAGGATAGTCCTGAACGGAAATGCCTTTTCTGTTGCTGGTTTGAATCTAACTGGAGTCCAGATTTTTCGCATTCGAGTTTCATCTAAAAAGATGTATAGAAAAGACCGAAAGCGGACTTGTATGCTAGACGTTGATCTCGTGAATAAATCAGGCATCTTAGTTCGAATTGAGCCGGAGGTTGTACCATGATGTCGTGACAAGGAGCTGCAACGTAAGCGAGCGGATACCACGAATCTCGAGGGTTTTATTGTTTTGATCTACAAATATTCCGTAGGTGTTGGGATCAATTTGAAATGCTAGCGAAAGTTTTCTGACGATAAGTCAGTTAAGTGCCACCATATAGAATTATTACGACCCCTCGATCTCTTTCATTGTCTGGCCAACCACGATGGTTAATTGGCACCTGAGGAACGATAACCTCGGACTTCGTCGTGTGGAAGTGGAGAACAGTTCAGACAACAATCTCAGTCTTCTCCTGGTAACCATACTCTTTTCACAGACCTGCATTCACGATTTGGTTACCTCCAGTTATTTGTGGAATATAAACATTGCTTAAGGTCCATCTTTGTTCGTGCAACTGTACACTAAATTTGACAGTAGATATCACATTCTGTTAGAAACATCCAGTTGGCTCAACATAAAGCCACCTTAAATTCATCTGAAAAGCCTATAAGATGGCATGGCACAGGAAGAACTATAATCGCTTCTCACCAGTAAGTTATAAAAAATTAATGGTAAGTCTCGCAGTGTCACAATTCGATGAGAGAGAATAGTCGGTGGACATACGAGGAGCCGATTTATTACGTTAGAGCTTTGAGTAGAATTGGCCAATTTTCCTCACACTAGACCAGCGGTTGATGTCTGGAGCAGTTCCGCCAAGTTAATCTGTGGATAAACACCTGAAATGAAACGGAGCGAGCAAAATGTGAATTTACGGACCAAGCGTCAAGCTCGCTCACATTCTGAAAGAAGTCCAGTTGTGTTATATATGAGTTGGACTGAGCATCACACGCGGGTTAGCAACGACTTATTAAGTCAGGGGTGTTCTAGAAAATTAGTAGGGTTGCACTTCGTTTCAGTTAAGCAGAACTTGTTGGTATTTATTTACTCATGACTATGCTAAAAGTATTCAATCCACAGTGTACCAGCTGGGCCTCTTGCCCTGCCTAATCCCTGACTCACATGAGACTCACGCACCCTACCAATAGACAACTTGACAAGTTAAATTCTTGGAAGTCTTCAAGAATTTCAACTCAGGTTCTATAGAGATTGCTATAGAGTTATATCAGGCAGGAGTTATACCAGGCATACTACCCACAGCGAAGTATTGATGTATTTGCACAATAAATGAAGTCAAATTATTGTCTACTGACATTCACCATAGACTGCGTCACATGAAACAATTGAGCAGGTGAAGGACCATGAAATTTAATTCAATTCATTTGCATGAAACACACAATGTTCTTTAATACACCAGATTCAACTATGAATGAAACACCGATCAGAGTCCACGCATTTCTGAACATTGCATCATTTCTATTGACCCAGCGTTTTTGGTTTGCCATCGATGAGTTTGGAGTGTTTCCGAAGAAAGTAACTCAACGCCAGATGATTTCACCGACAACTCTGCCGGCCTCATCTCCCGGTCACACTTAGCAAATTGTGCTCTCCAACTTCCCTACCTATGAAGTTGCATGATATGCGGCGAAAACGTCATGTTGAAACCACGGTGCTTCCAACAGCCTTGACGGACCAAAAGAATACTGCACGGTTATTAGAAGTTGTGTAATTGCGCCTGGATCGAACTTTGCCTGTCCACTTTGTGTGAAGAAAAGTGTTCATGTTATCCCATTATAGAGGACTTCATTGCAGAATAACATCATCAATACAGTATGTGCAATGTACTACGTAATAGGTGGTTCATGGTCAACCAAATTAACGACCCTTATATATATAAGTGAATGTAGAACGCTTTTCAATTTTCAGATGAAGCTGAACTATTATCAGTCTGCTGTAAACATCAAGAATACGTGTTTTACTCTTATGAAGCCTTTCATACCACAATATATGAGATGGTCTCCTATTATATTTCAGGTACATAGTGAATCTATTAGTGATTGTTCTATAGACTTGGGTCAGCATATTCAAATTTCTTTGTGGACAGTCGTCGTTGCTTACGATCAGCGTTGAATATCACTTACAACTGATCATGACTTTCGTATTTCCGTAGGCCTTCTAATCGTCTCTTCCCGAAAAGAAGCACTAAACTCGGGTTCAGCTCCGATTAGGGCTCACCAGTAGTGCATATCCTTGTCACAACGAAGACTAGAACTCAGCTTACGCTTTCAAGGAGCAGCTGTAATGACCACTGCAATAGTGACTTCATAGTAAGCATGACTGAATTATCACATGCAAACATTCGACCATATTCGTTTACGAGTAACGGTCAGTCAACAATTTCTCTGGTTTCCAGATCGAAGAGTCATCGATTAGAGTCAACCGAACAGTTATTGTCTCTTTTCGAGGCAGTCGGATAAACTGTGGGGCTACGCTTACATATCGGGCATTTCACACTCAATATACTTCCCCCGCGACTCAATCAATCACTGGAAGCTTACCAACATATTTGACATATAATTGTTAAGTACTCCTTCATGACTTGTGACCTAATTCTGGAAAACAGGAAAAATGTCATCAAGTTGCTGTTAAATTTTGAACACAGATTTATCCTAGTCTGTTATCACTACCATATTCTACTATAATCACGTTGGATGTTCCGGCCAGTTCTACTCTTGGTCACTTGGCTAAACTTGAAAACGTAATGACAACAATATGTAACCCACCTGTCGATGAATAAACGTTAATTCTTTGATTTGCAAATGGTAAATAACATTACAATCACGAAGTTGTGAGAATAGTGTAACAAGCCAGCCGGCTGTTTTTAATTTTGGTGTCTGTTACACTTGTTGACCAACTGTAGGTAACGTACTGACACCAACGGACTGTGTTCTCTTGAAGCATGGGTCCAACTAGTAGTCCTACAAGGGAAAACAACACGAAAAAGTGTGAGTCCAGTAAGTCATGCAGATGACTTACACAGTCAAAAAACCAAAGGGGCACAACCATAACTGCAGCATACCCTGTGACACGTTTCAAAATCAGTTCGTTAGCGCCTGCAATTTTTGATTACGCCTTACATGATCAAAAGTGAGGTGAGCATCTATGTCACCTATACCAACGATATAGAAACCCGTTAAATAATACAGTTACATCAACGTGGAGACGACAAATAAAGGCCAGTACTCATATAGCAATGTGGTCAATTTTTCGTGAAGGTATTTTAATTAACATCTGACTTGAAGTATCCCCAATAAAGCCTACTTGACAATCATTTTTGCTGGTGACAAGAGGTCTGGTAACCGTCAGCATGTCTGTGAAAATGAGCAGAAAGACATCTGTCAATTTTGGCGCATAGTAGTTGATACAGATACATACATGCACAAAGTTTAATAAACACAGGGTTCACAAATATCATGGTCATGTTCGTCGCCTACATCAGACGTCTAACCTTTGTATTATTCTCGTTAGCGCTATCGCTTGATATGGAGTAAATTTGGCAAGCTGGTTCATCAGTCATCGTTTTGTCCGTCTACGTAGTTCGGTTATTTCTCACCTCGTCCGTTGGCCGCATAGGTGTAGAGATAAGATAGGGTAGGAAAAACTGACTAACATGAGCATTTTTGGGATACTGCTCCAAAACGAGAAGAGTTGTTAAATCTCATTGCAGTATAATAGCATCCTTAACGTTTCGGATAAGGTTCAGTATAATAAACTTTTATTCTCATCAGTGGATACCTTAAAGTTTACTCCGATATCTCCTTATTCTCAGATGATTATGTATATAGTAAGTCTATAAATCTGTGGCTTTGAAACGTTCTCAACTCGGTCCCGTGCTGCAGAGGATATCAACAATCCAGCAGGTTACGAATGACCTGAAAAGTATACGAGTGGAATGGTCTCAAGTGAGTTCAACTCATAAAAGCGGGATTCAAAAATGTCATTTTGCAGAGGTGAGCAAGAAAGAAAGTATAAGCTACTCGCTAGTTTTTAGTAAATTTTCAGCAGTATGCGTACCCTCTTGATTGACAATGTTGGCGAAAGATCAACACTAGTACAGTCACATAAAGATTGCTTGCAACTGCCAGTCAAATGACTGAACATGATTCATGCGACAGTGATAGATGGACATGAAGTAAGTTAACGGTCTTTCATTTTGATGTCGGGTGAATAACAGAAATTACCTATGCCTCAGATGAAGCTCGCGAATATTGTGCGCGCGCAATAGGCATTTAAATTTCGCGTATCCTGGATAGTGTGTTTACCACTCATCGACGCAACCGGAGCGAGAGGCAGACAGGACGTCTATCAGCTGGGCCATTGATTTAAGGGACGAGGCTGGCAGTGGCTCAACCAAAGAAGACTGGTGAATCCAAGTATCGTGAAACATTCTAAGGATTGAAGCATCAGGTGTGGTGACCGCCCGAACACGTATTAACTCTGAGTGGGGTGGCGATATACTCACTAGTTAATGAGGATTCATTAGGTAGTGTGGGCAAATCTGAGAAACAGAAAAGTGGGGACAGCTGGATAAAGTGATTATGCAACTGAAAGGCAGTGCTGCCCAACCAAAATAACCTTACAACCTCAAGCATGTAGGTCGATAAATAATACTGCCGTCAGCTTTTACAGGATTAATCGAAAAGTCACAGATGGATTTCCACAAAGAACCTAAAAGAGGCAGAGAATTTGAAGAGCTGTATGTGAAGCCAGATCATTTTGTATTCACCACAAGAGCAGGCACGGACCAGTCACCGGAATGTTATTACGGCACGTTTACTTTCAAAGTTTTCAAACAAAATTTTATTCAGAGAATGATTTTATAAGATTCGATGATGAGTCGTTCCGATACAAACCGAGGTTGTTGTTAACCTATCTCTGCGAGTTATTTTTGCTTGCACTTACCGTCGTATGACAATTCAGTTATTTAGCACTTGTTGTTGAAGGTCACTGTTTGCGCATGCTCACTTTAGTTTCACAGCCACTCAATCCAGACGTACTCGGTACACTTCAATCAAAACTGCGCGCATCAGAAATGGACCGAAGTCCAGATCGTCATGGTGGCGAGAAAACGCATTGATGACGCTCCACTACAGGGGTGACATTCGAGTTGAACATGTTTTTTCGAATCAGTCTGACTGAACTACTATCCAAAAATGGAGATGGCAACATAATGCGGTCATTGCGGATTTTTCTCATCATCATTCGCGAACAATCCTGAATATGTCGACGAATTATGGTAACATATTTTTAATTCATCCTAATAGATACGTAATGCCCGATCTTTTTGCATTCTGTGCTGCACATGGCACGCAATAAATCTCCGAACAGGACTGGTTAGGAATCACATAATACTCTGCACCTAAAAGAGTCAGAGTCGCGTTGTTGGCTAACGGGATTACAACGCACAAGTAAACGTTGGGAGTGTTCCAAGTTTCATTTGGAGAGCCATCTGGATTTGCGGTTCACACAACGTGCTTACAGAACACCAGAACAGTTGTACACACCTGGGTTAGTTATGACCTATATCGATCAGGCAACCACTAATTGTTTGGACAACAAATCTGTTTACCGTAGATTCGAAAGATATATCAAACTAAACTCTTGTATATTCGTATAACAAGATGGATGTGTGTTACAAAAAAACAGTGTTTATGCTTGAATTTATCATGTGTTAAACTACTGCAATAAATGGTACAGAGCATTTTGGTATTGATATGTTCGCCGAGCTTGGCATTTAGGTTGCAAACGTTTCATCACCAGGCGAGGTGACATCATCAGTACGTAAGTGTTTCAGCGTATATATAAATATACGCTGAGACACTTACGCACTAATGATGATGTCACCTCGCCTGGCGATGAAACGTTTGTAACCCGAATGCCAAGCACGGCGAACATATCAATACCAAAACCATCAACCCGAGCTACAAACAACACCACCACTGTTCCCATCCATCAGTACAGAGCATTGTAAGGGGTTGAACGAGTCATTAACACTGATCCGGTAACTTCATTTTCTGAAACCCTGTTAGCCATGATGGGTATATGCACACTTTAAGAATGTTAAGGTTGTTTCAGTCGATTTTCTAGATGCATTTCCTGAACTAGCACATAGGTTGTTGCGACAAACTGAGCGTAACATCGAAACACAATTCCTTCGGACATTGTGGATATCTAAAAGCGGACAAGAGTCTCCATATTAGTGACCAGAATTCAGCATAATGTTGACTGTTTATGATGATCAGGAATTCTATGGCCTGTTCTTCGTTGACACTATCAAGTAATACGCTCAAGTTGATAGAAAACAAAACTGTTTTGTCTACGGTTTCTGGCAATGGACTAGGTGTGTCATGAACACGTCAGCTAAAATTGGGTTAACAATTTCAGTTCACAGGGAAACGCTTCTGACTCCGGATCAGTCAAAAGCATTGATCTTTGCTTTATGATCTCTTGTTCTATAATACGTATTTGGTGGTAAGAATGTATGGTCATCAGGCTAGAAATGGTGCATGTTACCGTTTTTCTACCGTTACAATATTGTTTTGCGAAAACGCCGATTGACTTTTTTGTGTTTTCTACTGTGCTTTCTGGTAAAGTTTCAAAACTGTAAACAATAATTAATGTTCAGAAGCTGTCTTTCATACTGATAATCATTTCCATACATCCAAACCACCAAGTTTTTAGGAATACTAAATCAACACTTTTATTCAGTTAGTGAAAATGCTTCAAAAATGGTTTCTTATTCACATTTTCATACTTTTAGTAAATATGTAGACTGAAGGGAGGCGAATAAATTTATTCTTATTAGGTTCGTCGACAAATGTCGTTATTTTTGAAAACTCATGTTCTTTTTGGAATGAGGCTTTTGTTTCAGGTCCAGATTAACTTTTGGTGAGGCCCAACTGTGAAAAATCTGGGTGGAAGCCCACGTATGAAATTTATCGCACCACTGATATATTTCAAATAAGCTCTCCATAAGAAATATGCCATTTAGTACTGCTTTATATTTACGCCATATCTTTCCTCGTAATTGGCGAACATTGAACATTATATAACCTTTGGTAATAATTTAACGAATTTTCCCAAAAATGCCTAACGGAAATGTGACAACAGCTTCAACCATATGTCTCAGAAAACTTTCTTGCACTCACAGCAAATTTCTACCACACTGTGGGTGTTGGATGAACAGTCCACCGTTTTCGGTGTACCCCGTGGACTACCGAAAGTAAGTTGTCGCAGATCTTGAACTTTTCAGCAATCTTGACGCTCTGATATTACTAACAACAAACAGAAACACACTTCGCGACTCGTTAACACTTCAACTAATCTCTTTGGTCAAGAGATTGAAACATCAGCATGTGTAGAATATACGGACATCAACAGTAGGAACGGTAACGGTTGCAGTTCCGATTGAGTTCCGACAGAGACCAGCTACCTGAACCAACCGTTCATTTTTACTTAGGTTCGGAGGGCGAGTAATTGTCAACACAACTTCGGAGAAAGCGGGGAATTTCAAAGTTTGGTTTGAACAAAAATGTCCAACGAATTGTCAGGGAGAAAAATGACCCGTTTCCACGGCGTCTTGCAATGGACCAGCAAGTTGTTTGGTTTGTTAGTTTTGTTGTCATTTCCTGTTCAGTTATTGTTGAATATTAGGTTTTGAAATTAGCTTATTAGAAGGTTTTATAAATTGGTAATTCGAGACTTTTGGTTAAAGGTTTAGCATATCTGATACTCTGATCCAATCGGATACCGGTAATAAATAGAGAGCAATGAAATGAATAAACCTAAAGTGAATAAACTAGGTTCATTAAACAGACTTAATTATTGGCTTTGTAAAGGTAGCCTGAGGAGTTACATAAAGTTATGCTAGTCTTTGAACCTAAACTGGTGCAACAGAGAGGTCAAAGTGGAACAATTCCAATCAGAGAGGAATGTCAGTTGGAAAGTCCAGCATGGTAAAACACACTAACAGCCAAGAAACTATTTAGATGGCGGCATCAAATTATTATCATCGAACAAGTATCATCTATGTCACATGTGTCAACATGAAACAGTGTTTATTTGCAACTAAAACCCCACAGTGACTGATACCGTGTAAGATAAGTGATCGGGGTGAGCTCTAGTTAACAAGTAGTATGGAAAAACTTTTACAAGGGTAGGCATGCAAAATTGAGCGAGGAATTGAAACTGCATTGTTAATGGGCGACTTTTTTTTGCAATAAAATAACCAAAAAACAGAATTTGTTTGTATGGGTTGCAACTCAGGCCACATTCTTTGTGCTTTTCAAACGCGATGTAAGAAGAAAAAAGTCAAGTTCTCTACAGGTGCCATAACTTCGTATTCAATTGCAGAACTCATAAAAAGTCAGCGGTGAATATATATTAATATGTTTGGATGGTAACTATTCTGATCAATTTTCGAGAACAGTAACCTCAGATAATTTTGCAAAAGTAGACTTTTACATCAGTAAAGCAAACACAGAATGTTCCCGTTAGTACGCATCTGAAAATGGTAGTTTTTATCGGTTCAAATAATTATGTAGCTAAAGATTTGAAGTAGCGATAGCAGACCGAGTTTTGCCAAATGTGTGCTAATCACTATTAATACTTTGAGCAGCCTGGTACTGCAGGAACCCTCACACGAAATAGTCTATTGACGATTGAGGTGGTGTGACCACGGTTTTTAAATAGTTCAGTTTCCAAATGTCATAATTAATTCGCTTTTGTGCTTCAAGCGAATGAAATATAACTTGATCTTCTGTATTCTCCAAGTTTAGAAGTGTTTGTTTCATGCGTCGATATAATTGTGAACTTCACACACACGACCGTGAATTGTACTGTACGAATTTGTTTTTCTTTTCTGACTTACGACTTTTAACATGTTTATTTCGATCTGAGCGTTTTATTCGCCAGCGTTTTTAAACCTTCTATTCAAAATAAGATGTACGCTGAATGTAATGCTAAACTTCAGGTGCCAGCCTCGGCTTGTGAATTACTTAAATGATACTCTGCAAATTTTGGTAAGATAAAGAGACTGTGCTGTCGTTAGATAACATTAAAGATGCAAAGTATTGTTGGTATTATGCTCAACAACACAGCAGAATGCTGAATACCTTTGTGAAGGTTATTTTGATCACGTTTAAATCGAGTTTAACGAAGTATACCAAGAGAAATTTCAGGGACATTACGGAACGAGCGTCAACATTAGCGCTGTCACATGCTGAGTAAGTTGAACATTCATTTTATTTCGACACTCTATGTCTGAAACCTGAAGATTGAGTGATTAGAACAAATACTTTGCGGTTAGCAACAAATGCTAAAATACGCCTGACAGGTGCGCGGAGTATATATTATATATCCATACAGTGCTTTCACGTTCTCTTTCTGTTCAATTTTTTTTTTCAACGTAGCACTTCACATGCCTTCCAACCGCTTATCCCGTTCTGATATACACTTCGGAAACATAAAAGGGCAAAATTCGTTTTTTTTGTGTACGTTCATTAAAATTCCAACCGTCAGATTAAAGCCAGAAAAGTCAACCAAAACAGCCGTTGTTTGTTCCAGCTGTGCCTAAACTTCCGTTTAGCCGTACCGTCGTGTCACATTCCACAGACATTTTTTCGTACCTTGCAAAGAGGATTCTTCTTTTAAATTAGCAACCATGATAATGTGTGTTTGAGCAAAAGTCTGAGCAAAAAGTTTACGAAGTCATTTCATTTGGTTCGCTTGACACGTAGGCTTTCGTTAACAAGCAATATTGTGTGCAGTTAATCTCCTTACTGTATACAAATCGAGTGAAAACGGTGAGCTTCTGTTTTGAAAGATGCCGAAACCCTTATAATTAGGTTGTACAGTAGCGGCCTATCTACTCAACAGAGATGATTTGCGGACTCTTACTGTGATTGTTTCCGTGGTCAACGATTGAGCAATAAGCTCGCAGCCCGCACGCTGTCCACCGACTCTCGTTCCAACTCATTGATCCGGTTAAGTATTCGCTTTGTTGTAACTATCTCGAGGAGCACACACCGAAAACACCTTGTTCGCCACACAGTTGATCACAGTCGTCGTCATATTCAATAATGACTTTTGAAATGTATATTACAGTAGCCTTTGAAGGGAAGTCCATCAGAAACACCAACATTCCTTTTGAGAACTTGGGATTAATTACAACAAACACTTCACGACGAACCTCATTCTCCTTTGAAGTCACCCATAGAACAATATTGTTTGTGTTACGAATCTAAATGCTTGCTCTCTTGGCCGTCTGCTGAAAAGAAATCGCTTACGAACGGGTAGTTTATACTACCATGTGCAACTTGCTCACACCGCACTAGTGTGCGAGGGTGCGGGTAGTCCATCGAAAATTGCCCTTTTATCATAAACAAACCAGTGAACCAGTGAACCAGTTACCCACCACACATATTAACCTGCTTTCATTAACGATTCTCCTAGAAACGGCCGCCTAGGGAGTGTGGGCTTCAGTCAATCCCTCGACACGTCGCCAATTTAATTGTTCATTCAGTCGACCTTTATATTATGAATCCAAACAAAAACAAAACCAATGTGGTAGTTTGAGGTGTGGTCAAGGGTGTGTCGTAGTCTCCTAAGATCACCTCAAGCCCCTCAGAACTAGCCAAAGCAAACTGGAATTGTGAAGGTAACTCCGTCGACTCACAAACGAGACATGCACAATCGAAAAATCAACAGATCACACACATTTTTCGCAAGCAAAGTATACTCACCTTCGTTTAAAAAAGTGAAATTTTGAAACTAAACAAATACACTGAATACAGTAAACTTGCGATTGACGTTTAAAAAATTGGGTGAATTAATGGTAGACTTCAAATTTTAGAAAAAAATAACCTGAAAGACCAATAAGTAATTCGCGATTGTCTGCAACAAAGCGGCCTGACCTTCTCACAGTCATTGGTTTTACCCGAAGGGCTACCATTTTTAACCACACGAATTGCAGGATCTTAAAGAAAAATTTCACGTTGACCAATAAGTTCATTTTGGACACACCGGAGGAACCTAAAATAAAGAACTACTTTTTCTGAACTGTTAGCAAAACAAACGTCTTGGCAGATACCGATGAATCGGGATTTGACTGATGATGCCCAATTTGGTTCGTTTTACGGTCTTATAGATTAATTGAATTTTGGTTTAAAATTCACATCTGAAATTAAGTAAAATATCAATCTAATAAATGTATCTATTATGAGAGGACACTACGGCGGTCTCATCTCTCCAAAGTCGACTAGAATTATCAGTGCCGTTGAGTTATTCAATACGACAGTCACAAATTCTCAAGCATGCCGTGTCATGAAGATAACATCTTAGAACACAGTCAACTGTGGTTTATACAGACCCCCTATTCGCTAATCATATCGACCAATTAATTCAGGCAAAGGGCTAACCAAAATTATCTGTTGGTTCTTCCCTCCTCATCTATCAGTGTACTTGCAGCCTCCGAATCACCTCCAGTAGGAGGATGAAGCTATGCTGAGATCGGCGGACAGCCGAACATTTCTCCAAGTATTTGATACGTTCACTGCGGTACTCGAGGAGTGTAACATGCCATCGGTGAGTCCGTTTTGACTATTATTGCTGTAAGTAGTATCCATGATATACTTGGTCTTGAATGTGAAATTTCTACAATTTATCAGAGTGCAAACAGTACGAGCTCAGCAAAAATTTGCAGGCATTTCTTGTAAAAATGCCTACAGGAGACTGTTGAAACGGGTGGTTTATCTTAACGAAGAGATGTATATGAACACCTCATCGTGAAATTCATTTAAAGCCACCCTACTTGAAATGCCGTAGTTTGTCACGAAGTGTTGTTGTCCATGCTGCACGTATAACCATTCAGACATAGAGAACCAGTTGGAAACCTTTGTCAATCTAATCGGTCAGTAGATTGATGTTTCACTTGCCGACCTGGTGCATTTCAATCCAGACCTAATCAACTACCGCTGCTAATAACAGCCAGCTCAGGTTGTCAGTGTATGTCTCAGCACTGATGGACAATTAAAAGTTCCAAGAGCGTGATTTCATTATAATGATATTATCTCACTACACATGAAAATCGAGAACTGTTATCGAATTTCTCAATTAAAAAATTGAAACCAATCAACAAATGAAAATAACAAAACAACAGCGATCAGAGGTGAAAGTTTATGGGTCTTGAACGATTGCTATAAAACGGAGTAACCAAATGGATGCTAATCGAACGACCATCATCTCTTGTATTCGCAATCTACTCAAGTGGCATAAGTCAGAGTTATCTGTCAGACTCATTCACTGTGTGTACACTTCATGAGAACACACTACAATAAGTTAGACGGCAGATTTAATTTATTTCACTGGACACCACTTTCCCCACATCTCACGTGACACATCTGATTTTGGTATTAGCCTTGAGGACATTAAACTCAGCTACTAATGGCTATATACCATGAGTTGTTTGTTTTTCATATATACCGTATTTCACGTGATCTATCCGCATTCTGAAAACGGATTCATCAGTTTAAGATTCAGGTTATCACATACACAACTATGCTGAAATAACCGGTTCTACGGCATATTCCCAAATTTAAATTCGATTTTGTCAGGATCTTCTAACTCCAAGCTGATGAAACCGTGCTTAGAGGTCCAGTGTGTCCACTGCTGACGGATACTTGTATGGGTGGACTGGAATCTCAAAAGGTAAGTCAGTCTAATGGCATCAGATGCTTTCATTCAAGTTAAGTAAAATGTATATCTAGTTAAATGCTGATCACAATCTGCAAGCTGCCACTTATTGGTTAGATCATATGCACTCCTCCGTCGTAGTCATTTTTAAAATAGAAGCCAGAAGCTAGTATTACTTCTAAGTTGCAAACCAAAACAAAATTTGGGATGGAACCTCACACAGTTTTAATGAGTTCTGGAAGGACGGGAGTGGGGAAAATGTTGGTTCTAATATTTTTTATCCTAAGACAGACAGAAATGTGATTTTTTATCTCGACGTGACGGCTGTTTGCGAAATCATTGCCAGGTTTTAAGTAACATTTGCGTTCTAAAAGCAGTAGGCTGCTTTTAGTGCCTTAGGCGAAAGTGGCGATACCAGTGGCTTCACAGTCAAGAATGTGACTACGGTCTAGCCAGAAGTTTTGTTTGTGTGACAAAGAATACACTGTTAACCCACCCGCCATTCATGAGTGAGATCACCTCTCATTCAACGGTCAACTTGGTTACCTCCAAAAAAGTAACTCATTGAAAGTTACAGTGGTTTACTAAATCTTCATTGTGCTCACAGAGTGAAGGAGAAAATCTGTCCTGAATGAATTCACGGTTTTTGATCATCCTTTCATTATTTTACATTATATTTTGAGAATGTGGAATATCGCAGTTCTGTCTGACCGAATCCGCAGGGCACAAAACAGGTTAGATTAACTTCAACGAACACGTGGACTTTGCACATCTGACAAACAATGACCAGTGGTTTGATTTCATCAGGACTTTCGGTGAAGTATACGGGGATCGGATCAGCTCCTAAAATTGGATCAGAGTGCGAATGTTTTTTTCTACCGGCAAAACCCGACTCCTGGTTCACGCAACCATTTCGTGCATTCTTTACAGCCGCCACGGCCAAAAGTTACATTACTGGCCAGCATTCCAATTCCTAACTCTCAACGTAATTCTGCCGAGTATCAGCGGGTGGAACACCGAACGTCCCATCAGAAATATCTTTGACGTTATTTGAGTGTTTCGACGATTAATGATGAAAACGTCTTGAGGATACACATCGTTTTATGGTATTTGGTAACATTTTTCATCCTCACCTAACTGAGGTATGAAAGAGCATGTCAGAGGCTTGTCAAGGTTTACACTTAAGTAAGTTGGTATATGGTTTATAGTCCAAACCTGATTTAATCTAAGATATCTAATAGTTACATTTAATAATCAAACTGGCTGATAGATTTCGATGTTCAAAATAGACTTCTAATTTAACCTACTTTTCAATGCAATTGCAATCACCATAAAAATGTTTCCAGCAATTTCACAGAAGATAAGTTACATTTTCTTCTTCCCCTTTGCGTTTGAGACTAACATTATGTTCTGAAAACTCATAACAGTTTTATTGCTTCATCTTTCGGCATAAAAGTTTGAGTGCATCAAGTATTAATTGAAGTGTACCTTGTTGTGTGGGAAAAAAACCCATATCCGACAGTGAGTGAACTATTTAACAATAACATGATTGCGAAAGCCTGCAAGGCAAGACAGCATTTGGTGAATTACAGAAGAACATATCAATTGGAAGATGGACAACTTCAAGTGCTAACATACTAAGTTAACACATTTTGTCGAAATGGAGGAATTTTCAGATGAATTTTTCCCCAGTGAGATAACAACGTTCCTTACTAATTGTAGGCAACCGATATTAAAATTCCCGTTGTAAAACTGAATGTGTACCAAAGCGTATATCACACCATCTTAGAGAACGATGATACCAACACTTTCTCTTACCCGTGGTAAATTATGTTTTAGACCTACTATTTGTTTGTTTGGCCATTGAAACAGTTTCATTTCTGTGGCACTTATCCCTTCAGTAATCTCAATGTCTAATGCCTTGGCTCTGGTGGTCTGAGTCTCATTTCATAAATGTGCCTGAAATTATATTTTCTAGATAGTAAAACAATCACTTTTCTCGCTGAACCACAAAAGGCATGTACGTCATGATGCGGGGTTTTTCTTTAGAAGAACAACTGCCAACAATTTCCTTTGCTCAGTATTTTAAATAACAACCGTCTAGTGAGTGTTTCTCACTAGTCAACAGTCATCAAGCTTACAGCGTTCTACCACAATAAAAAAGGGGTAAAGATTTTTGAACTGGCCGCACCCCAGTTACATGAATTTTCGTCATAATGTGTTGCTCTGTGTTGACAAGAATAATTCGCTTACATCTCCTTTTTTTCATCAGGTCTTGTTCTCGAGACAGTTGGCAAAATATCGGGGATTTCAGCTGTGTGAAGCAGTGCGTCTTTGAAACGAACAAAAATCCCTAAACCTGCCTGTTGTCATACATCAGCAGTTCCGATCAACTATTACCGAAGCCTTTTTTTGTCGCTGTTTATAGTCCTGCCTAAACTGAATGCAGTAAATGTGTCTAATCTTCAGTAACAGATTTGCCGCAATCTCAGCTGACTGCATCAAAAGGCTACAATTATTTGCAGGCCTACCTTATAAGTTTTTTAATAGGATCAAAGTGCCTCCAGGAATATCTTCTTATTAAACAATCACAAGAATATTTTCTAAACTCGCCGATTTCTACAGTAATCAGACATTTCTGATGAGGTGTGCGCTTGAACTGTAGCGTCTGAGTGCTTGTAAATCGTTTACTTTAGTCGCCGTAGTAAATTTAATCCGAATGACCGCACGAGATTTTTTCCAGCTATAAGAAGTAAACCAGGTAGAATCAGCTACCAATAATTTCGTTACGTCCAATCTAATGTGTGCTTTCGTGTTCAAGAAAAATAATGAGAAATTTCAAAAACAATCCAAGGAAAACCAGATTTCAGGTCATTTTCTTTTACTGTTTGAGTGCCAAACGATGTGTATAAAACTCCACAATAGTCTGATTATAAACATTTTTGTTCGCATATTGGCAAAAATCCCCTTATTTTCCCTTGATGTGCCTAGTTCAACTGCCGGTGAAAAGAAAAGTTATTTCACGTAAAACCGGACTGATTAGTTGCTGTTAAAGAGTGCGAATTGTGCCGACTACTACTAAGTGTGTGATATCTTTATGTTGATTAATATTTTACAACATATTTAGGTTGATAAGAAGGCTCCTGTTTGTACCACTCGGTTATATTTTGACGTCGCGTAAACTTCACATATCAACGATGGACTCATTCCAACATCGTCAACAAAATCAATAGTTCATACTTTGAACAGCCAAACAAAACATGCGGGCGACAACTTGTTTTCTTCTCTCAAAATAATCTTTCGTAAATATCAATGAGTAAACCTGTAGTATCTACGGATTAGCGCTGCAATGTTCCGGTTAGAATTTCTGCAAAATTAGTTTTGTTCCATTTAAAAATCTTGTGACTGAGTGTCTAATGTAACAGTGGTACCTTACTAGTGTGGCATTCCAGGTCGTAGTTAAATGGCTGCGAGAAATGTCCACACTTTTGAAGTTTTCACATTGGACGAAGTTGTGTAATTTTCTTGAAGATTACTCCCGTTTTCACGCACTGTAATGGAAATACATTTAATCAAAATTATTCAGTAACCAGGCTAATCTGAAAATTAAAACGCCAAATGATGATACATACAAATGCGATCTTCTTGCGAACAGCCTGAAATCAACAGTTTCATCCTGCCTTCTAAGGAGTATAGTACACATCATTAGCAGTCCTTCTTGCATGGCTAGAAACAGCTCATAGACACTAAACAGATTTTAGCACTTTAATGTACTCTGAAAAGAAATTGGTAGGCGGTTTTTCGCAACAGTTCCTCAGTCTCCAACTTACAGCAATTAAACCCCCGAATAAACATTTGTGAATAAAACGGTACCTAATAGGTTCGAAGGAGTTCATGATTTCTGTTTGAATGGAAACTTATAATTGTGAGTTACTCGAGAGGTATAAAGGGAACAGTTACTATACATTCTGCAGAGGACCTAACAACGTGATCATCATTGAAAAAATACAGTGATTTCTCGTGTTATGGTTTGCTTATTCCTATTACGAAGACTGCAAGGAAGTTGTCACTCGATTCCGTTCTCAAAAGCATCCTCAAATACTCGCGAATTCTGAGCCTATTTTACCGGTGTGTGAAAATCCATCTTCATGAAAAAAAATTAAAAAAGTTAATGTTCTGCTAACAACAAATATTTAGAGGAACCACAGCTCCGGTTTTTAACATAAAGTTGGAATTGCCATTCATGAGTTATATACCTTTGTACTCACGAATTTTATCGCAATCTCAATTTCAAAGGCTTTCGGATGTGGTTATGTCAGCGTACCTCCCCAGAAAAAATTATCTCAAGAACTCCAAAAGTCTTTGTATTGGTTTCCGCAAATATAAACGTGTACTTTGGTTTTCGTTTCAAAACAGTGTTATCAAAACATAAATGTTTTAGAAAGTGCTTGAATGTTAAAAATAGTGATTCCGCTAAATTAACACTAATTTCTCCGTGATTTTTTTTACTCCTCAGTACCATGGTTGTCAGAGGTTATTTTTTCATGAATTGATTGGCTAGCTGAATGTTCTGTCGCCTTTGAACTGTTTATTTAAAACTACTAACTCAGGAGATAGATTTGTGGTCAAGAACAGCTCCGACTTGAAACTGTTTTCCCCTTTAGCAAGTAAAGTTGCATTGTCACATTCTCATTTAATTATTACATTCACAAGCGTGCATTTCAATGAGCCTAATTTGACCTGAATCTTCCAAGCGAGGTATGCAGATAACTGGTGAAGACAACTTACAAAAATAGGTGCGTTTACGGTCTTAAGAACTGCAGTATATTTCCAAACTTTCTGACAAAATATCATTGACTGTATACATTACAGCGTAAGGGATTTAACTCGGCAGGTTTACCCACAATTTTTGAGAATTACACAATAATGTTCCGAACGTTTCACCGATTTTCTTGAGAGTGAAGAATGTTACGATAAACATCCTCTACTCATTTCATAGAAGTCACTGTATAGAAAATACGAAATTAGTGAGATTTTACCTGTCACTTCAGCAAAATACTTTTCAAGACCGCTGCAGCAAAAGTTTGCCTAAAGATCAGAACACAAAGAAAGCTGTTAGCCCTATCCCGGAACCATCTGTCGCTTCTCAACTTCAGAGGAAAACTACTGCTCATACATCGATGGCTCCCGTCAAATGCACCCTCATAACCTCCGGGCCAAAAATGCTTACCCTAAATCAGTAAGCGACAGCTGAATTCAACCAGTGCTGTGTTTGGGCATCAGATGCGATTGTTTCCAATAAAGACTGGTCACTCATAGATGTTGTCTGACTCATAATAAAACAGTTTTACCTCTAACAATGCAAACTGAACAGAACCAAATAAGAGAATATGGAAAACACAATAGCAAAGCTAGAATAAACCTTTACAAAATATAAGCAGTGGTAACTTTGTTAAGCTAATGCCCAAGAAAACCCCCATATGGTCAAAGATAATTGTTTTACATTGCGGTAGATGATATGTTAGAAATAATAAACGGCTATCAGGCAATCTGAACAAGCCACTTAGCAAGCGGAATGTTGTTCTTCCGTTTAACTTTGACACATTTAATGCAAACTCATCAGCGCGATTTGACTGCCATCTATTCATTTGACAATCCAAATAATTATTTTTTTCTGAAACGCATGTTCCATCTGTTATTTCTATAGGAGACAGGCCTGTCACCTAGAGAGGCTGCGAAAGGGGATCACGCTGTAACTTGATAAGTTTGGTAGAACTGTTTGGGAGATGATATCGCCTAATGGGTTGATGGAGCTGACGAACTTAAAAAACCCAAAGTATACGGAACATATTGAAGTAAAATACAACCAAGTTAATGTTTTTATTCACGATTTATTATCTTTGGGTCAGACCGTTTCAAGACAACCATTCGCCGGCAAGTTATGCACGAGATTGACATACACAGTCCAATCAGCGGATATGACCTATCGTTTAACATGGCTTCCATATTTCCAGCAGTGCTCCTAGGACTTATTGTTCAATATTGACAGCTTTAACTCTGCAATTACCAGCTTAGAGAACAACCTAGATTTACTTGCGTGATTCGGTAAAAAACACGGAATCTCTTACGATAGTGTTGGTTTGAAACTAAACATTGGGATAAATTACCAATGAGGAGCTAATTCTTTTATTCGTGTGATATGAAAAATCTGGAGTCCCCAATTTTCCAGCACATCGGTGCTTTCAGCGCCTATGTCCCAATGAAATGATGTATCAGTCTCGGTTAATTAATATGTTCTGAAATTACTGTGAAGTTCACCTGAGCGTGTTTGAAAAAATCTTAGACACTAAAACAGTGTTGTTAAAAAAATTGCTACTAAGTGCTCTCGATTATAGATTTCGAGAACTACGTAACACATTGACCAAGATTTGCCATTTGCACTTTCTGCAACAGTAAAGCGAGTTGTGGCAACACTTTAATTTATTTTCGCGTGGCTACTGGTGACAATCACAAGAATCGTCTTGCCCAAATCCAAGCTCACCAGTTTTCGAGCCGAATATCTTGGTAACGCTTATTTTAAGGTAACTAACTCAAATTTGCCAGTTGTATTATACGGCTAACTGCAAATGACAGTCCCCCATAACTCCTTCTAGTTAAAGCTAGTCAGGCTGAGTTTATCACCATTGCTCACGATGGTTCAATAGAGATTAACAACTCCTTTCAATTCAACCTGATACTCCTCGACTAACAGCCATAGCGTAAGTCTATGAGAACAATGCAGGCTAACAAACATTCCAAGGTTTACGACTATTGACTGACTAGTGGAAAGGCTTAGTGTACCTAGGCTGGTTTCTCCAACATAGCAATATAAGACAAAGCGGTCAAGTAAGTTCCCCCAAGTGAAAGTAGTGAAGTGAGTGCCTATTAAATTATTGACTTAGGTTTCCTTGTGTCCAGGACAAATTTGAAAGTTTACCATTCAGATCGGTTACTCACAGGAATTTTGATGTGAGCTGTATAGACTTTTCCCATTAATTTATTGAGTATTCCACAGTGCAAAGATCAAACTGGATTTGACGCCAGTCACAATTTATCCGAATGTGAATTTGTCTCAAAACAAAATGATCTACAGATGTTTTGGTCAGATCACATAGCTATCAAAATAAACATGCAGCATATTTACCGGAGACCAATGACTGCTTGAATGAATGTTTACGGATTTGTCGCTTAAAAGTTTGTGTTTTGTTCCGAGGTGGACCAATCGAATCAAAGTAAGCCAGTTGAGTGTGGTCACGTAGTCCCTAACCAACAAAAGCGCGAGGTGTGCGTGAGCCGTTTAAAACTTTGGGTGGTTTTCTCGGTGGTAGCTATCTTGTAAGCAACCTTTTGGAGTTGAGGAGTTGAGCGTTTTGATCGGGAGAAGTGAGCAAGTGAGTAAAGCAGAGCAAGCTTACTTGATTGTTTGTGATATGTCCATTAGATACGAGGTCTATATAAACCAACTATGCACCGTCATTTTGTTATATGAAGCAAATACACCTAATTTTATATGAATTAGCAAACATAATAATCGAAGAGAAAAATACCTGTCCATAAAAGTTTGCGTCGATTTCCCGAATCAACAAATTTCAAGTCGAAACACGGTTTTAAAGCAACATAAGGAAAACTGGCGAAAATTCAACTGGGTTTCTTTAAGAATGAGAAAACCAAGAACATACTATGGCAGGTTTATTGGATGTTTGTCAGTGTGTGCGCAGAAATCACCTTGTGTTTTCTAAAACAACCCCCAAAATGCATCGTAACGTCAAATGGGTCCAATAATTTAAAGCAAAGTTTGAAACCATGTCAAGTGGAACTTTCTGTGAAACTGAAGAATGCGTAAAAAAGAGTATTTTCAGAAGGTTACATTTTTGCACGTCACTGATGTTGTCAGACCCCATCCATTTAAATTATCGCGTGTTTCGGAAGGTATTTTCTAACAGTGAGCCTGAGTAACTTAAGATTTTCTTGAGGTTGCATTGAAACAGAATGACTCCACTCGCGATTTAATTCACTCTTTGGGTAACCCAGTAAGTGTACACCTTTTAAATGATATGAAAGTGCCACGTAAACTTCGAAGTTAAAGGGATGGGGATTTCCTCACTCGAGTCAGAGAATCAGATACCGCATCAAAAAATCTTCTTTCATAGCAAAATTGTTTGATACCGGTGAGCTGTGATTAAATTAGATCCATTCTGAATCTATTACATCAGTCCACTAAATACACTGAATATAACCTGTTTGCTCTGATTAATGGGGTATTCAATAGTACCTTCAGCCCGGAATGCAACGCTGTTGTATCGTTAAAAACAAACGCGTTCTGCCATTCGACACCAGATCAAGGCGATCTTCGTTAGACATTTCGATGTTCTGTCTGTCCAATCATTCACTAAACTTCAGTCTAACTGTATAGTTGAGCTTACAGCGAAGAATTATTAAACAAATCGACTTGGAGCAACTCTCTTCTTCGAGGTCATTGAGTTATTCACAAGACTTACATAAATCCCAGTTGGTCTATAATTTTTTCTCTTACATATTTTTAGAATTCATAGGCATTCTAGAACGTTTTCAAAGTGATGACTTATTGTATGCTGACAAAATTCAGCAAACGTGGAGATCGGACAGGTTGCTTGCCTCATAAACGCATATAACCAACACACATAGGATCCTGGAAAATATTGTGGTTGATCGCTCTGTGAGCACTATGGTACAACTGCAGGGTACTTTCCCACAAATAATCATGTTCAGCATCCATAGAATCCAAAGTAATAATCAGTACCAATAACATTTTTGAAAATTGTTTGAAAATGTCAGCTGTTAATAAAACCCTTCTTAAAAGTTTCCATCCTTTATCAACTAGGCCGGCATATGCGGAAAACTCACACACTATAAGCACCTTCTAATTTCTAGGGCTGAAGTGCACTGCTCCAAAAGTGCCAGTATAAAACTGGTGAACGCTGTTTTATGGTTAGTAAACGTGGAAGGAAAGAAGAATTTATTGTGGACTGGACGTTCCAACACGCAGTATTACGAATCACCTGTTCTCTTTATGATTTCGACAAATTCGGCGTGGTGAACGTAGAAGAGACGGTATCAATATAGTATACATCAGGCTGGAACTTTCAACAATCCTAGATACCAAAAACACTACTTCAGGATGCGTGATACGTGTTTTATTTTCAGTACTTCACAGAAATATAAAAGGCAATCGATGGCAAAAATGTAACAGTAGTTGACTGGAGTGAAAATGTCAGTTAGAGAACAGAATGAAAACCAGAAGCCCGGGACCACTCATAATGGTCAATGTCATTAGTTTGTCTATAATTTTCTCAATTCGAGACGGTTCACAGACGTAGTGAAAAGTACATTACGCTGCTGAAATGCGCACAATATATTTTGACAACACATTCGGGCAGATTAGTAAATTTGGTCAACTGTCTAGGAAGTTTAATTGATACCATCTTTAGAACCTGTTGTTACTGAATTTTCCTAACGCTTGAGTAAGGTTTACGTTAACCACTAGTTAGCTCAGTATGGGGTTTCAGAAATATCACATATTTTATGCACCCATGATCATAATTATCTAATCTTATATTGCTAGATTCACCCATCAACCGTTGTGGTCCCCACTGGGTAAGTTACCCCGCTGTATTTTCACAGATTAATTGTAGTAGGGTTTTATATTTAACTGCACAATACTTCCAAATCGTTAAGCCCCGGTGTAGTGCAAACTAATGACAAGCTTGGGTTTGTTGCTATTTAGCACATGACTTCATGTAGTGAGGTACGATGTAGATATTTTTCTTACGTAAGGTGCTACCTTGAATTGAACTCTTTCAACCTCAGTTCCGCATCTGGAATTAAACGCACCAGATTTTACTTGCCTAATACCAGTCACGCTTATCTACTGCTTATCTTAGCTAAGTTTTACTCCTAAAAACACACTCAGTTCTCACTAAAAAATCGGCTGCTATTTCAAAGCGGTGATTTTATCACAATCTGATACAAACTATGAGTGCTCATCTAAATGTTCTGGTATGTTTTACTCTAAAGTCAACATTTCATTTATTTTTCAAATTCGAAGAACTTTAGTAAGCCAACACCCGACGACAAGCTCTATAGAGTCGGCAAAATATACTGCTGAATTAAATTGACCTAGAAGGACTGGAAACCCGGAAGTAGGCGATTGCTGTTTGTATTTTGATAGTCACAGCTGCATAACCTTTTACAAATTAATTTTCTCTAATAGTATTGTCCTCTCGTCTCAACCACATAGATAGAATGTAAGTCTGTTGTCACCAATATGGTTTTCAGCCACAGTCGTTATAACGAATATAAGGCATTGCAGTTGTTTCGTTTTTATGGTTAGCTCCTCCGTGTACGACTGACCAAGAGAGCTAACTTCACTCATCATAGCTGGATCGGAGCAGTGGCGAAATCATAGAAGTGTCTGGTCACGCGTAAGAAAGATAAAAACGATGTAAGACACAGAAACACCGCAGATCAATGACTCTGCGGAAGGTGAATCAGTCTGATAGACTACTATTAACATTGACGAAGAGTCCGTACTTTATTATCAAAACCATAGTACACAAAACCAGAGCACAATCGAGTTCATAAGTGCAGAGTTTCTCTAGCAAATTAAGGTGACCAGCTTCTTGAAGTGTTTTATTTTCGGCGAGGTTCACTGTTACACCAGACAACATTTTGTTAGCAACATTGAAGTAATGGTCACGAGTTATCATCAAATTTTTCCGGTATCAAATCTATATTGTTACGTCAATTTGGGCTTTCCAGTCATTGATTTAGGAAAAATATGAGAAAACTCACAGGCCTAGAATTTGTTTGGTCTCATCCGAACTTCACTTGAGTAGAGTTGTTCATAGGCACTATAATCAAAGTGCGTCGATTACCCCCAACTATGAGATGGAAATACAATCAACGAGCGCTGTATTCCATCCCACCGAACGTGTTGAAATAATTTTCATGAAAACTGTTTGAATAATTTGGTCTCTGAGCAACTACCCACCTAGACCACCCCGGACTTTTTGAAATATCCAAGTTCTGTTACGCTCTAGATTAGACTGTAGTTGTAAGAAGATTTTGCAATATCACCTAAAAATTGTTGATGTTGATAATGAGAAAATTGACATTAACTTTGTTAATTTCATTCAACTTTACAATACTGATTGGCAAACAGTTTGTAACAGCACCGATGGACGTGCCGAAACTCATAGGTTTGTAAGGCGTAAAGTAATATATGAAAGACTGATTATGCGAGCCAAATGGTTAGACACAGATCGGTTAGGGTTTCTTCGACAATTTTATTTGATTTTATATCGGCTGAAATTTGGACGACATTTTGAAAGTTTCGTTTCAGCGGTTTACATAGCAGTATGGTACTGTTAACGTTGATGCAAAATTCGGTTAAATCTATTTTATTGTAGGCTGGAAGTTCATCATTTTTTTAGGTAGCACTGAATTTATGAGTGACAGGCATGCAAGGCTACGATTATTGTTGGTTGTATCTTAAACTTCCTTGGGTGAAACATGCTGAATACTGGAATGCAATAGTTTTCACGCGGAACAAATCTGGAACTTATAAATTCATTGGGATTTTATGGTTTAACTAGTAATGAACAAAAATCTAGGCACTCAACGATATTTAAAAAAGTAAAGCGTTATTTGCGTGCTATAAATTCACAGAACAAAGCGTCAGAAGAGCAATTTAAGAAAGTTGCAAGAAACTTTGATATTTTATTGACATCCGCTTTTATGAAGTGAGATTATTTGGTGAACTGTGATGGCGGTTTTAATAATAAGATATTCTGTTACTGGCGAACAACGAGGATGATATCGTGATATGGCCATTTATAGTGTCGACGAAATCTCATACCTAACAGAATTATATCTTGGGTGCAAACATTTTTGTAAAACTATATCTGGGATGTACGTGGAAAATACATTCATCACGTTTGGTGCGATTTCAAGTAAATTCAACTTTGGGAACGTTTCTAACTAAGTACCGGAAATAAGTTGTCGAATTATTAAACTTCAGAAGAGAACTTTAAGGTGAGATCCAAAATTGTGTACTAGTAAAACAATACATTCTTGGTAAGTGAACCGCATCGAGCGCACAATTCAAAGGGCAAATAATGCAAAAACGAAACACTAAATGACAGCGTCATATTGTTTACGTACGTTTTCATTTTGGAGTATTTCAGAATGTTAAAGTATGATCAACATTCACGTAGAGTTTTCAGTGTTAACACATATGTATATATATGTTCTGTGTAAAGCCCATTGCAATAAGCAACCTTGGTGATAAATTAATTGTAAGGAACTTGAAAAATTTTCCATCATCCTGACCGTAACTGGTAGATCATACAAGTTCCCACGCTACTGTATTCAGCATTGGCATTCACATAAATTCAAAATTTCTAATCACCTTGGTACCCGAGATTACTTTCTCGTTCAAAGAATATTACGGACTTCAAGATCTGCTCATATTTAAGACCCCCACTGCTTATACGCGCTAAAGTTTCCAGTATCCCAGAAAATGGCTTACAACTTGTGTCTTCGGGCCTACGTACAGTACCTAGTTGATCATAAGTATTTATAACTAATTAGATAGAAGACACATTTTACGTGGATCGAAGGTGATAATTCTGATTATTTCGCATTGCGGATATGTTCCGTTGATGAAATTGTGATCGGAGTAACATGGGTATCACACGAAAAGTTCATTGTCTGCCTTCTATTTCTGATCCATTCCGTGGTGAGTTAAAATGAATGGGCTCTTTAGAAAATGAGGTGGCTGACCGCATTTGCAAATTGCATGCTTCAAATGTGTGACGGTAGAATATTAGTGATAACAGAGCGTTTGATTTCACTGAGACAAAATTGTGAAATAAGTTTGAAAAAAGCCAAAGGTGGCATGTAAGTTGTCTTACGCAATGACATTTCGTTCGCATCTCATCGGTTACTTTTGCGAAATTAACATACACTTGGTATAGTTGGGGGCAAGCAGCTAGGCGAAATCAGTTTGGAAATATTTGAAACAGTCAATCAGGAGACCAAAGCGGAAGCATTAAAATGCAACTGGTTGGTAATTTTGATGCAATAAGGGGGTGGGTAAAGGTACATACATATTGAGTGGGGAAGGCCAGAGATGGTTAGAAAAAATCTACAGAAAACAAACAAGAGCTAAAATACTGTGCAAAAAGTACCAGTTGCATTCTTACCAACATAGTTAAAGGTTAGTCACCAACTGTTTCTGAGCGTATAAAGAGGGATTCAGTCGATGTATTGCGATAGCTTCCGCAATATCGACAGCCTGCTTCAGCTTGGGTCTAAAGAACACTCTGAAAGCCGTTCTAGGGTCCACTGAGTGACCGGTCTGTAGAAGGTGTTTTGTAATGACACTGACGGCACAACCGACCCCCGAATTCAAAAGCCATTTCAGTATGTGTTCGGTGATACGTGTGCCAAGGTGCCTGCTGTATCTGCCGACGTATCTGCTTCCACAGATACAACTAGACGTGTACACAATACTGGATTGGGCGAAAAGGGGCACCACATCCTTTTCAGGTGTAGTTGGAACACGGGTGGTTTCATCCACGTAGACCAGTCGGGCGGCGTTGTATGCGGGCTTGAGTGCTGCATCAAAACGGCGTTTGATCAGGGCTGAAACACTAACACCTTTAAAAGGAAGAGTTATATAGGCAAACTTGCGAGGAACGGTAATGGGTGTAACCCGCGTTGTTTGTGGAAGCCTCAAGGGTGTAATTTTACTGCCAACAGAAAACACCAATTTTATTTTTGAGGGGCTTTTCCACAGACACAGATGTAGTGGCTGTGGTTAGTCCACCTGGCATTACATTAACTGATATCTCCCTAAAAGTGATCGAATGAATAGTCCCAGATAATATTCGCAAAATCTTATTGTGGGAACAGTGGGTTGGTGGTATTTTGAACCACAGTGATACTGAGAACTTCAATTCGTTTGTGGCCATCTTTACCTTGTTCACCCAAACTTATCTTTGTCACACGAGATCCAATGTGCTGCCGTGAGATTGGGACCCCACAGCGATCTGTACTGCAGATCTGCATTTTCAGCAATGCAGAATGGACGGGTTGTGTTTTTCAGTTCTCCCGTTTACCCCGGTATCATAAGCGCCTGGTTTGGTCAGTACTGCACCTCACAGAACGAGGTGCATTTACACCCCCGGTATGTAGCATGCAAAGGAAAATATGGCAAACGGAAAGTTACCGACAAGTAGATTTTGGAAAACTCTATTAAAACTCACAAGTTGAAGAAAAAGTACGGCTAGTTGGTTAGAAGTGCAAAAAGGGAAGACACTTCCATTCTGCAATGCTTAAAACATAAATGCCTTTAGATAAAAATTGTAGTCCGCTCTATTCCGTACACATTTGGATACTCAGTTGCACTTGATTGAAACCATACAGGAACAGGTTCTCCGCGATCGCGAACACAATTTATCTGGCAGCTCTGTCTTTCCGTTGTCTACCAGTTCATTTGTAGTTGCAATGACTTTTACGTACACAGAACAGATCGGTAACTGCCCCAGAGAGTGCAAAACATTTCCCTGAATAGTTAAATCAGTTTTCAGCAGAACAAGCTGAAATAGATGATTCCGTTGCTCGAGGTTTCGCATCTATTACTTAACATAAAACAACAGTCCAACAATTCGCTTCATTCAAAATACTGTTCCGAAATCAGAGTTTGAAGTCACTCTCCTTCAGTGAAACTGTCTTGATCAAAACTCGCCGATCGACTTTGCGTGCACAAAATGGTTGGAGAAACCTATCGGGTTACCGTTGTGTTGGTGAGATAATACTTGGTTTCAGTTTATGCATGTCGGTCTGTTAGTCTTGTATGGTCTACATGTTTTGTGTTTGCTAATGCTGGGGATAAACGAAATGTTAACATATCGCAACAAGTCTTCTTGCTGCTCTGATGAAACGATGCATATTGGCTATCAGTCGGAATGCAAGTTGGTTTGTTCAAATCAAGCTTGCTTAGTTAGACATTTGTGGTTATAGCGAACAAAATTCTGAGTGACAGTTACTACGTGGCATGTTTTAAGAAGAAACTCACAAAGAATCCCACCAAAGGTCCATTACCTTTTATCAAATACCATCAGAATCGCATTCAGTATCGCCGACACTGTAAACTGAAACGATTGAAATACTGCACAAATCTTCCTTTATGCTTTGATTTTGGAATTATCCAAACGTTAATCAAAAACGCATGCGGTGAAATAGCACTTCGTAATCTCTTTGTTGGAATGTGAAGCCGAATTCAATAAAGATTACCATCAAGTTATATGGAAGCAATGTCGGTTGAAACTATTAGGCCTGAAAAACCATACCTGTTAAGAAATAGCTGAACTCATAGTTCATGATGCCGTGATGTAGCAGAGTATTTTAGATGTACGACTAGACTCCTATTCAACGGCTACGGAGTACTGTGCAGATAAACTTGGAACTGACAGCAAAAACTCAGTTGCTGCAGCAATTGTCTCAAGTCTCACTGACGTTTGCAAATCCAGCAATATTTTCAAGGCACTAAGAGTTGTCGGCAGAGTCACCACTAATCAGGGAGCACACTTTGGTGACCGAAAATCCGCCTGCAACCACATCACAACCTTACGCTCTACGCACATGAGAAATTTGGTCAGTTTCTTCAAGGTAAATAGTCACAGATTAATAACAACCGGCCTAGGTAAGGAAACTTTCATCTTGACCGTGTAGCACACAATTCATTCAACGTTTTCTCACAGAAGAAACCAATTATACGGAGTTCGTCAAAAGCTAAAGGCTAGTTCGTGGAAGTTAAATGTTGTCTCATCATAGATTTTGATAGAACCCACTCACTTAAGAAATTAGGATTAGGAACAACCGTTCATCACATTTCTATATCCGCTTCAATGGGTATATCCTCCTAGTTAAGTGTAGTATTTTTCAAGTGAAGAAGCCTGGAGTAAGTAACACAACACGCCTATTTTATGGTTATGTGTACGTGCGGTTTTTATAGATTCTGGTGACTGCAAAGTTCAAGATTGTTTCGGCGGCGTTTGTTGAGTTAAACAACAGACACACCTTACAAGTGTTACGGCTTTACTAAGTTTTCAGTTTAGCTGAAAAGAGTTAAGGATCATGTAACAAGTTGGCCATCTCAGAAAGCCCTTATAAAGCTGTAAAAATAATAAACTTCACATTACAAATTTCACAAGAGGCGGACATCAAAAGTACGCGATGGAGTAAGTGACGTACAGCATGCATACCTGTCATTAATAAAATGGGTGAGTTGGTGGGTCATGTGAAACCGTAACATGAATTCCGAACGTTATAGAGGTTGAATACGTTACAGTGTGTATCTATCTTTAGTGAACTATCTATGGTAGACTGAGGAATGTGACTACCGCAGTTCCATACCTCGTAATCCCATTCTGATCCTTTCATTCATTTGGGCCAAATCTCTGACAATCCAAAATGGCAGATCGGTTCACCCTCTGTTACATGCTTGTAACCAATAGGGTTCATATCAGTAGACGTTATTTGTGATCGTGAGTAATCACGGTGAGTGCAACCCACCGTTCATTGTCTAGCATCCGTTCGGTTGCGGTTTGGAATTACTAGTCATTATAGCTTCTCTCCAGCAGGTAACATTTCATCGCCGGTAATTGGCAGCAGTGAACGCAAATGATTGCTTTTCGTGAGAAGTGATGAGAATTTCGGACTACCATACAAAGATGGATGAATACTCGCTTTTTGTTTTTGTGTAATATTGCGTGATAATTATCGTTGCTTTCCTCAAACCCACAGAACATCCTACTAAGATGCTGAGGTAACGTGAAACAGCTTTCAGATGCATTCGCAGGGCTTTAGTGTATAATAAGGTCTGGGGAAGCTTCGACTTACCTTGGAGGCAGTAAAGTTGTTTTACACAGACACATCGGAAGCATAAAAGTACACGCTGTGCTTTACATGGGTAAATGGGATTTCGATTACGTGTGTGTTTGACTTACATGTAGAGTTCCTTTAGACGTTATTAACACCTTGGATCAATTCACTGTGGTTTTCAAAGACTGTACTCAGCATTAATCTCGAGAGTTTCGTACATAATTTGGTAGATTATTGTTATCAGGTGATCAATTCTCTGAAGCATAGTAAATCTCGATTCCACTTGCACATGAAAATCCTGTAGATTATGGTAGGTAACAGAATTTCAGCAACCGGGTAACTAGGGCCACACCTACCGTTTGATTGCAAACATTTCAACTACGCCATTGGTATGAACAACCATTCGGGGCGATGCCGTCTTATTCTAGCTTGATGATTTCTCAAAGTAATCTCGTCACATAAGTGTTTCCAGCAGGCCAGGATTGCGGTGATGCGAAGAGTTTTTGTTTTTAAATCACAGAAGCACCGGATGGGGGTCAAACTGCTCACATGCCCACGAATTTGGTAGACTAAATTTAACAACAGTACAGTCGGTCATGTAATCACTGACGAAGTTTGTAATTATAGAACATGAACACGGTCAGTCACCGTTGGATGTTAGTGTCATCCCCAGTTAGACAGCGTCACACTGTTAGAACAGTTTTGTCGATAAATGTGTACCTTCGTTCTGTGAGACCGTGAACCAAGATGATCGACCGGAAATAAGTAGGATTAACACAAACTACTTAAACGAAGAAGATCGATTCTACTGTTCATTATTTTACAAAACTGACACGGGATACATTTTAACAGGCGCTTGTGTAGTGATAGCATACTCAAAAACCACTAACTTGGCTAACATGTAAATAATTTCGGTTCATGACCAGGCACATTTTGTATATATTCTATTGAATAGGGCTGTCTATCATATCGATGATTTCATTGATTCATTGATTGATATCAATGATTTTGTCTCATTTGCTATATGCTAGATTTCGTACGTTACATATTCGTTAGAAACAAACTTTTCCATTGTACTCACATAATGTGCGAATTTGCTTTGAATGCAAATGGCACAAACAAAGGAATGGTATGTCCTTAGGTATTTGTTCATAGATTATCCAGACAGAAACCGTATGAAGGCAAAGCAAGTTGCTTTTTAATCCTGAGCTTAATGGTCACTAGTGTCTAGGTTACAACTAACTCCACGCAAGTTCGCCTTATTCTTGTAACTTACAAACATAAGGATTTATACTAGATGGCTCCCTACTGCTTCTGAGTCAATTGCTTTACACATGTAGACTAATAGTTAGGCAAATCGGGCATTGAAAATTTCAAAAACCAGAACGTTTCATCTGAATGTCCTCACTCGCATTACAATTAAAAATATTGATTTCTTACTCAATTGTAATCGACTTTACAGCAATTTCAGATAATTTTTCAAGTTTGAGAAACGAATTCGACCAGTCCTGATTAGGAAAACTTTTGATTTGATGTGCTCTTGAAGTTGCCGGTCTGCCCAAACTAACAACACAGGAAGCAATTAAGTGCTCACTCTCTTAGCGAGATCAGTCACAATCCCGCTAGAATGTTAAGCATCTGGAAACTGGTTAAAGTTATTCCAACAATCAGTGCACCAACACACTCCAAAAACATTCCAACTGAAAGTCCTGAAACACTATGCTTTTTTAATGCGATAGACAAATGAAATTCCACTAACTGAATGCCTCAGTAAAACTCGAATGCCGTGAGCAGTTTTATTATTAATCAAAACCATCCAACAGGTAGAAAGTGGGCAAATGGTTAGTTTGTTGAACTTTAGGCGAACATACAACTTGAACCCTTGTGATTATAGCTTATGCAGACAATTTGAATCCAAGTTTTAGGCTGGAACAGATCTGCCACGATGAACAATGATGCCCATAACAATCTTATCAGCGGTCAGTAAATCAGACGGTTTTCTCTCATTGATCGTATAAGAAATTACATCCGAAAATATCCTAAGAGATGGAGACCACACATTCTGTAACATTCTTCTGCTTAGTAAACTGGATTTCACGGCTTGTCTAAAACGTAAATCGATAGATATCATTCTGATATGTAGTTGTAAAAACCCTGCATGCGGCCCCAAGTTTTATGTAGTCATACCCTGTTCCCCAATGGAGTTTAGACGACATAAAAACATATTTACTGGAACTGTCGACAGTAGATGGGACCTGATATGCCCATCTACCCGACGACCCAACTGTGACACATCCGACATAGCTTTAGACGCTTTTGAACTACTGGGCCCGCATTCGGCCCATGAACCAACCACAATACTCAACTAGTGCTTAGTAGGCACTAAGAGAGCTATAAAACTGAATAAATGCTAGGTTGTCCGCATAGTTTCATATACCAACTGTAAGCAGTAAGAAAAAAGGATCGGAAGACATTTATGCAGACAGTTGCACGAACACGAACTTATCCTGTGACGGGATGGTATCAGCCTAAACTCTTACTTTATGATCGTGCCAAACGATTATTGGCAATGTAAAAATAACCAATCCAGATGGTTTGAACCAGTGAACCCGTGTTTTTAAGTTTGTTCACTTTGAACACGGATGTTATGAATTTGTTGGTAGACAGTTCATACCCAAAACCATCATTGCTAGAGGTCGAATGAGTTAGACGACCCCTTGCCAACCACAGGTCAGTGAAAATACGATGATTATGAGTAATAGTAACCGTTTCACTTAGGTTATACTGGTCATGCTTGCGTAGCCAAAATACTTACACTTCCATGATTATGGATCCACGTTTAAACTGAAGTCCACTAACGTGTGAGCCATTTGTCAATGGGAACACACATACCACTCACATATTCAGCAAACACACAAACTAACATTAAAGCGAGATCGGCCCTAGATTTAGACTCTATACTTACGCATACATACATTTACATATATATGTAAATTTAAACGACAGTATGTTTTTCTTCATGTAAATCTAGCAGATAGGATGGTAATGTGAAAGCTCGATGAGATTGGCAGAAGTCACCCGTTTACCACTCCACATTCTACGACCTCTACTAAACTGTAAATAGGATGATAGTAAAATTAAAACCCCATCATTTGTTTTTTATCCAGCGGTTCAGTGAATGAATAAAATTTAAATACATTCCTAATCGAACGATGAACGATGAAGTTCACAATGTGCGGTTTAGTAAAAAAGAACTTCCCAAGTAGTGTCTTTCGAACGACGTTTGTTAACGTATTTGATCCTGTGAAATTTCTCCAAACCTGAAGATTGGCAACACCTAATTGTCATTCATTTGTTGTTATAATTTTGGTGTTGTAACTTCTTTGTAACTTTCATAGTCGCGTGTAACTGATCAACAAATGTCAAGGTCGTGGTGCAGGAAAGCAGCTCCAGAAATTCCCACAAATGGCATTACAATTCAAGAAGTAAATCAGAACAACCACTCAGCTTGTCAAACGAGTTCTGGTAGTACAGAACATCTGAAGCCAAACCATAAAAGTGCAGAGTTGTTTGAGGGATTGACGAATGTTCCTCACAAAGACGAAATCAAAACATGCCAGGATGGGGCGTTATCTAGGCACCTCCACAATAATGCGTGTAACACAGTGCAATCAGACGGCGGTTATAATGAAGACGTGTCACTGAAAGCACCAAATATTAAAGGCACTTTCCCCGAAAATACGGAATTTTACACAAAGTTGTTCAACGTACCTTTTCAATTGAAAAAAGTCCCCGTTTCCATCAACCTGTCAGTTGTTTGCCGTAGAGTGATCGAACTGTTCCAGCGTTTTGATCAACACGCTGATTACCTTGGACCGAGTTCTGCACATGAAACTCTACAAAAATTGGCTGTGTATCGATACGAAGTGTTCTGGCTACCACTGTCCGCTGCGCACAAACTGTACGCTGGGGCGCCAATTGACGTACATTGGGTATGGTTGGCTCACATGTTGGATCCTTTGGTTTATCGTCAGGATTGTCAACGGTAAATAAGTATGTTTGTATATTTATCTGACTGACTTCACTGGTCAATACTATATTTCTTGCAACGTGATAATCGAAAGGACGCAGATTGATACTTCAGTTTATTGCTAACAAGTTTTAACAAACACGGTTATTTTTACCTCTCGCATAACTTTCAACCAAAATATGAGAACAGAATTTTCTAGCTCTGAGTGCGAAATATTGCCTCATATATCTGTGAAGGTAATTAACTCCTCGGTTTCTATAATGCAGACTATAAGGCAAACTTAGAGCCAAACTTGTTCTGTAGAGGTAACTTAAGAGACCCCCGTTATGCGGTGACTGGGTCATTTACCGTATCCGTATCAGCCAGACCATGCCAAACAAAATAAAACGATTATCAAATCGGGATCAAGATAAACTGTTTACCAGTTCTACACAACACCATTGGAGGATCACGGACGACACTATTTACACTCATTATCCTTGTTCAAGCGGCTTTTGTTCGTGTATCAGCAGATCAAAAGAAATGGTAAAATTATTACGATCAAATACCGTGAACAGATATTCGCACATTGAAGAAATAGCTTGTAAGTTGATCATCGTCATGAGTAAACTAGACCAAACCATTGTTTTGTTTCATCCGTGAGTTTCAGAAACCGGTAGTAATTAAGAACACACAAAAGTGGGGTTCCCATTAGAATCTTCAGAAAAAATCTTTAATCTTAAAAATGCCTTGAAAACTGTAACTGGCTGGCTCAGCATCATCAGCTAAATCTGAAGAGTTGGATTTATGAATGTTGGTAACGTGTTGATGTAGTTTTATGTGCTGGTATAACCCCAGTATGGTATCACGTGACAGGCAGGTTCCTGTTTTGATTCACCCAAATGAGTATGCCTCAAGCTATATCACACTATCATCACATAGTCAAGCGACATTTCACACGCTAAGGTAGTCGGAAAAAGTATCTATTTGTGTCAAAACAAATATAGCTGGCAGCTCATTATTACGTAGGTTCCGACAATCGTGCAGCTGCTCAGTTTCTCTGATAATCAAAAGTAAGTCAAAAATTGACCTAACCGGGACAGCTCAAAGAATATGAGAGAAATTGCAAAATTTGGTTTCATTTGGGTGCAAACATGAGGCACCTAAAAACGAGTGAAGAGAAATTGTGGACAAAATGAATGTTGAAAAATCTTTGCACTCTTCTGAAAATGTTAAAAATCAAACAAAAGTAAGACTTTAACCGCCAAAAGGATTGGCAACAAGAAAATAGCAACCAACCGAATATAGTTTGCAGTAGTTTCATTATTGAACTGATGTTATAACTCACGATTAAAAACAAATCGGTCCGAATGGTCTTGACAGTTCAAGTTATTACTAAAGTGAAAAGGGAAACCGCACTCGGGAGCATTGCGGGAAAATTTGCTGATCAGCATAGTCTCGAGTTTTGAAGGGATACTTTAACACAAACAGCTGTTAAACCGCTATTAATTAACAGAATGCCATAAATTAAAATTCACCAAACTCTCACAAACTTATTTGCTCTGATCACTTATCATCGAGAAAGCGGATCTGAGTGCGGTTCAATAAAGTTCGGCCTGAATATACATCACAGACTATACTAACACTACTCAAAAAAATCAACTTCTTACAATACAACAGACTGTGTGCAATTCCGACCTAACTTTATATAAGATCGATGAAGAACTTTTGGCAAATTTATTTCAAGAAATCCCACCTTAGGTTTTCTTCTTCTCAGTGAATTATTATGTTAAACAAATTCTTCCTTGAGTCAGATTGGCTAGTATTTTGTTGGGATGATAAGCAGCTGTTACAACTAACCTAATGTCATTCAGATAGCAAGCAATGTAACTTCCACCGTTTTGTCAAAAATAGAAAAGCTACTTTATTTTCTATTCAATGTGCAGGTGTGAATTCTGATTGTTCGTGACACATAAGGATGATACTTACCCTACAACATGTTAACCTTAGCTTTATATGTGGTCCTCCTGACTAGTGATATCCCCGTCCTCGAGCAATGAGAGGTGTTCTTCAGTCTACAGACGTACGTGCAGTTCGTGCCTAAGCATTATCTCCACTGAAGTCTCTCTTGGATTCCCTAGTAGAGTCTGATGTGTTGAATTCGGAACGCATCTATTAGATGATGTAGAACTCAACTCAATCAGTATGTAATAGGACTCCGTTCAGTTAGCGACTGGCTTTAAAGTAGCCACTAACTACAGAAGAAGTCCATTCATAAATTTTCATAATAACGCCTTAATATTGACACCTCTGTTCCTATCACATGGGTTGAATATCGAGATGTATAGTTCGATTTTCTCCGTAAAATACTTGGAGGTTACTAACAAATCCAAATTGAGACATCCTTGTTCTACTGTATCACTGAAGATCCACAAAGCAGTGTGCCCACACGAGTTAATCCTTGGTGTGTTGATCAGTATTAGTCAATAGGGTGGCCGTATAAGTCACATACGTTCTGGTTGTTAACTACTCCAAAACCCGAAATTTGTTCGCACTTTTCGCGATGTTCAAATAATTGTTTGATCGAATAACCAAGTACTATGCCAAAAGTAAACTAACGGTTAAGTATTGTTGTATGGGTGATGTTGGTCGTTGGTTCTCTCCCACTGGACCCGCTAAAAGAAACTCACCACTGTTTCAGTCGGACTCGTCTTCATTTGGTTCTACTCAGTTTGTTGTTACTTTGGGCAAAGTTTTAACTGTTGTGCTGTTTTGTGAATGTATATTATGTTACTAATGATAACATCAAACTAACATCCGTCAAACATATCTTGAGACAGTCAACAATGCACTTCGTTCTTTTCTATTAAATCATTAGTTATTACCAGTAGGTGCAATAACACCGCGAAATTTAGCCTACGAACGAGGATCAGGCGAATTGTTCTCTGCTGTACAACGAACCTCCAGTTCCAAATTATCAAGACACACAGAATGTTTTAAGCTGGTCGTTTGGCAATTTTCGTTGAAATATACTACGTTTTCTAACAGATAGCCCCCACAAACCACATGCACAATGTTCACTTAACACTGGAACATTGTCAACCAACTTTTGTATCCAAACACAGCACGACAGTATGCTGGAGTCTTCACAGAAAATATATATAATAGCGTGGATAAGTGGCAACAAGCAACTGTAATTGGGTTTACATTTAACTGTGAGTTCTATCCATCGTTTTCCATTTTACTTTCTATGAGCATGGAAAGCAAACAGTGAACACATGTTCCCAAGAAAACTGATTGAACGTATGAGTAATTTGCTGTATTCGTTGTCTTCAAAGCCATTGTTTTGCTAAATAAAAAATTGCAGTTCGAAATAGTCTTATGTCTAAGTTGAATCTGATGTATCTGAAGCGAATTTCATCAGTACATTTGAGTAAAACCGAACATTTTTTCATTACAAGCCGAGATAAAAGTCGGTTTAATTGAAAACATTCGAACTTTGCTCACTCGTAGAATGGTTGGCAAACTGATCGAACACAAGTTGGTGTCAAGCAAGAAGTCAAAACAAATGGCAGACAAGGCACGCCTAATGTGGCAACTACACTATCCAAACGAACCGTTTGATTTCAATACCGGTCGAACCGGATTCGGACACTTGTTGGAAACGCAAGATCATAACCTTTGGAATCGGTCAAGGATTGCTTCTGGAGATCTTTTAACAATAGCAAGGTGTCATCAACATTTCTTCTATCAGGTAAGAGTGCTAAGTGGCATTTTTGCCGACAATTCGCAATATTATAAAATCCCTAAATATAATTGAAGCCACTATCCAGACAAAAGTGAGTAGGCATAGGAACGTTTTTCTAGCACAAATGTTCAACTTCCGTCTTATGTACATTTCAAAATATTTCTTGATGAAACCTCTTGTATGGTGTTAGCTTTTTGCTCAATTTTGCAGGTGCTCCATTCAATTTGAAGTACCGATGATTGTATTCAATGAATTCACCAAAGACTGCATAAATGTCAACTGCTGCATCTGTTTTATTACCAATGAAAAACAACGTAAACACTTAACTTTCGGAATATTTGTAGACCCAGGATTATACGAAGCATCATCGGTGAACCTCACGCCAAGAGCTGTGTTCGGCATTCGAGAAATATTAGCAAAATAATATAAATGGGTATGGTTTGGCTCATAGTTCCAACTCAGCAGCAAATTTATGTTAACGTCTGTTGACCACACCAATTCCTGTGAACAGATAAGCAACCTTAAGTCAACAACAAATGTCTACTCTCCAAGTCGGATGTGATTACCGTTTTATCGCCCGTAGCATGGTCGTCTGTTGTTTACAGAATGGGATTGTGTCCGTTAGCGCCTTACCGACTGCCCCGCGACACACATCGTTTTGTCTGATAGATTAAAGCACACTGTACTGTGCAATTCTTATGCGATCTATTTGTAATTGAGGAAGATGTCTTCAAATCACTTCTGTTCCGCTTTGCAAGCGTGCAGTTCTATAAATACTGACCACTGACTGACGAGGCTGCCAGTCAGCATCATACCATCAATAAGCAATAACACCATTTTTACCGCAATTCAACAAAATCACCTATACTACTGCACAACACAGCCACAGCCACTATGTGTTTGCGTAATCATGGGATGAACGTGATTTTGCGTCTGCTACTGTCAGGTCCTAGGCGATTCAATGTATCATTCTCAAAAATTTTGTTCTCTTCACCTTGAACACCATTTGCATTTGAAGAAACTCCTGTCGTTCCGACAGACTTTCCTAAATGTCATTTTCTTCAGTTGGTTCACGTATTTGATCTTAAACAGCAACAATTTTTAACTCATGTGCTTTTTAAGTCAAACTTGAAAATTAGTTCACCAAACTTTTTAACTGACCCTACAGATTTACTCCCTCTACACAACTTACAACAGTCATGTATGTGTAAGTCTGACGTTGCTACTCCTTCAGTGAATCGAGGGATTGCAAACTGGATAGGTGCGATCTCTAGGTGATTCCCAAATTTTCTTGTATCCACCGAAGCAATCATGGTCAATCCTCAATCACTGTACTGCGAAGATTCTTCTAGTTTAAGACATTTAAAAACGAGGCCTTTTGAAGGTTGCATCCCCGTTTGGGTGCACCACAGACGTACCACAGTTGGATCATTTCGTTGGGCAATAATAACCCCACTAATACAAAATTGTATCCTTCACATAGTCATGAAAATGGGAAGCGCATCTCCTATGAAGGTTTTATACACTTAAATATAATTATTGAAAATGTTTCAGAGAATAACTGATTAAAAGACAATTCTTATAGCTTGTCTTGAACGTGACTGTTTAATGCTGTACAAAAAATACTTCGGAGGAACTCATTGGATTACTTTATCCGGAGGTTTTTGTGTTAAACAGCTAATTGAATTTGCGATCTGATTTCTATAGGTGTCAGTCTAGGCAACCCATCCTTATTCCAGCATGCCTTTTCTTCAACTCATAAGCGAGAACCTGAACACTGAGGATTTAATGGCTAGGCATGTCAAAATCTTACAGTGTGCTTATAACACAGCGGGTTTACTAAGACCAAACAACCGCGAAATAAGAAGGAACTTATTTATTATTTAAAACTCGGAGGCTTTATGTAGAGAAATCAAATTATCGTGAACTGTGGCTTTTGATCTAGCTAGATGTGAACTTAGACTGATGCTCTAAACAGCTGGCTAAGGCGTATCAGGCTCTGAAGCTAACTTTATGAGGTTTCGCTTCTAAGTTACTGGGACTCATATTATGAATTCACCTGGGTAAAAATGTTCGTTATAACTTTACCGTTGATAAATTGTGAAACTTTAATTCTAGTTGATGTCACTTCGAAGCTGAAGGTAAATGTGCCTTGTGAGAGAACCAGATTGAACGCATGAACGATTCTGCAGGGCCCAGTAGTAGCAGTTTTTCTTAGGAACGTAGGTATATCTTCTGGACTCACCCGGCACTTACGACAGAAACAAGGGAATATCCACCAATCACGCACACTCCGATTGGTATCTAATCACCGTTTTTCGTCGCAAATATATTGATTACTTGAAGCTCCGTATCTTAATTTCAGGGGGTCTGTTTATTGGAGTGAAACACTGATCCCTTTTAACATGTTTCGACCACACTGTTACAAGGCAGTCTTTTCTTGGTTATAACAAACACAAAGTTATACCTAACCGATGAAACCAGTTGATAGACAGGGCATCAATAATAAAGGCACCTTCCTTGTCATTCACAAGGAATCAAGTTACAAACGAAGATTACCGTACATCACTACAGCCTACGGTTGTCAAAATTTTCTGAGACCACTTTTTCGAATGTTCGCTTTGCACCTCAGAGAAACTACTTGCAAACCCCAGAATGGCGTTAGCAAAAACCGTAGTCAGCGTTATTCAGGCCACATTACTTATATTCACCTCCTTTTTCATGCGGCCCAAACATTGTACACGGCGGCAAGGTCCCACAAAGAGAAGCTTCGATATGGAAAATACATAAATGATATAAAGCATGGGTTGGTACATCCATATCAGCTAGCCATTTGTAACAAGCCACTCTCAATGTAGCATCTGATATTTGCAGCAGGCACAGCCCAGCCCACGAACTATTCAAGCGCCAAAGCTTATTCTAATCCGTGAGCAGAATGGAAAATTCGATTGCATCTTACACCTACCAGATACTTGAAATCGCTCCTCATATGGATCCCGTTATGAACTTTTGCTGGTTTATCAAACCTAAGTGTCGACCTTTGTGAAGCTGAAACCACTTAAGATGTAGAAATCGGGACAAAAAATACGTGAACCACTAAAGAGTTTAGATAACTAAAGCCACCATGGAAACCGATATCAAACGCTTGAAAAAGAATAAGTTGCATTAGAAGTAGAAACCAAATAGAGCGGATCAATTGGTCTTTAGGGCATTTCATCAGGCATTGACAAAATAACCGAGTCTATTCAAAGATGAAAGGTATACTATGCGTACACTCAATCTTGATGTCGAAACCCTACATTTGGTAGAGGGACTTAAGAATCCATTCAGTTTGATTGACCCCGATGAATAGATTGACAAGCTCGTTGGTTCAGTAACAAAAATCTGGATAACATTTATCGACTCCCACTAGCTATGACACCGGGTTGACATTAGTCTTTCAAAGTATAGAATGTCCCAGTATGTGCGATGCATTTAGCTGGCGCGGAAACTTGGTTTGCTTTTACGGACGAACTTTACTGTGTATTAGTTCGGTCTTAAATGATCACGCTGTCTCGTAAAATAGCTCTCGGTTTATAGGGGTGTCGTAAAACAAACTATGAAGTTTGCTTACATTACCCTGTTATGGACGAGTGTGTTATGTAAATCAGCGCGTCTTTTTGTCACACTGGATTTTGTGGATTAATTAATTTTGCGGATAAAAAATTTATAGGTTAGTTTATCATGGGTTTTAGACGTTAACGGATGGCGTAAGATCGAGCTGAACAGTCTGGCTTATGTTTCGTTGCGTTGAAAATTTCCAGACTTCCAGCAGCGGTTTCTGAGCAGTGTTCACCCGTGTTTACAGTGGCTGATAGAAAGGTATGGAATAAAATCTACACCGTTAGTGTCGTAGGCATGGATGCTCCGTATTTTGACATCGCTTCTAGTTTCTTCTTCATGGTGTCCAAGATTGTTTTACCGTAAGTGAATTCGACAGTGATGCATATCTGGTGAGCTATAATTACACTAAGCTGGAAACAATCGGCTGGTAACAATCTGAACTGCCCACCTACTTTCGTTATATCCCTATTTTAGAAGTGGAAAACTGACGTATGAAATTCATGCACAGTCAAAGTTTTGAGGATAGCGTAGATCCAAACTCGTTGAAATAATTTTTTTCCCTGCAAAACAGTTGTAGCCACCCTATTTTGATTACTGTGTAACCGTTCGACAGCCGTGGGGCAACATTTGAAGAGCTGTCCATCAATTCAGCTCACTGGGATAACGTTGCTGTTTGGATTAAATATTCTGCTTACTTTGAACAATAATAAAACGCTTTTCAAAAATTGGGGTTCATTACAATCGGTTTCGATAAATGTTTTCTTCATCATTTTAGTAAACTGTTTTTTCCACGTGAAATTGTTTAAAATTGTGCATCAATGGAACGTTGCCGCATCAAATTTTGATCGAACAGACGACAGATTTTTACGATTACCTTGAGTTTATTGTAACTGCCGTAAAAAACTGTCTTACTTTCTACAATATCAAGCTGTTCACACATAACAACCGACAAAATTGCCATGACCATAATTCAAAAAAGTGCTCCGATTGTCACTATGGTGACGTTCTCTTTTATTATCGATTAGGTCTCCCTTCCCCACTATATGCAAACTGATCATTTGAAAGAAGCGGAGCAACGTTATAAGCAATTTGTGCATCTGAAACGGATTCAGCATCAGCATAGACAATGGTATGACCACGGAAAGATGGATTTTGCTCGGTTTGTTGCAAACCAGTCCAGTGGAGACAATAATTCAATGCAAGAGACTGACAACTCAGTCGGCGAATCCCTCTTGTCCTATTTACCTTTCGATATTGAGCTCTGCTGGAGGGCCCATTTGTTTCATCCACGTACGTATGCTCGGGATATGAGCTGCTTATTTGGAAAATTGCTACACCATCCATGTCAGCCCCGTCGATTCTCCATGTTGAGTAGCCTGGATGACGTCATGTCTGCCGTTCAGTTGCCAGATGGTACTGAAGATAGAGTTTACAGCTTTCCACGGATCGACAAACTTTGGGTCACCTGTTTTCCAGATCAGCCGTTGGACAAATCCGGTTGCCTTGCTCGGGGTATTTCAACGCGTAATCGATTGGAACGTTTATCTTCCGTGGATGTCTATAGAATTGCCACTAAGTATGCCCAGGTTTCTGTGAGTCACTAGAGTTTTCAGTACTCCGTTTTAATGTTTAAGACATGGCATAAATGAATGTAAGGTGATCAGGTGTCTGGTTATGCCGTCTCTTTTTTGCAATTTCATCGGAAGCAAAAATGTTGCAGTTTAACCGATAAACTGTTAAAAATTACATTACATAAGTAGCTAAAACCAACATGAGTATTAATCAAAAGAGAATTTATGCGGAGAATTCAGTTAGCGTTTTGCACACTTTTAGATCAACCCACCAAAACCCCAAAACTTGCTCCCATACTTGTGCAACAGAGCGTTGAATAGCACGCAGTTGAGTTCTTCGAACTTCAGGTTATTATTAGCAATCAGTTCATTAATTACAACACTGGTTTATCGAAAAATCTTGTGGATGGTACAAGCTAATCAGAATATTGAATGCAGTTAACACGTGTACGTCCGGATTTTCTTCCCAAACGAACAGTCGTTCTTTTGTTTCCTTAGTGTGAATATATTTAAAATTCATGTGGCTTTGGTGACGTAAAACGAATTCCACTGTTAAGTGTGAATGAAACAAACAGTTTTCAAAGATCACCGGACACAACGAAACAAAAGAACTGTTCGGAGTGACATGGGTTAACCATGATCTTACATCTTGTCAAAATGGCTGGTGTGGCGAACACGCATGAGGTGGGCAACGCGTCAGAATAAAAGCCTACTGACAGGTCAACAAAATTCTAGTAGTTGTTCGCATTACAGGTTCTGAACATGTAGGCGCATCATCGAATCTCTTTGAGCTGATAGGCAAACGTCGTACAAGACAGTTACTGCGTTCGCCAAAAATGAAAGAACTGAGCCTTCGTTGAGCATAGACGATAAAATTTAGTGGCAAAAAATACTGAAAATCATGACCTCAACTGAGGATGATGTGTACGGGAGGGAGGGGATAACTGCAAGTGAGTGGATACACATATAAGGCATCGTGGCCTACGTAATAGAAAGATTGATGGTATAGACAGAGGTGCACTACAGTAGACTTAATTGGATGTCCTAATGAGTTTGAATCCGGAAGAACCAACATGCCCCAGAAGATCGCGAGACACTGACTGGTGACCATAAAGGTGGTAGGTTAGATGTTTGTTTCTTTGCCGCGCTTGAAATTCAAGATGCAAACGTTACACCTTCTTGAGAGCTGACAATGTGTGTGCGCAGACGTTCTAGAGTGGAGGTCTGATTGTTACTGTTGGTTTTGAATTTGAGGGGTATTCTCACCCTTGTATAAGATACTAAAGATCATCTGTTAGCATGAAACCTGATCGATTATGTAGTATTGCATCTTAACTTCGGTCATGTGCTCCACGAACCTCTACCTGACTGGTTTTCGATCGTTGAACTTTGATTATTAAGCCGTTATGTTCAGTGCTGAGTATCTTGGATGTTCTCGCGTGATCACAACCGCGTTTAGGTACACTTAAATCACGTGGTTTTACTGATTCGTAGTTTTCGCACCATTCAACTTACTTGTTCACCAACTGGTGCAAGAATGCCAAACCTACGAAAATATTTTTGCATACTTGGTATTTGCCTCAGTGTCCCGATGAATACGCGCCGTTTGATCTTCGTATTTGGGTAAAATCGATTATTCACTTTGTCTGTTGAGAGCAGACCCCTTTTTGTTGTGGTCGCGTAGGTAGCTTTCGTCCCGTTAGGTGAAAGTGACTTTTTTTTCCAGTAGTTACATTTGGTTGTTTTGGTAATCATTTCGTCGGTGGCTTTCACTCGTCATTTTCGCTGCGGTAATGATTCTGATATGGCTGCGGTCTGTTCGTAAGTTCGCACGATGTGGTGTGTTTGCCGGAGTTTCGAGATACAGGCTTCTCCGTCCTGTTGTTTGACCCATACAGTTTGAGTTTCTCACTTGGCAACGAGCTAGCATATTGTTCCTACTCAGGTATCCGTTGTAATGGAATACATCATCTATATAAATGAGTTACGATCTGATTTTGAAACCGTTTACGCAGATGAACAAAGGCCATCTTGGATTGCCAGTTATGCACTGATTACGATCAATAGGGCTCACAGTTAAGATCATGATGAGTCTTGATGCTCACCTTTAAAACTGATACTCCACACCGGTTTCCGTTGTGGAAGTGTGTGTTACCGTATTTCGATTCTGCTCGTTCAACAGAGTTGGACTGCAGCCTTCTTCCTAACAGCCTGGACGGTTCCTATAAGACTTGAAGAGTTGGTTCATGTGGTCTTGGTTGCACGAACTTGAGGAATGTGGTGTTCCGTCAAGTTTTTAACAGACTAGTAGATCCAAAAGAGTCAGTTTCTCAGTCTCAAGCTTCATGGTGAGTTTGATATAACTGAAGAAGCTAGTGGAGGTCTCGCATGTGCTCTCCATTATGATGCGCTGAAGAATAAAGAACGTCATTTTGACAAGTTTCGTAAACGGTTCTAGTCCGATCAGAGTAAGTTCGCCTTCCTACAATTCTTGAAACAAAGTTTGTATTGCCGTCAACTACGCATTACCACATTTTTCACTGAACTTTAAACACTCGGTTTGAGGTATGTAGATGCGCGGAGCCCTACGCGGGTACAAGCTGCTCTCCAGTTCTGGGGACATTTGTCCCAAGTTACCTCTCCAGTAGTCTTTGCAACTTCTGCCAGTACTCAGTTCATTGGAAAGAGGGCCAAAAGATCAGGCGACACCATCGTTTCATCCTCGTTCAATTTCCTAACTCCCATTTTATATAAGACCTCGGAAGGTTCAGTTCGAACACATAGGTTGGCAGATAGGAACATTTCCTAATTTATCATCCGCATCAAATGTACAATAATATGAGTAGATTTTTTTGATCGAGCATTTGGGTGTGTGATGAATGGTCATTGTAAAGGTTAGAAGAGGTCACTAATCCAGGGTAGGGTCAGGTTCGCAGGTATTTGGTTGATTGATCAAGATCGCCTCAATAAATGAGGAATTTCCGCTGAAACTGGCAGTTCACTGTGTCGCGTAGCCAGCTCGGGATGGAAGAGTGGGCGAGGATTTATTAAGGTAAGATGTTTGACTCAATTCTCACAAGAACGATGTCGTTATCAATTCTTGGGGCCAATTGAGAAGGAATAAACTAAAAGTGACCGACGATACAATTAGGCCTATCGGGACTTTTCACCTCGAAACTGCACACTTGCGGCCGCTGGACCTGCGTAAAGCGAACGATAGCTTATTGTCCATCGTGGCCAAATTATCACTGTGCTGCGGCATCATGCGTATACAACCTCGTACATCATTCATTGGCCGTACGAAGAGGACTTATGTTGACCGCTTGCAGAATTCACGTACGGAACATGTTGAAGAATCAACTTTAAAAGGTATCTATTGGTAATGAACTGTAAGGAACTGCCATTCAGTATAACTGAATTCGTTACAACCGGATGGATTAGTCTCAGCTACTGAATAGAAAATACTATTGCACAGGCCTAGCCTTATTTACGTTCACGTCCAGCTCCGGAATCTGGCTGATCAGTTATTTGAAATTCAATCAACTAGAGCTAACAACCTAAATCACTGATAGGGCTTGTGGGCTCACCACAATTCACTGTGTTACTGGAAGCACGTACTAAACGACCTAAGTCAAAAAAGGGTGATACTTTAGCCTGATGAGGACTGTGGGAGAGTCATTCTAGGCAGACGTGTGCATGTGCAGAGATTGTTGGCATTAATAAACGGTCAAGAGAATTGCACCAAGAGGACTCATTGGGAGGTTACTGAAATAGAAAGTCGTGTAGAACGAGATCTTCAACTATTCTCACACTTAGATAATTGCTAGACCCTGTGGAAGTACTCACCCCAACTCAATAACCTTCCTGGGATTTATGGTTCCACAAGGTCTCTCATGCCAATTCTGGCAATCGCAGTCTCCTTGTATCTCCACCGTTCTTACCGTACCGAAACAAATCTTTCAGGATTAATCTATGAAAGTTTAATCTAAAATTATCAGCGACGTTGACAAGACCAATCTTAAAGATGAACTGAGGTGCACCGTATATTTTCACTCATCATTCACAAATGCCACTTCACAAGGAGCAGTTATTTGTACTCGTAAGCTCGCTCAAACTAGTCCCACTACTCAACTGACTTTCTGAGGGAAACTTTAGTGTTGTGTACTTGAACGATCGCCTTTGGCTTCATCGACCATTGCCGACAACAACTGTCTGGAGTACACATGGGAAATTCAATTGGGTTTACTTGAGCGAAATTGTTCATTTAAAGATTGAACAGACGCCGGTTTTAGACATTACACGCTCGCCACACTACGAACACCACGTCAACTACATTGATACCCAGGTGTTTCAGAAGGTCAACAGATAACCTAGCTTGGCGACAGATCAGTTTCCACCATAACCTTGAGATAACGTGCAAGGTTGAGATCGGTGATTAACTACCATTTCTATGCGTACTCAGAAGTCGACGGTAAGATGCTACCATTAAGGAAGCTGTCTACAAGAAATACATGTCCGGTCAGTATCTTAACCTTAATACTTTCCATCAAAGACACGCATTAGCAGGTACAGTATACACGCAGATGAGAAGACCGCTTTCAAGAGAGAGACGCTCAAGAAAATTTGACTTGGTCACATTGGAACAAGAATCACAGAAGGGCACAGTAGGCCAAAACCGTCATCCGAGTAAGTGGCTACCGTACAAATGGAGGTTTACATGGAAGTGATCGAGGTATGCGCCAAACAACACGGAAACGTAGCCAGACTCCTTGTGTTGGCTCAGACCCAGAAACTGACTACGTTGTCAATCAGAGAAGCTAAGCCCCTTTGTGACATATAACATCAAATCTACCAGTTTTTATGTAAAGACACAGAATGTCATACACACAGAGCCCAGAAATGCTTGTTGTCTAGAACAAACGGACACTTGTATAAATGGGAATAGGAATCCGTGTGAAAAGCGTACTGCGATATTTTTGATTTACGCAGATAACCATTTCTGCAGTCACTAAGCGCCCCTTGGACACTGATCACGTTATCGGTTCACATTCAATAGCCTTTCAAATCATTTTAATTCCAAATTCTTGAGGTTTGCTGAGATGGCTCTACTCAACTGACTAAAGCCGGCCTTCCGTGCTCAGAAACAAGTTTTCGTGAACTCTAGAATTAGTGACATTTCCCAACACAGACTGGACATCCACCGCACCCTCCTAATGGTGTGTAACTTATAAACAGCTCCACATTATTGTAAATTTTGTACCGGTGCGCCACCACCAAGCGCTTCCAACACTACTGTCCGCGTCCTGACTCTTGATTGAAAATAACTGTGTAGGAATTGTTTTTCATTTCAAATAGAGTGCTCTTATTTATCAAAAATATACTTTAGTTGCTTCATAGACCTGCAGTTTTATGGCAGTCAGTTATTTCTGACAATGACACATTCTCCGCAGTAGGACATTTTGCTTGTGTGCGTTTGGAAATCTGTTTGATCACAGCGACGATGACATCGTTTCGTCGCATTTCTCAAAATTCACGTGAACATATTTAACGGTGTTGCTCTTGTTTGTTAGTTTCTGGACGATTTAAGAATGAGTGGGTGAAATACACCTTCAAAATTGTTAAGTCTGCGAGAGGTATACTGAAATGTGTGAACTGGTCAGCACTGTTTTGGGAAAATCAGTTAACGCTGCAATGAGTCCGTAAATCAAGACTGTGAAATCCGTCCAGTTTGCATTCTTGTGAGTTAGTCGAGTTTGAACAACTTAACAGGGGGATAGGCTTACGGTTTACGATTCCTCTACTGCGGTTGATGTGCAGCCGTTATCAACGACTCTTCGGCTTGAGCAATCAAACGGTCATGTTACAGCTTAGCTTGCCGGAAATAAAATGTTGAAATCACGAGACGTGTGGCTGTCGTTATCCATTTAAGCGGTAATTCCAAATATATATATATACATATATATGTAAAGTCACTGTGTACGTGAGGTAAAACAGAATGTGCACCGAGATTTACCAATATACGTTTAATAACTATGATGTGCTATAGGTCAAACTCACATAATTAAGCGTACTGCAGTGTTGTTCATTCACACTGAAAGCAAACTGAGACAAAATATAGTTTTTGCTGAGAGGTGTCCCCACATTAAAGTGAGAGACAGCAATATCAAGACTAGATCTCAGATTAGCAACACTCTCACTCTACCTATTCAAATCTAGTAAAAATGTAAATCATAGCAAGTCGTCCATACGCGCTGTTTTTTGAATGTTTTACAAATATTTTGTCTCTTTTCTCCCGTTCAGCTTGGAAAGTGTCATCAACTAGCCACCACTTTTAGGATGTTAACAAGTATGTATCTTGTAAATCGACGCGCCTTCTACCATTAAGTAACAATCATGCAGAACATCCTACCGACGTCTGACTACCTCAATTTAGACTTCGTTATATGAACACATGGTGGTCTCAACTGACTAAAAATCCTTTGGGCAGGCATGGGATGGGGGTCTCATATAAAGAAAAAGCCAGACTCCTCATGACATTCTTTGAGTTCCTCGCTGGTTTTTCTCAGGCTGTCCTCCAGTTTGACACATTCTCTGCCAAACCAGAGCTGTTGTTAGTTATTATTTGTTGTTTGCTGGAAAAGAGAAAAATTGATCTGGGAGAGAAGTGTGGGAACATGTCAACTAAGTGTCGCTGTCTGTAACTTTAGGAATGAGTTGAGAACCACTGATCGCTACGTCAACTACTTCCTTACCGTCAAAATCAGTGTAAACTGACCATGAAAAGGATCGTCTTCAGCTAACCAGTAGTGTTTTTGACCAGACGAAGCAATTCTTTTAAGACGTCTTGTCACGAGCATTGTTCATCAGAACAGTAGTCTGGTGGATAGTGGTTTAAGCTCTTAACTTACATCTGCCTGTTCGGTCCACAGTTTACCTCTTTTTAGTTAACAAGGCCAATTAATGACAAATTAGGGTTGGGATGTTCACTTGGAAGTGGGCGCTATAATTCCGATGAAATATTTCAATTTCTATGCGGATTATTAACTGTGAACATAAGTTTCTGACCCCGTATGTTTCCCGCTGGTATCTCCAGCTGGCCCTTCATACATGAAATTTTTCAGTCATTAGCAGACTGTTGCAAGCACTCATGGACCTCTTCATGGCCGTTTTCTGTGACATACTTCGTTCCCATAAAAACACTTTAACTCATTTTATTATAAAAAATAAAATTAGTGCGTCGTATCTTAAGACCGTGGTTGATGCTCATAAAACTAACCAGACCAATTGCCAATAAAAATACGCGTCAGCCAAACAAAAAACTAATCGTTGATATCATATTAAGGAAATCAACTGCCTGCTCAAGTTATGTGTGTTGATGTTTCTGTGTTTTGTTTCATATTAATGATAGTTACTCCTACCCGTCATCAGGCGGTGTTTGGTTGGGTCCCTTAGCAGAGTTGGTCTCCATCAAACGTCCGAGTCAACTCAAAATTGGAAGGTGTGATAAAGTGACCAAACGCGAGTACACAACAGAAATGGTTCAATCCGAAAGCCTAATGAAAGTTTTGTGCTCAATGGACTTGGGTGTTCAGATGATACACTAAGGTGTCCGAATATGATGACCGGACACCGGCAGTTACTGCTGCCACAACATGCTCGTATTCGTAAAACTAAATAAAAAATGGTTAGTTATAAATTCGGCCAACTAATTCTGGTATAAAAATGTTTGTCATAAAGAGCACGTTGATGAAACCCCCATTTTTATTAATCCGTTTGTAAAACTTTCTAGCTAGATAGTTACTATTTACTGATATGTGCATACTGCCGGTTGATAGGGGTTAAACGTTAAAAAGCTGAAAAACCACTGGAGGCGGAAAATGTTCTTGCTTGTCTTGGTGAATAGTAGAGAAGAAAAACATTGGAAAATGTCTTGGGTACGCAATGCCCGATGACCTTGCATAGTCCGAATACGTCCATGGTAGCTAAGTATCATCAGTGGACTGCCTCACTCTTTTCTACATTAATGGATAAACAACTAAGAACGAATCCCCGGACTTTTTGACATCCGTCATAAACGGTCTTTTATTCAAGTCACTAAAACCGTTATTCTTTATCGTTGAATTGTCATTTGCACTAGTTACGTCTCTACATCATATTACTGTCCCATTCAACCACCATCACACATATATATATACATGTGCGTATTGTTTTGGACACAAACACAATGACGCTGTTGCCTATGAAAGAGAAGTACACCCGATTAAAACTGGAAGTTGTAGACTTCGGCTTATAATATTGAACTTTAATTCCAGTTACACATAAAGTTATGCATCTATGCATTCTTCCTATGTCGTAATCAGTGATCTTTGATTTGCTTTACACTGCCATCACCCTCTAGTTAAAGAGCGTGGTAGCACAGCTGCACCCTACACCGGATAAATTTGCCATAAAAATTCAACACGCTGGGAAACTCCAAGGGGATCATGACTCGATAAACGGCAGTCGTCAAGTTGCTAAACTGAATTCCCCTGGATGTATCTGGAACGCTGTGGACCCTGGCAAATCGATTGCTCGATTTACCGCCATCTCTGGAGTACAAGATGAGTTAACGATACAACTGATCGATAAGCGTGGCTGGTTTTGTCCGAGCAACTCACTGTTAGGTCTAGCAACTGTGAGTTTGCGAAAAGCGATCGAGAACTTCCGAGAAACGGTTCCAGTTGATTACGAGCTCTCGAGCGCTTTTGAACGGGTAAGACTATGTGCACTTTTAGTTGGTTAAATCGAGTCCCGTTATTGTATTTAGCTTGCTTCACCCAGCTCGCTTATACCTTCGACCTATGCATAGCTACCCGTCGTTCAACACGCACGATATTAAATTTTATGACGCATGGCTGAATGGAATTTTCATCACAGTTAGTTGACTGATTTTCATAACCGTAGCAAGAAGGTCATGGGTGCTGATCATAAAATAAGTTCCTATTTGTGTTTGACATACAGTACACCCTTTCAATTTTCCATTCTCCCGCGGAAAGATTTCATGTTTGCTGGATCCTGACAAACAAAAATGCACGGCTATTATTAGTTGGACGGCTGATGGCTAGGTTATGGGTTATAGAACAGAACGTGCGTATCATACTAGCAATAAGCGACTGGTCCAACGAATGTTGCCCATCGCCTTGGGCACGTGGCCTTGACCCCTAAACGGTGAAACTTGTAGAACGAACCCCTGATCTAGCGCAACCCCATAAACAATCTTTGCGAAATTGCCATCTGAATTCCTGCCACATTCTAATTCACCGGATCATACTGACTACGGGTTCAAATGCTTCCCTCACAATAACATGACTGAAGAGTGGCAAATAGTACTGCGCACCTCTTTGATCATATGTAACATTTCCAGTAACAGTGGTTTGGAAACACAAGTTTACGTTTCTCTATTCAGTACGCCCACACTAAAAAAGGTAAGGTGCAGTTAGAATTATGCGGCTTGTGAAAGTCTCACAGGAAAGTGCAGTTGTCGGTTCCACGCAGGTGCGCTATCTACCCGACATTAGTGAACCAGTTGTCATTCGGTGTGAAGTTCACTGTTTCATCTATCAAATTTTGATAATCCGTTCGTCCCTTACCGGTCTGATAATTTAACATGGTATTCCAGGCATCATTTGCTTCTAAGCAAACAAGTAGAACGCCACCAATGTAGCTTTGTCATGAAAAGCACAGTCTGCTTGTTGACTTGAATGTTTTGAGGAGAACCACTAGGCAGAACTTGTGCGTGTGTGCATGTTGATGAGCTCCCTGGAGCACTTCTATTTCTGCCGCTTTGAAGTGCTTCAAACTTACATTATCAACGTCTGAAGAATCCGCGGTTTAGGGTATCCTTATTTCATCGTGCACTCGAAGATGTTCAATTGGAATAAGGTAAGATAGTCGAACACACCAAAATAGATTACCAGTTTTGACAAAACACTTGTGCGCCCTAAATATTGCTGCCTAGAGCATCAATATCTTGGGGCAGTTCATCTTACTGGCCTGGAAGTCTATTGGCCAATCCTGACACATTAATTTGTGCCTTGTCTTCTCCTACTGACAAGTCTATATCATATCGTTCAGTTGAATAATTGTTAGACTACCCGAGGAATGGGTCATTTGCAAATCAAAGACGGTGCATGCTGCCCATGGGTTATTTACGCCAGTCCTTCTGCACGCGTGCTGCTTTATTCTTGGCTGAAATTACAATCCACCCGCCAGCAGCCAACATACGAAACTGATGGCCATTATCTTGGTATTTTCATTGACGATGCCGAGCTGGCTACACCTAGGTGATACCTGGTGACTGTTGAGCAGAACACGCAAGGTCGAATAAGAGAAGACGACAGATTTCATAGGCGAACTCATCGAAATTCGCTGTGAGAAATGGCTATTCGAGTGGATCAATGGTTTACAGACAATTCTGTAAAGAAGTCAGACCATTTGCTTGTCAGAGAACGTAGAAAATGGGCATATGGATGACCTCCTTCGTGGGTTCGATGGTAACTAAGATTGAAACGATATCATATTCTAGTAAAGCTTATCCTGTTAACGGCCGCAATTTACGTTAGTGTGGAGTAAATACTTCTAATAGATCATGGTAAAACCACTTCCGTAAGCTGAAGTTAAGGGGGACTTGGGATTAAAGCAATGAGCCTATTTTTATTAGTGAATCCTGTTTGTACAGTAAAAATGTCTAATTTTCTGGCTAACTGAACTTTGAGAATATGCACAAAAGTCACCATTGCTAGTAAACTAGCATTCGTACGTGCAATATCCTTACAGAATATTTATCTTGACAGATTATCAGATGGAGGTATGAAAGTGGGAGATGAAAAAAATTAACTGCATCTGGCACAAAAACAAGCAATTCACCTCAGTGCACACTGCGAGGAAAATAGGCTAGATGGAAATATCGGTGTAAAGTGCCCAAGTGTTGCTGTCTAGATAGTGAACGTCAATAATCCTCTCTGTGTACGCTATTTCATTTAGTCTGATACAATTAGTTATCTTGATCTCATGACCAGGCACTTATCTGGAAATGTTCATGAGTCCTTCAGACGCTGGTTAAATAATAGAATAGCGGAATCAGTCAACAGCAGCAGATTAGCGCACATGATGGTTTGCGATCATCCCAACCAAGTGATTGAACTTTTCTCTTATTCTGTCGGATAAAAGGCACCAATTCGATGACAGTGAGATTTCGAACATTGGTCACCACCGGATCCATCGGGCTTTGTTTGTGTACACATCTCTGCGCACACAATAGTGTCACATACAGGTCAAATAAGTATTTTCTCCTACCTTCAATACGAACTTGATCAATATTCTCTGTCCAAGAACCGTTTCACATATTGTCTGATCTGAATTTTCCTGACTGCCGTTTCTCTACTTAACACAGTATCACTCAGCTATATATATACACCCAGCTATATGTGTAATGACTCAAATCATGCGTGCTACCTGACTGGTATTTTTCAGGCAAACACAGTGCAATACAGCACTTCAAAACACAATACATGGTGTGCAAAATAATTAATAGGTTGAATTTTTCCCGCACTATTTTGGTACATTTTTAACTCGCAAATCCCACTTCTTGTTGGAAAGTTTAAAAGCTTGAAGCAAAAGTTTGAATGTAATTGTTTTTATACCCAAATAAAACTTTAAAAAGCAGTGGTCGTAGAAGGTAGAAGGTGTGCCAAGTGGTTATAGGACCAATCTGGATAGTCGCCGTTTTGTTTGTTCATCGAAACTTTCTGCGGTGTTGATTCATTCCTCGACTAGGCGGATGTCATTCACTCTGTGATATATATCCAGCACATTCGTCCACTGTGGACTGCAGTAGTTAGGCTCTTTAACTGACGACTTTGCAAAGTCGGCGACCGATATTACAGTGTTGCGACCTTATTTATCCCACACTGAATGCAACACTGGGGAACAACAGAAGATATGACATCCATTTACTGTAGAATTAGCACGAGAGGGGGACTATTATGCATTATCTGAATGGGTCCAAAACTGATGACAGCATATTCTTAGTTAACACGTTTTATTTTCCTCTGTTACCCGAACACAGAAACAAGAAAATCACGACCCAAATAAGAGAGGATTTTTCGCTCTTTGTCATATGCAAGTGTCACCGTAACTACGGACATTAAATGCAACAGTTAGCCTGTATTGGGAAGGTTTTAACTTATCAGTGCTTGTTGCGTACACCACAAATTCAGCGCATCAACAGCTAACCAATTCAGCTGCACGGCCCACAAAGAACGCAGAAATATCCTGTCCGCAAAAGCAAAATGGTGGAGTGTTTTCGGTTTGTGAGAGATAGTTCCATAGTGGCACAGCAGAATTCATGAATCCAAACTGAACCCATTTGTCAGCTTTCCGGGATGACATACTTGAGAAACTTTTTATTCTCCTACCAAGCTTTACTCTGGAAATTTTGCTGTCTATCAGTGACACAATCAGGGCTTCATGAAGGAGTCATTGTTTGAAACACTGGTCCCTGCCGATAAGTTTTAAAAAGGCCAACATTAGCACGTAAGCTGTCTTGCGTAGTGATGCTTCGTGTTCATCTCATCGATTAATTTTGCGAAATTAACGTGCATATTTTATGGTGACTGACGGGTTGTCTCAGACTTGACTAAAGTGATTTAGCTTTTCTGCTTGCTCCCCCTCTATCTATTGTGCATTTTAATTCCCCGGAAGTGTCCGATGAGACGCAGAAAAAATGTGATTGTCAACTCACCACTACTATGTAGGTTTATAGGGTGGATTAGATTCGCCGGCGAAAATAACTACCACACCGTGTGGCGCCTAAGTAGAGTAAACACAAGTGTTTAGCAGGGTATGCATCAGGCCACGTTTAGATAAGTAAGACGGAATCTATTCAACAGAGATTAGAATATTTCGGATGATCATTAGAATAAACCATAAGTGAGCTCATGTTTGTGTTGGAAATATATACCCCAGCTTGATTGGTGAAAACCCGTCGGAGTTATGCCATATGTTTTGAATATTGTGCATTAACTTGTGACAACCGTGACAATGGTTCATCCGTTTTGTTTTGGCCTTAGCTGAACGTAAAGGACCACAAGCACTTATTGTATCGCATTCGACTGACCGTATTGTGACTCCACGCCCAGGTTCCATACGGTTGCTCAGTGAGACCTGATTCAGTAATAAGCAAATGGTTTACCCGTCTTGACAACGCAATGCAAGGGAAACTGTTGACTGCACACAGTCTGCATCACGTTAGAACGAAGAAAGTGTGTACAGTTGTTTAACCATATTAAGCATCCGGTTAATTGCAAACAAAAGGATAATCAACCAAAACAAGCTTTATTCACCACCCTCTAATTTCGTTGGCTTAACTGGCTGCTCTTAGACGTGAGAACCGTAACATTTGCCCAGTATTCTCAGTAGCATGTAGATCTAGAGTTGTATTTTCTCAGGTTGCTTCACATATTACTCGTGTATTGATTTTTCTGCGCTAGTTGATCTCTTTGCGAGAAGGGATCGGTTTACGAAAACAATACGTTTCGTTTTATGAATCCGGATACCTTGTGACCATTCACCACTGGTTGAAGTGGCATCTGTTACAAATGAGATTAACCAGGAGAGCCCAACCAAATATATGTCCACTTTTGACAGCTCATCGCTCGTCCTTCGTTTACAAACGTTAGTTGATCGAATACAGCTTTTTTTATAGAAAAAATGTACAAATTCGCTTGGACGTCGTGAAGAAGACTACATACAGTGAGATGTGTAAATATATCCTCCTTGATAACATAATAACTATCGCCAGTCATCAGATTGACATATTTCACATTCGACATTAGCTGAATTCACGATAATGATACTCTGGTGTGATTGGATCGGTTATTCAGGATAGAATAATTATTCACAAAAACATACGAGCAGGCAAAGTTTATAATGATAACTTTCAAACAAGATGACAATTCTGACAGTTCTTGTCGTGGGTCAAAAAGGATTTCCCGTTCTCAAAATGGTAATTAGCTACGAATTGTCTGGAGACAAATAAAACTTTTCTATCATTAATTTTGATCGACGGGGACGCTATTCGGAGTCTAAGAACAAAAATCGCATTTGAACAAGCAACACATAAGGCACGTAGATCACGTTTAGAGCGGTAAATCTCATTCCGTTTCTAAACCGCAAATCTACCGACAAAAAGCGAAGTTTAGATAAGAATAAGCGAACAATAATCCACGTGAACAAACGCGATTTCGACCATCCCAGTGATAGAAAAAGCGATAAAATCGATTTCGATCCGTCCTACTTTGACTCAGTAGCATTTGAGTGGAACTCGGGATATGATTACCATATGCTTTGGCTCGACTTTTCGTGGGTCGTGTTGAGTTGCACTAGACGATGTGCAATCATGTCATGAGGCTGGTAATGACAATATAGTTTCAGAGAACAACCAACATTTGTTGAAATACGAGAGAGCTTTTTGAAACATATACGCATATTTTGACTGAAAGAGCAAAATTGCGTTTATAAACTGCATCGCTCATAAAGAAACGTTGGTTAGCCGTGGAAGATAATTTTTAATGGTAAATAACGTTGTTGAAATCGAGTAATGCACTCTCATATACATCAGTATACACAGACCGAGTTCTACATGGAAGAATGTTATAAGTAAACTAATTGACTTGGGAGTAAGAAGGTGACGCTGTTTTCTGTGACAAGAATTCCTGTGTGATATAGTGACTGATCAAAGTCGCCGAGAATTTAACGAATATATCTCAGGGTATACCTAGTGTTTCTGCCCTTTCCGAAGTCACATTTTGCCCTCTGGATTCCAATCTACAAAATGAACAACAAAGTCTGAAATGGCCTTATTCGTCACTAAGAGTTTAAAGAGTTTTGTCAAGACAGCACTATACTTGTGCATATTGGTAGAGATTAGCATAACGGGCATTTCAGTAGCTCCGACATTTCCGTACTGGGTACTTATTAAAATTAGACACTGACCAGTCGATTCAAGTCAGTAATAAGTGTTCTGGTCAGTCCGTTAGGAACTTAACCCAAACTATGATTCGGTATTAACTAATTTATAAGAACATTCTTTAAGCGTCGGAACAGTGGACGGAGGCGAAGGTTAAATTTTACTGAAATGTACTGTAATACAATCCTCAATGTGCAGCAAGCTTCTGTGGACAAGGAAACAGAGTAAGGAATTATTCTTTGTCATTATGAACGTATGAGTCTAAAACTATGACAATTTCCTTTTCTTCTTTCAGAGAGTGGCTTGTGCTCTTCCTAGACTTCACCGAGTAGTGTTCGCTGTATTATACGATAATAGATGTTAAGCCGTCAGACTATCGTTTGAGCTAGAAATTTTTAACTCTATAAAGTTGTAACTGAAAACCGTTTAACAGTAGAGAGTAAAACAATTGGTTCTTCCAAAATTTCCGCAGAACAACACAGCCAACCTGCAGTTTCAGACTCACTCCAGGGTAGCCTGGTTTCGGTTACTATACACTACACTATGCAGTTCTCCGTCTGTAAAACAGCTTCAGAGGCATTTCGGACGTTTACTTTAAGAAGACTGATTAGGTTCTACCTTACTGGCATTGAGTTGAGTGCTGAGCTTTTAGTTGTTCACTTTTTTGATATACAAGACACCCGAAGTAATGGTGTGAAGAGAACTGAACTGCCGGAATGACCTATATCGCACCCAAGGGCTTTAATTGAATTTTAACATGAACGCAAACCAAATAGTCTGTATAAGTTACTAAGTCGCTGAACTGCTTTGAGAAACGTGACAAAGACCTATTGTTTGTTACCGTAGTACGACACTCTGCCTATGTAAACACTACTTTTGACCATTTGGAGCATAACTTTTTGGTTAGTTGGATGCACGGAAGTTCGTTTAAATCCAAAGGTGAACATTTTCATTCGCCGGCAGTGACTGTCGAAAATATTTAATGTCTAAAAGATCAAGAAAGTGGACGTAATCATCATTTGTTCCTTCGATTAGTTACTCCATAAATGCTTGACAGGAAGTGATTTCACTGATAGTTTAGCTTTCCGTTTAGCTAATATGAACCTAACCAAATTGTCCAATCGATGAATGATCCGTGACTAACTCATTTACAAATGGTTTTACCTAAAGGACTAGCTCTTCTCATTTATTCGTGTTCCATGTAATATCACTTGATCGGTAAGCAAAAAGGGGAGCTCACCAACAAATGAACCGGTGTACCTGTTCCGATCATGATAGGCTACGCAAAACCTGCGTGTTTTAACGGACGCAAAGTTCAATTTCAGCTATTGTCTTTAAAACAGGGCAACTGCACATTTTTATCCACGAGGGGCACGGTTATCTGAGTGTGGTGTTTAACGTATGCCAGTCGGGATAAGTGACTGTTCATTCGTAGCTAAGTCTATAATTATAAAGTGAACTTTTACTAAAAATAATTGGATTGTTGAGGACGGTGCCCTTTTGGTTTGAAGCCTGAAAGTTTGGTATAAAAAATTAGATTTCCGTTGGTTGAATCACGATTATGTCTGTTAGTTAGTGTGTATTTGTGTTTCGGTTAAACGCAAACGAATATTTAGCGCGCTACCGGTGCTAACAGGACACTCAGCAAAGCTACCAACTTTCATTAAAACTGCTTTTTGCGAATCCTTGTACACATAAGACCTTTATCTCCTAAAACTGATTAATAATCAGGCTATTCATTCACCAACTGGCGGGAAAGCTTATATCTTTTCAGATTCCTCATCGCTTTTAGCTACAAACTTATGGTAAATGATACCCGTGTTGAACTCAAAAAAAATACCGAGCAGTTTCTAATTCGCTGTCATTTCCAAGTGTAGCAAACACATTTGAAGAAAAATGTGACAGTTACCTACAATCAAAAGCTGTTTTTTGTCGACCGTTTTACGAGCACATCAGTGTTGACTGTCTTACTTGGCACAAAATATTATCCCATCAACAGTACGGTGACCTGAGCAACAAACGTGAATCGCTCATTTTGATGTATTTCACTTGTGCATAAACAGATGTACAACAAGCTTGTTACACTACGGGGTATTTGCCGCTTCGTATAGATGCTATCAAAATTTTCGCACTCATCGACTGTCATCAGCTTACATAGATTGAGTGATTCGTTATCTTGCATAGAGCATCTGCCTGATATAGTTTGTTGACTGCTGTTTTGTTCTTTTGCTTTGATTGCCGTTGAGTGCGATTTTAGTTGCCTTTGTCACAAGTTTGCCAGTAAGTAGCCTCGCTGAACTTATTTGGAGGCTAACATTGCCTTCGGTGATCTATCCTCGAGCAATCTAGTATCTAGTCTTCAGGTGTGACATCTCAAACCCATCAACATACTCATTGGCGGTTGAAAAGTGTTACGCTGATGGCCGTACACATGTTACACACTGCACACTCAGCGTACATTATCCAAACTTGTAGTCAGCTTTCTGTAGTTTTGACACTTCAGTGTTCGAGATTTTTAGGTAGGATTGACTCAGAGTCTGCGTGTTACACTCGAACTCGAAGATTTTGTGCTACTCTAAAACAACGTACAAATAAGGCTTTTGGTATCATTCTAAGTCATTTGCTTCAGAGCTACCTTTAAGCCCGACGTCTAATAACCGTGAGTTTTGGAATCTATTCGGGTCATGGAATGAAGTTCATTATGCACAGTTACCTTTTTCAACTAGCCGCCAGCACTTTGTTGATGAAGGTCTTACTAAGTGTATTTAGCCACTTGGGCACTTGAACTGTAATTCATATTCTCAGCAGTCGTGTATGAAGCCAAGTTCTAACCAGTAAGCGAGCTTACTGACTTCAGTTTAACAAGACAATTGTAAGTAAAAAGGCTATCAGCCCTGCGATCAATCTGCCCTGAAAAAATGGCCTGCTTTACCCAAATCTGAGAGTGGCGTGAACAACTGGTTCGAAAGACTCTGCCTGCACTGATGGTCTCAGGTCACAAAACTCAACAACGCGAATAAAGATTTGGTTCAGTTCAATTGCACTTTTTGCATGTTCGTTAGCTCCAGTAAAATGCCACACAGTAAACAATATCACGTTTAAAAAGAATCTTCTGTAAAAAAATTTATAGAGCGATCAAAAGCATTAATGTGTATATTCTGTAGACGGGCAAATTGATCTGCCTGTTTCAAAGCCTGTAATAGAAAACAGAGAATTATAGAGCAAAATGCACGAGTCATGTGTGAAGCTGTAGTTTGCGACTTGTGTTCGCGGTATAGTTAGAAATCACGAATAGCAGATGTTGAATTCAGTAGAAAATTCAACTTACCGTCATTTCTACGGGCAAGCGTATAACTAAGATGTACTTAAGGTGTCATTATACCCTGTAACTGGAGATCTCTTCATGTGGACTAAAATTTCGCATTCAACAGAAAAACTGCCACCTTGCTGAAAAGGATTTAAGCTGGGCGGCTTTCTGTTTGGTTATCGAAACTGACAACAGCTAGTGTGAATAAAGCAGTTAAAACACAAAAACTGGTAGATGCAAGCATTTCGTATTGACTCATCAGTACCAAATTTACAATAACGTGGATGGGCTTTTTTATAACAAACGAATTAAGGGGTGGATAATCAATAAGTGGGTTAGGATAAGTCATTAAGTCCAGAGAAGGGTCAAGTTCACGAACAGTTGTTTCTGAATACAGAGAGCTGGTTTGAGTCGATTAATTGCAAAAGCTTCAGCAAACCGTGAAAATTCGGGTTAGAATGAAACAACAGTATTCTGAATGTACAAGATGGATCAATAGCGTGACCGGTGATCAGGACGTGTCTGGCGACTGAAGAAACCGGTACTGATGAGTCAATACGAAATGCTTGCATCTACCAGTATTTGTGTTCTAACCGCTTTGTTCAAACTGCTCAAGGGAACCAACTGTTTCAAACAGCTAGTGCTTTAAAGACAAATCGGTTAATGGTAAATATCAATGTGAATTACGGTCATCAGGGAGAAGGCGAACTTAACGTAGTGTAAGACTCTGAAGCCCATATGACTGTGTACCCTTGGTAATTCGTACAGTGGGAAATAGGACCCTTTGTAAGATGTCATGACTTCGTGATCACATCATGTTTAAGTCAAAATAAGGTACAACCCCCATCACCGATGTCCCTACATGTGATCCGTACGGAATGGACGTCATAGTCTAACTAGAGAAAGATAAATACGGTCTTCAAGAGACAGATGAGGAAACATCTTAATAACTCCTTTTCTGATTTCTTACACTTCAGCTATCACAATTTTCGTCTTGATTTATAACAAAGGTTTCTTGTATCTACCTTCAAATAAACCATTTTGACGTTGTCTTTCAACATTTGTGTAAAAATTATTTGAAGCTCACTTGAAATAGTCGGTTCGTATAGGACAGGCATGAACGCATAAAAACCTCTAGAAACCTCCACATTTACTGTATCATTCCAAATTTGCATCGTATGCTCCATGATATATTATCAAACAATTCACTTTATTCATGTTTGGAGAATCTTGTCTACCACAAATTTGAGAGGTATACGTCCTTGATTAGGCTGAATTGCTACCGTTACTCTGAGAAAATCTCGCATGCTTCACAATTCCTCATTTTCTCAGTTGAGTTTTGTTTTTATCCGCATGAGGTTACTTAACTCGAGAGTAAAAACAAAGCACACAAATTTTGTTCAGAACAAATTAAGAAAAGGAAAAACTTCAGCATCCAGTTGACAATTTTTTAAGCCATGTTGGTAGCAGCCTGATTTTCTTCATTTAATATGAAACCGAAGATTTTTTAATAATGTTGAATAAAATTGTGCATTACTGTCTAAATGGATTTATTCATGAAGAAAACCACTGCGATTAACAACAGCACATTCTTCCTCTGATAAAAAAGTCATCCAAAGGCCCCTTATTGTCGTGGTAGTGTGTTTAATTCCGTAACATCATTTATCCTGAAAAACTTGAAGCGTTTTCACATAGTTCCGTAAATTTTTGTAATCGGTCAATGATTTTTATTCGAAAAATCTAATTTGGCTTCCCACAACTAAATGATATCGAGTGAACTAGCATAGGATTTGTAATAACTAATCGTTCTTTTGTGTTTCCTTGTAATCCATAGAACACATATGCAGGACAGCAAACCAAAAAGTTTGGTGAAACTAACACTTGTAGTAATTTTCATCAGGAAACCTGTCTCCAGAAGCAACATGGTAAGTCAAGGATGACAGTGATCACAAAGATTTGATTGAATTCACTGTCCCCTGAATTTCTATCAGAAGATAACTGAGCACGCCAGTGCAGGTGTCTATAGTTTCTCACTGTCATTTGGTTTATCTGGCCGTATTACATAAACTTATAACTTTGTGCCACAGACTATGTGACGGTAATCCGAATAGCCTTAATGAATCTGTTATTAGTACTTTGATATACTGCAAAGTTTGCTAAACATATTACACTTTGGTAGAGGTATTTAAAATATGGTTGCTTCAAAGGTTCATTTCACTTGCCAAATGTAACTTACTTTCAGTCGGTTCGAACTTTAGTAAGAAGGGTTTCAGGAACTTCGGATAAACGGTGGTACCCTGGATAGTGTCCATTTAACATAATGGTAAACATTAAGTGATTTGTGTGCTAGAATTTCGAACAATTTGTACTAATTTTGTTGCAATACAGTTGCAGTTGTATGACAAATAACGTTCAGTAACGGAGTGTTGATTAACCATATCCGGCTGGTCTCAAACATCGTCAGTCCGAGTTCCTGCTGAGAATCAACAATGTGTTTAATTCCTTTATTCCTGCTGAGGGGACTAAATCAACAACTTTGTAGAAAATTTCTGGGCACTGGTGAAAAGGAGCTTAGACGAGACGCCTTGTAATAACGTTTACTATACTCAAAATCCAAAGATCTGGGAAGACCTTCAGTTTGTTCGTTGCGTTCATAGCATACACCCTTTCAATTGTAGACTTACCGTCAGCTAAATCATGGCAAGAAGACTACAGAAGATCAACGTCAATATCTAGAATAAAGCTATTTCTAACCATAACACCTCCAAATCGTCATGCTGTCCGACTGCGAGTACAGCTTGGTCCAACTCTAGTATGCAAACTACCCCCACCGTGTCATGGCAGTCTTGGGAAACAGATTTGGAGAATATGCTGCTGCGGTCCCCGGAACAATCGAATGAATGGTGCTTTCGAATGTCGGAGGAATGAAGGATCGAAAACAGACAAATATTCCAAGTGTGCAAATTGCAGGTTAAAAATGTTCCGAACGCTTCCAGCAAACAGCTGTGTCGTTGATGGCAGAAGATTAGACTCACGCTCCCTGGTTCTAATCCACAAGTGAGTCACATCTCAAGTTTTTTGAATTACTGTTAGCATTTATGTCTCGCGTCACTCATAACTTCCACAGAACTAGTTGCGACAATAATGATTTATAAGCTGTTAACAAAAGTTGTTCTAATTGGAGGTGTTACTACTATCTAACTAACAAGTGATTATCACTTGATACGCACCAATGGTTGATGCATAATATCAAATAAGACTTGTATGTATTTCTCCTCATTACTTCCAAAGAAAGGTGGCACTTGTTTATGATTCAGTCTGCGAAACAGTTACTCATCTTTGGCCATCAATAGGTACAACCAGGTTTCCCTTATAAACTACGAAACACTTCCTTTAGAAGGAAGCTTACGGCCCTAAGATAGGCATGTACCTACAGTTAAAAACTGTTTGTTGCTCCAAGAACCCTCGCTGACGCTGGCAATATCCATTTTATTTTCAGAAAATAGTAAGACAACGCTTGAAATAACACGATAAAATTACACTGCTCAGTTTATCCACAAATGTATCCATCTAGGCTCAACTGGAAAGGCATATTTGTTAGCTGTATCCGCAAAGAAAATTTGCTTATACTAGTGCGCTCAGACTTAACGACGACTTACCAGTTTGTTTGTTGGAACCACCAGCCGTCATCGAAGAACTTAGTGGGGTCATCGTCGACAACATAAACTGCCAAATTTAACTGTATGGTGGTTTCCGTTCTGAGGTGGTTAACTCTGCTAACCAGAACTGTTTGGTTCGTTATATTCTTGTTGAGCTGCGCCAGTACATTACTGGGAAAATGTGTGCCTTGTGACCTAAGCTATGTGAACTCTGTTGACCTTTAAAGTAAATAAGGCAATGCATTATTTATAACAGATATCAATAGACCTTCTCCTGAGAAACGACTCCTTTGTTGTCAGATGAGGCAGTCTCAGCACCATTCATCAAAGTTTTTTACCCACCCAAATTCCTCAGAAGAGTGATCATTATTGAAAAATATTCGGAGATCAGGAACCAGTGTAGATTTTATATCAGACACATTCCGCTTGGTAACAGACCGAGTTGTCATTTCCGATTGTGCAAATACGTAGCACACTTTCATCCAAGAAACAACGGTATACTGGTTTACACTGCGTGAGTGCAAACCTATACCGAGTTTAAAAGATACTGATTAGAAGGTCACTGTTTGTAAATAATATCATCTAATCAGCAAGCAGCAATAAGCTCTCAAAATTTCCTCCCCGAGATTTCGTGTGCTGAAGCAAAGGGGTAATGTTATGAAGATAATTATAAGAGGAACGCGAATATCACACGCAATTGCATTCAGTATTGCTGAACAATACGTCTGTTGGCAAGCAGACTCTGTAAGTACTAGAGGAACTTATCCATTCTAGAATTCAGACCTCCATTAGGTTTCTACTCAAAAGCAAAATCCAGGAACACATCGGAGCAGCAGTGGCCCCAAAACAGAACACTATGTTGATCAAGATCAACCGGTTTGCGATACTGTTGGCAGATTATCCCAGAGTAGCAGCAGGGTACAGATAGCATATACAGACCAGCAAATGAGATCAATAACCAACTGCATATATTATTTAAGACACGTCCTTTGAGCCAACAAGTAGAAGGTAACTGCCGTTAAAATGAACTAAGATGGTCAGATGTTCACTGTTAGTTGCGGGAGCTTGCGGTGGAACACTCGCGTACAACTAATTAGAACCGGTGTAATACCCACGGATTTGTTATCCGTTAAGTCACGAACTGGTTGCAGACTTGAAGGTAGCTGACTTACTTTATATATTCGTATGCAAGTTTGATAAAACTAATGGCAAAATTAACAAGAAAAAAGGAAATAAAAGCAGCACTGAAAGGAATAGTTTTCCAGGCAACGTAACGCCAAACCAAGCATAGTTTACACTTTTACAACTAAGGCAGTGATGCAGTAGCTTAATGTCTTTCGAGAGCACAGTTAGTTTCGGAATTCGTTCCATCTTCTGAAAATATGAAAGCTCATCCTGCAGCCATTAAACTTCTTTGAAAGTTTTTCAAGTCCTTTGTCGATATGTGAGTAAATCATGTAGTTAGAAAGGATAAAAACACTTTAATAAAAGAAACTGGACTTCATATCTATTTAACATGTCACCCATAACTTATCTGTCATCCTGATTTTTGTAACAATGATCCAGTATTTTTTCCTTCCGTCAAGAATTGTCAACCACCTTAATGAGCACGTATTCACCGTACGGGTACTGCACAACCTGTTCTTGGGTTTGTCTGTCGTTCAAGTCTACGCCGAGGACCGTCTACTATCCGTTGGCTGTCAGATCGATCAAAGACAACTACCGTTTTTAAAAGTACAGGTATTTTTCCCCCCACTGCTTCTGCTTAGCGACTGTACACGGATGCATAGCTTATCAGATGATAGTCCATTTCGCTTGGAAGGTTGATGTTAACGAACACTGTGGCATGAGCAACGGACGTGATTTAGCAGTATATCAGGCCGTAGTTTAGTAGTGTTAACTTTCAAACACGAACGCAGAAAACCAATAATGAAACAAACCTCAGTACAAAGCAGAAATCTACCAAGGTGATCTCGTCAGTGAAACGGAGGTTTTACGGTTATATATACTGACTGTTTTATTCTACTCGTTTCAGAGTTTATGCCCACATTGCACTCATAAATTGTTGACTTTTCCAAATCTCTGAAGAAATGTCTCACAAACATTGATGAGGCAAATTTGGGCATATTAATCTGATAACGGAGACTGCTAAGGCGTTTCCGAACCTACCAGCGGATCCTCAGTGGAACTCAGCACTTATCTAAGAAGTGGTTTATACAAGGCACATTGTGTAGTTCACTAACGTCTGGATAGAATATACTGCTGAGGCCTTTAAAGTATCTTCTTCAAGGCTAACATTCTACAATCTGTGTATTCTTTTCCGACTCAGATTTATCGGGTAGGTTGCCAGTCTGAATGAAACTGATTCTTCGACTTCATGAAGAAATCGGTAATCATGAATAGCCGGTTTGAGGGTGACAATGAAAAGGCAGACAAACATAAAGGAATTTCATCTGATGTAATAAAAAAAAATAAACTTTCGATTAATGTTATTAAACCACCAATAAAACGTGTTGAGCAGAGTCCCTATACAGTTCCGGTTGTTTCAGGCCATTTGTATCTAAAAATCATGTTTTACACTTTAAATAATTGAAACTTCGGGGTCGTTTAATAAATAGATTTTGACCACGTCATCTACACTGTCAAAATTATCTCTCGTACACTAAACATTGCACTAAACCTAGTGGATGTGTTCACTATGTGTGGAAGAGTTTGCCTAATATCTAGAATACTTTTTATGATTCACATTTGTAAACGGGCGAATATTCATCTCTGTTTTAGCATAACAAGCATTCAGGTAACAAACCAAAACTCGCTTCTTCGACCGAGAAGGAAGCGTCGGAAAATGAACTCAATCATAATTTTGTGCAGCCCAAAACCAGTTTTTGTCAAACCTTTCTGAACACTATAAAAAAAGATGTGACAGAAGATATGGTTTATTCTACCACTGATGCACTGCCACGTAATTCGTTTGGTATTAATTACCCTACTGGACTCGGTCTTCATCCATCACGCGAAGAGCGAGCAATGATTGTGAAAGACGCTGATGGAGACTGGTGCATAGTTATAGGTCACTGGTCAGGATTTCAACGTTTCCCAACTCCCGAAATGGCTGTCTCAAGTACTGAGTGCACACCAGAGGAAACGTACCTGAACTCTTCCACCACTCGCGGGAGTGGTGGACATCTATCGTTACGAATGCACTGGTTGAAGGTGAATGAACAAAAAGTGACTTGTGCTCAGGTAAGTTTCGATACCATTTTGAACTGTGAACATGGTTCAATACTTAGTGAAGTGATGAATTGATGGCCATCTCCAAAAGCGAATGAACAGTGTTAATTGAACGCGATCTGTGCTATCCACAAGTGGTTGTGGTTGACAGTTTACCAGTGGTTGTTCGGTTGTGTGTGGTCTGAGACCATCTACTGATCATGTAAAACGCATAACCCTGAATCACGTGGTATGGTTATACCTCAGTGATTAGGTCTGATAGAGAATAAACCAGTTTTAGACCTTCTTTTTGAGAAAGAGTCGGATTAGAATTTCATCTAGGTACCGAAATTTTGGTCTTCATCGTCGCTCAGTTGATATCAGTCTACGTTAGGAGAGGCACATTTTACTGTTCACTTAGTTACAAGGTAATTAGTTGCGATTAAACAGTCTTATTAGTGAGGTTATTTCACACAGACATCCGCGTGCCAAGTGGTTTATTCCTGCTCCTTCGATAGTCTCGATATTTTGTAACTGCCAACCTCTTCCGAACACTATTGCAGTTCAAGCACAAAATACTGAACAGCAAACTTTTCTGTGTTTGGACATCAGACTAATCACAACACAACACATATGAAAACAGTGACTAGTGTGAGTCAGAAAAACGGTCAATATAGGTTAGAGACGACCTGTCTGTTTTCAATTACACAATCACTGTTCCAAATCGTGGACTCGATTGATTGTGGGCCAGGGAAGGTTGTGTCCGCACGAACTTCTTCTGAGCACATAGGTCAGGGTTGCGCAATCCGATGCTGATGACTTCGGCAACGGTCAACATTCGAAATTTCACCATTTTCAATCGATTCCTTGGCACTCGGTAGACAATCCGAAAAGTATCTCTCTTACTGACAGAATGATTGAAGTCGGTCAACTTAGAAACAGTCGCGTTTGAAACCGTTTTAACCACTCCACTGTTCAACCACGCAGGATGGTGTTTACGCACTCTGTCCGACAATCACCATGTAGTACGACCAATATATAATGCTCGACACGAAGAAACAAATAAGTACACACAATATTTGGTTGTAGAACACGGAAGGTTTTCTTCGAGTTGNTGGGTAGATTCGAACGAAGCAAACTTTTCAGCAAGCAGTTGCCTCAGATCAACGGGCTGGCAAATAACGTATTCACACGACAGCTAAAAATTTGTCAGGCGAAGTCAGGGGCTGACGGACTTTTAGTTGGTTCATGTTTAAAATTATATAGTCATGGATAACAGATTTGAGGTTGTATAGATTTCACAGTTTGGAAGAATCTCGCAAAGCAGCAACACGTTTCAGTCTAAATTTCCTTATATTTGCTCACTTTCTGAAAAACGTTATTCCGTTAGTGTCGTTCTTGCACAAACCCATTACTTATGAATAACAGACAGTTACTGAAGGAACAAAATGAAACATTCATGCATTCATTCCAACCCGGTATCAAGGAATGATGGTAGAACAGAACTATGACGCTTGGCTCTTCAAAGATGCAGCCCATGCGTTGGTTAGAACCAGCTCAGGGTCTCCTCTTGATAAAAATGGTCAACAACGGTGCTGGCATTTCCATAAGATACTAATCAAAAACCAGTTTGTTGGCTTCATACACTTTTTTAGGTTGAAATTTTCGAGGCAGTTAATGGTCATTGCACCATAAGGTGAAGACAATGGAGCATTGTGCACTTCATGGAAGTCAAACTTCAGTCAGGTTTGATCCGATTGTGAGTTCCATTCACCATCTTCAAGCGTAGGTCTGTCCACGACAGTGACTCTCAAAAGCAACCAATCTTCATCCTGTACCAAAAATACCAGCTAGGACTAACAAACCTTCGAATGTATGATTCACTATAGCCTCCTGACCGATGAGCAGTGAGACTGAATTGCAGCCAAATGTCCACCTTGATTAAGTGACACCAAATAAATTAAAAAAATAATGTGTCCTGACAAAAAGTGAAAAAATGAAGCTCAAGTGAGATTTAGCTGAAACTTCGCATCGAATTCCAAGATTTGCTTCCTTGTTTGAACTCCTAAAAAACGTACAGTACAACCGTTTGTAATGCTCATATTAGGTCGACCAGCTATTAGGCGTGTGGTCCCTTACAGTCATAGACTATAATGATAAACAATACATTACCTGAAGACATAACTTATCAGACTGGTTTGTTTTCGGTGGGCCACCGAAATCACTGAAAAAATTCTCGAAACAAGGGTTGCGTGGAACTTAATATGGTGCAACTTACAGATGTGATTATGGTGGTACCATGCCACTTGTACAAACTAGGGCAAACTCTGTCGGTTTCAGTGGTTTAATAATAAACTTCTGCCCATAAAGATTAGGTTTTCACGGACGGATTACGAGAGCCCCAAAAGGGCTAGGGTAAAACATTTCACACATTCAGTGTGAACAAGTGTGTCATAGTAGATCGGCTGAGGTGACACCCGCAATGATTCTGAACCGAAACTGTCGCCCGTTCGTCAACCATCCAGGCTGGTGTTCACATGTTCTATCCGGCAGACGTCTTACTGTGTTAATAGTGTCAGCTATTCCACAGGAACAAGAAAATGACTAAGTACCAAATACAATAGCACTACTGGACACTAAGTCACAAAATAAGGGTGAACAGTTGATTAAGGAATGAAAAATAGTCTCAGCTGTGCAACGTGTCAAGTCATCCTCCGAGCGATGTCAAGCAGGTTGATCTGCGATATATCTGATACTTTCTGTTCTTACAGTGGGTTCATGAAAACTATTTTGTGCCAGACGAATAATTTGTTGTCTTGCAATTCCGCTGGATGTACAGTACGATTAAGGATCTCACCAGGGTACCCAATAGCGCAAAAGTTTCATGTAAATTTTGAGCTATTTGTCTGCAATATCTCCAACACAAATGTTGGTAATTTTGTTCACTAGACAGTGTATCAAGTTACGCTTCTGTCTTATTGACGTAAAACTATAGAAATGGGTATACTGTCCCCCGCATGTCTTCTACTACTCGTGCTTTGTTAAATCCATCCATCTGGAAGTTTCAGTAGCGCAGCATCAGAAAACTCCAATCTAACTTGCTGATCTGGGTCCACAGGTAGATTCAACTTCTTGCCAGTTACTTTAGATAGTGATGATGAGGAGTCGGAATCACTGCTGTCAATGATGACAGGAAATATTCGCACTATGCATTGATCACCCGTTCTACCTGGGTCCGTTTCTTTCAGCATGCTCAAGAATTCGTCAGCCAACACTGTTCTAACTACAAGCCTGTCACCGCTCTGTTCCTGTGGCGATAGTTACTTTCACGATACTGAAATCACTCATCCCGATTGTACACTTAAAGAGTCTCCGTTAGACACTTATTCGGCGTTTCATATTCCATATCGTCCAGGCTGATGTGACCAAACATAAAATCAATTGTTTCCCAAGTGATATTTTGAATACAGAGGACGTCACTTCTAATTATAGCAGCCTTTTATTTTCAGCAGGCCGACCTTTCATAGATACAGTGAACTGAAACGTAACTTTGAGGTCATGTGCAGCTAGCCTACTGCACCGTAGTTCAAACGGTTCAAGGAATCATTGCGCCAGTGCAAGATTTAGCGGGCCCGTCGTGTCTGAAATCGGAAGTAGGAGCACGCCATCCTCATGGATTTTAGGCAAGCCATAGATTCTTGGTGTGGCAGAGTCTGTTAGTCACGCTCGTTCAAATGCTGACACATCAGTGCGTTCCTTTTATTTAATGTTTCTTAAAGATTCTTAGTTGTAGGTTTCTCTTCTCTCTGGATCTCCATTTTTCAAAACGTGATATCATCCTTTGGTATGGCGTCCATCTTGTTTAGATGCGGTTGTTTATCCACCGGGTCCATACATGAGCCTCTATGTGGTCAAGCAACAAAGAGTTTGCCCTCTGTTTGTAGGTTCTTTATTGCCTGCACATGACCTCTTTTCAGCAGCCCACGGGCACTGGTCTTTCCGACAAGGTGTTGATAGCGTGCACTAACCATTGTGGCCTTAAGCTGTTCCAAATATATTTAAGATAATGACGTCAAACCATCCGGTTGACCTAACATGTTTCCGAGGTGAACTTTTAAATCAGACCGTCTTCTATACTACTTTAGACTGCGAAACTTCGAAAGCAATGACAAAAGTCCTCAACTGGATTAGAAAGGTATACCTAGCGAATATATGAGAATTCTTCCGGAAAGCCAACGGTTCAAGGCTATGGTTTAAGCTGTTGTTCCGTTTTCCGAGGCTGTCTTTTACCTGCTTTTTGTGTGATATGCTGCAACTAGACATCAGACTGAACAAGTTCATTTACAGCGCGTGGGTGTTGCATTCTAGATCAGCTATACTTGCGGTGATTGTGTCGAATCAGGGTGGGTGTGCTCAGTTTATAAGATCCCTCTGAAACGTACTTGAAAATGAATTTAGAAACAACTTCTGTCTTAAGAACCAATCCAAAAATCAACAGTATTTGCACTCTACTGAACGATTAATACCGAATCTGTAGTAGATTTTCAATAACTGCCAGACTGATTCCAGCGGAAACCTATAAAAATGCTCTAGTGTTGGAATAAGATTTATAACACACACTCGTAAAAAACCGTAGTTTTTGTACTCTCTCACTTAATATGCAAAAAGAACACACATTTTGCAACCTCGGTATGTTTTAATCACTCTCATCTGTTTGACATCTAAGCCGCACTGTAACAATCAGTATTGACGCGAGTCAGCAGTAGTTCGCAGTGCCATATTGAATTCCGTATTTTTGCTTGCGACTTTCGAGCACAAACTATTTCGTTGACCATTTTGTCTCCAGATACCAGCAAATTGTGGATTAGGGTAACCTAACACACAACGAATGAATTGGCAAAGTATACTTCATAAATAATTAATAACGGGTGGGTTCGGATTTCTTTTTGCTTTTATATGCTAGAGAGAAAACACCACAGAGTGTTCATAACCTTTCTGTGCGACAAGCGTCTGTTCATCTTGTTAATTAAAGTTAGGCTGTAAATTCAGCCGAACCGGGAGATGACATGAGCTGCAGGCAGATATAACCAACAGTGCAACTGTAATCTTTAGTACAAACAAGGGAAAACGAATATACTTCGCACTATCTTCATTCCGGGCTTGCTGCACTCTCATGCACGTGCAGCGATTAAAAGTCCACCCACCTAGGAAAAAACATTCGTTTTTATTTGACGCTGAAATAATTTACAGTCGCTTCGTGTGGATTATGCATCCAAAACCTCTTTCTCATTTTTGTGTACGATTATGATACGTTCACCCGAAGCAAGATATAAATCTCCTCAGCCTAAAGTGCTAACCGATAAACCTGGAAATTTTGCTGTCAATTGAAATCTGGGAGGTAGATTGATAAGTCATAACTTCGCTTCAGGATGTTCGGTAGGGGATAAGACAAGGAAAACTGTACGTATAGCGGTTTAGTGACACTACCAGCACACTTATGCACTAAGCTGGTGGTATGCCGGAGGAAATTAACTGGTCACTCTCCGACGCATCTGCAATTGCTAACGAAGCGAAGACCACCTCTCAATGCATTTACTCACAGTATTATCCAGTCAGAAATACGGAATGCCTCAAGGCTTATTTGAGAAGTGTGGCTTTCTAACTCCGTTCAGACTACCTCAATTCATTGACCGCATTTCCTTACCTGCCTGGTTATCTGTGTTTAATCTCAGAGGACATTTTTTAACCACTGTGATAAGACGAATCCTGGATAACAGAACAGGGAACGCCTTCCTACAAAAGATTGGAGGTTTGGGAGATATGACAGCAAGTAAACCAATTATAGACAATCTACTGTATGGAATTGGTGTTGTAAGCAGAATCAGACCGGTTCAGTATACATTTATCAGAAGGAAAACTGCTTTTTTTCATAATGATTCTATACTGATTGTTTTGTTTCGTTGTTAATTAGAAATGCACATTGAAGCGAAATACAGAAGGAACTTAGGTTCCAGACAGAATCAGAGTGTCGACAAAGATCATCTGGGATTTTCATTTGCGAAAGTGTTAGGGCAGGGTGAGTTGAGAGCGAGTGCCTCGCATTTTGAAGAATAATTTGCCATATTTGAGTGGTATTAGTTGCTTCCGTTCGTTTTTGTTTAGTAAAATAGTATCTTACACTGTATGACGAGCAGTAGACTGCCTAGAAGAAGTGTTATTTTGTGAGTAACTGTTGAAAGATGATGTTCCATCTTTTACAAAACAGAAATACTAGATTAGTTTGTTAAAACGGCCAGCTGATTGAAACTTTTCACACACACACTAAATTAAGAGTCTCGTCGTCATGCCACCTGCATAGAAATGTTGGGACGACGTTTCTGAAGGAGTCGCACCCAGGAGTTACCACAAATATGCTCACCCGAGCTATCTCTATCGGAATTCTTATCGTAATATCAGGTTAGAATAAACTTCACTGACCTGAAATTTGCTGTTTTTTTCTAGATAAAAGTGCAACAGTTTTTTGGGGTTTGAATGGAGAAAAGTGAACTTTCTGTTTCAAGAGGATTTCACACAAGCAAACATCTTTCGTGAGGTTGAACGAGCATGATTAGGAGATAGGCACTGATGGAATTAACACTGCAGATCCACAAAAATTTTCCCGCAAAATTTGTGTTAGGTCGGAATTTCCTATGAAATTCAGATCCAATGGCACTCTGTTTAAGTCTGACTAGTCAACAAGCTGTTGTACTTAGAGTTCTTCATATAGCAAAGTGGTGATTGGTAAAGCCGATGATCATAGTGTTTGGGTTTTATTTAATTTCGCTGGTTTCCGAGAGATTTTCGGGCCAACTGCATTTCCGCGAATACTTACAAGTGTTCGTGTTTAAATTTTTATTTAACAAATTGCATTCTGTCGTGACACCTTGTTCGAATTTGCTTTCCTCCTTCTTAGGTGGTTGTGAATGGTCGTGGTCGTTTAGTAGACTGGTAAGACCAGACAGACACCCATTGCTGAGTCTAGATTTGAACCATTACTGACCTTATGTTAACTGACATTGTTGAAATATTGGGTGAATACATAGTAATGTAAATTCTTAGCCTGTCTGACGGCACATTTCTCCTCGAATTCAAGTTGATAAATCACCACATTGAAAAACACTGGGGTTACAAGCAGCTGAGAGCAGTTCACTGATGTGCTGATTTTATCTCATTGTTCTACAAGTTAACAAATAAGTTCATTGGTTTAGTTCCTTCCTGACTTGTAGACACCGTTCAGCATGAAATTCCGCTGTTTGTGGACAGCGGTTGCTTCTACATCGAATGCAACATTGAGCTAAGTACTTTGTTGGCGTGGTATAAAAGTGAGCATATATTGCGACTTAGCGTGTAATGCCAAATCCTCCACTTGAAGACAGGCTACAGAGACAGGTCAAAAAACGAGAAGAATTATCTTTACCCAATAAATAACAGATTTTCATACCGAAAACGGTGTGAAGTGACCACCCACTGGTAGAGAACATCAGATGGGAAATCTAGCTACAGTAATGTATACTTGCTGGGATTTGAATCTCAATCTCCTTGACTCAATCATTGGTTGGGTAGTAGAAATTAAAGCCAATCACTGACATTTATCAGTTCTGTAAGTAACAGAACACGACGAACCGTTTGCTCATATGGACATAAGCCAGCGGTTGAATGACTGAGAAAATTATGCACATTCACATCTTTGTGACCTGTGCACACGGACACGTTATTGTTCCTTCCCGACAGAAAACATACGTTTCCTTGTCGTCTTTGCCTACTGAGTGAACATTTCATACAACGGCAGGGGATCGACCCTTTCAGTTTAGACAATATAACTTTCACCACTGTACAAGATTTATCACTGTGATTAGTTTCATTTTTGTACTCCATCAACTGATTATACGCAGATCAGTTAATCTTGTACATTGAAAACACTATACATCAAGACCTTTATCGATAAACATAGTCTTTTTAAGGTTCTGTAAGTGAATAAACAACGCTTAGTCACTCTTGTTTGTTCGTTTAACGCTGACCATACGGCTGGAAGGACAAATGGATTAACACGTGCATTCATGCGATTGAACCACATTATTTTCACTGATTGAAGAGCAATTAACATCATTTTGCCCAATCGGTTTTATTCTGTCACAAATGAAACAGGTGCTTCAATCTCTGTCCTACACCTTAGTTTTTCTGATTACATGATGAACCTGTTTGGGAATGTGGAACTGGTCATTGTAGATAAATGGAATGAAATGGGGAATTTCGGAACAACTTGTGAACAGTCGGTAAATTAGTGTATTGGTGACTTTTCACTTCGGGCACAGGAGATTCTTCAGATCAGACGAACCGGTTAAAATTTTGTGATTTTCAAGACAGGCTAGACGTAGGTATCTAAACGAAGTAGAATGTACCGTGTCATTGGTCAATCTTAGTTAGATGGAGGATCAATGCTGGGTTCAAACTGCTAACTAAAGCAGATCCAGCACATGTGGATAGTTAGACAGAAGTGGAGTGATATGAACTCTGAAATAAGTCGGTGAACGATTTAAATGTTTTTGAGTAAATTCGACAAAGGAATCACCGTCTTAGTGCGTTGAGATTGTTGTCTCATCCGGCCATCGGTGCTGGTCGGTTCGATCGATCCGAGACCGACCGACCGACCGACTGAGTCAGAAATGGAACGTGAAAACAAACCGAATTATTGATCGTTTAAAAGTTGTTCCGAACTTATGACTATTCAAACGGTCTCAACCACAGCCCAACAAATGACGCTGTGGAGTACTATCGGAAATTTGTAAAATCCATGAAAAATTATTTCTCCTAGGGTCTTAGCAATCATTCTGACCTGTAGGTTGACTGCTACTTGAGATGCATTTAATCTGTCAATGGTAACAACATGAGTGTTTGAAAAAATTCCCTCGTACTGCACTTCAGTTTGCTGCCAAATTATTATTTTGGGTCAGACATCTCGGCCAAATATCCGTATACTGCTTAACTAGATTGCGTAACCTGGGACAATTTTCAGAGAATTAACCTCTAAAGATAGGCTTAGATTTAGTGTATGTAATCCTCCACTAGGTCTACCTTTCAATAAGAAATACGATTCTGACTAACTAAATCATATACTTGACAGTTACTTGCTAATGCTACAACATCCAACGAGCCGTTTCACTAACGGAAAACGTGATCTACCCAGAAGGTTCTGATGAGACCTACATTATTCGGAACCACTCGTGGTCTCAGATGAATGGACATTTATTGCCTCCATCACAAATATTATAAACAAATAATGCTGGCGAAACTTGAATCCCATTAATTTTTATTTCAAAGTCCCAATTTCAACTTCACTGTTAAAAATAGTCTGTGCAGGTCTCACTGGAAGCAACTTAAATTTGGAGACAACTTTTGACACATTCACAGTATTATTTTGAGCACATTTCAGACTAGGGAGTTGAAACAAAAGATATGTAATAACCGTCTGATCTCTTCTGCGCGGCAATCATCAGTTCACTGTGGAAACATTCACAAAGGTGTTCAAAAATCCCTTTTGACAGTCCCCTCAGAAATGAGCTCTTTCACACAAATCCATTTTCTTCGGTGTTCGTACATAATTTACTCCGTCATTTTGGTGAAACCTGAAAGTCCCGATCAATTTATTCTCATCACTATAACTGGGAGCGCAGAAACGGATGGAAAGCAAGTTAATGTCCGATTGTGTTTTGGCGCTGTATTTTATTTAATCCTATATGTCGCAACAGATGTTGTGAAGCTACTTTTATTTCAAGCAAATTAAGCTTTAAGGTCATAGTGTTGAATCAAGTGATTGTGAATAATAACCAATAATGGAGAGCCTCATCAATAGACCAGCTAAATAATTCATTTGAGTGATGATCGGTCATTGCTCAGTGATGCTTGCATTACTGATTACTCATAAATGTGGCTCTTAGATTCATGGCCATGTAAGACTGGAGTAGATCCATACCCATAAAAGCTGGCACTCTGAATTGCAAATGAAGATTGCGTACACATGAATGTAATTTACTCTGCCACATTAGTTTGAGGAAATTTGATTATTTGTTATAGAAATTCAGTGAGTTAGACTAGTTCAAAGTGAACACCACCCACACCTGATCGTAGCGCTAGCACTCAGTTAAGTCCTCCAGCTGGCTCACTTCGAAATGGGGCACTAGACCTAAATGTCTTTCACAACAGAGCCTATCACCAGTGTTTATCCTAGTAAGAACCGAAATTTGCACTCCAACCCTCAAACTTGTGTAACCAGCGTGTTAACCACAACGTCAGTAACCTCACAACTAACAAAACCGAATGACCATATCCAGACGCTCAACCACAACTCTGTGTGGCTACTGTTCAGTTTGCCGGTTTATTTCAAAAGAGAGATAAACACACTTCTGTTCAGTTTAATCGACAATTTGGTCAACACATTTTACCGCGTCGGGCTGAAAATATTAATGTGAGTGCATAATCTCATAGCGTGGCAACCTATTCGCGTGGTAAATTTATGCAAAAACATTTCATTAGGATTCAAGGTATATAACAGTGAAACACACCGTATTTATTGTTGCATTCCTACTTTTCTTGTTAGAATCACAATATGATTAGCATAACTTAGTGAATATTGCACCTTCCCTGAAAGTAAACAAAATTAGAGGGTTTCCATAGGCGTGTTCTTCGATTAACCACATCAAGGTATTAGTTCTAGAATCCGAAACTCCGGTAACCAGTTTCAAATAAGAACTCATCAATTGTTCAAACAATTCGCCACAGAATCTATTCCCTCTTTCCTGTCATTGGGAATCCTGAGTGACACAAATCTGTTATCTTGTTCCAGATACCGGACTCAATGAACAGTTGTTCAATCATTCTTAGTGACGCTACCGCGAATATCCGGACTGGCGAGATAAATGTCAGTAGACAATGCCAGGATATCGCGCAGAATATCTGTTTGGCTTTCTGTTGCAGTGTGCTACATGTAAGTGAACTTAATACAATAATCGCAGCTGTACTACTCAAAACGATTTGTTTTTTAATCAGCCAACCAGATATACAGCAGGAGAGAAAGTTTTTAGGTCCGAAGGCAAACAATAGACAAAGAGCAGTGTATGCGCCAACTGGAACTGACCTTAAAACTATTGGTTCACTGTCCACCCGTTATCGTCATTTGACTGACTGTCCGGCCCATTGAAGTACACTACATCAACGTCGAAGAAGACAACCACTTGGGAGAAAGCAGCCCCTAAGAAGTGTGCTTCGGAAGGCTTTCCGCCATAAAAATCTACACAGCTTGCTAGGTCGCTTGCTGTAAACCGCGTGACTGACCATGGCGAGGTTCACGTAAGTGAAAATCGTATCTAACAAAAGGTCAGTATGCGTACGTTTTCGAAGTAGTCATGTCAAAGACCAGGAATGTGTGACGGGTTTGGCTCGCTGACTTATCTACCCTACGTGACTTACGTAATAATAGAAGCATTATCTTATGAGCACATTCGAAAGGTATGTTCATGGTCCCAACAGCGAACATGTGCAACCAGGTGGACAGTTCAGTGATTCTGGAGACTGGCGAACTGTTTACTGAGTAAAGCAAACACACAGTTATAAACCATAATTCTATTTCAAACCGTCTGCTTTAGTAACTTAAATCAGAATCAAAAATCCAGACAGCCATAATGGAAAAAATTACTGAAGAACACTTAAGTATTTAAACTGAACGTTGTCAAATTCTGATCATATCAAGTGCATGCAAGAGAGTCTACCACAGTCAGCAAAATCTGTGCTGTCTTCAGACGACACAGTCAGACAACTTAAAGGTGACTGAGAGGCGACTTTGCTTTTGGATAGGTCTGAGAGTTAATAAGTGTGTACAACTGGGAAGAACAGCAATAGATTGAGTTCCCATTACTGTGCTGCTCTTAGTTGCCAGAGGGTTCAGTACAGCGGAGGAAGAAGTTGTAGGAAATGAAAGTCGGATGAATTAAAAAAGATCGACGTATAACCCACCAGAACATCCAAACACTATGCAAAAGAAACTGACAAACATACTAACGGAAAGCGGTCGATGGAACCTGTTTTTGATTAACCCGCTACAGTGAGCGAAGCCAAAGGACGCCAAGGCATAACACTCACCATGGGTAGCTTGCGCTGCACCACTTGTGAATTTGCCTATACACAAGGTAACCAGTGTAAACCCTGAAGAATAATGACTGGAGTGGAGGCCTTTGTAGTCCGGTCGGACAATGCCGTTAGTCAGATGGCAGACTAATATTACAGTGAAACCTTTATCTATCGGATGCAGCAGTAGCTCGACCAAAATGTTACGTGCCGAAGTGGAAACAAAGATGTTGTAAATATAAGGCGAGAAGTAGTTCGTCATAGTACTACTTATTATTACCCTCTAAATGATATGAGCAAAATAAACGACTGAGCAAATTCGGTAAAGAAAAATTTTTCGCCTTACAACACATCGGGCAAGCTAAAGAAACAAGCGGATAGAAGGTCACCTTGACCCAGCTGTCCAGAATGGAGAGCGGGTGGTTCAACAAACGACGACAGCCGTTGCTTGATACAAGTGAAAAAGAGAAAAACTGACAACTAAACTGCACCTAACGCGCCCATTGTCTCTTCGCCGACAATGTTCTGTGAGTTAGTTAATTTACAACCAATCTGAGACGGCCGGCTCATGCGCAGCCGCATTAATCGTAAAACCATACAGTCATGACATCATAGCCTATGGCACTTGTTTCATGCAACAGGCGTTTTAGTTTACAGTGTTTAATCTGTCGGCTCACTTAGCTCCCGGAAGTTTGTCCTGATCGTATTCCTCCAGGCCGTCTACTTCAATGCTAGTCTAAAATCGGGTATACGAAGCGGAAGACTTATTTGTATCACAACTTATGACCTCAGAATTTTGTTTCCCAGATTTCAGTTGCCCGTGAAGAAGCTGCCCAGCCGTTCATGTGGACGTACAAGCTAACAAAGTTGATTGAGCGTCAACACAGCTTTGGTCCCGTCCACCTCTCTTCACCGAAGAGCTCTAGTGTTCGAAACCATATTCGACTACCGAATAATCAAGTTGCCTCTTAGGCATTGCGAATGGGGACAGTTCAGATACAGCAAATTCTGTTGGCACAATATCAGGTTTTATTGCCGTACAACGGCGTAGATAGCACCAGTGAGCAGTAGGCAAGCAGCGTAAATTTTTGCTGCCAGAGCCAGAAACTCGTGGCTTGTGGAGAGAATCTTAGACAGATTACTCCCCAAGTATCGGAAGTTTGTGCGGTTATCCATGGTATCTACAGTGATACGGATTTCAGGTGCAGTCACGGCAACTCCGCCCGGTGAATACTGGAAAATGACGACGCCTCACTTTGTTAATATCCAAACCAAATTGTGATGTCGCGGTAGAAAAACTCGTGGTTGGTGTTTGTCACTCCTCTTTGCTGGGTGCAGTGAGCTCACTGTCGGTTGCACACGACAGAATGCGCACTGTCAAAGTGAGCATTAGATTGGAGGTGCTGGAACATCAAACGTTCAGCAACTGGCCTCCCAAGCGGCAGTCAACTTCCACACTGTCCTTAGACGTATGAAAGGCAGTTGGTAGCTTTGCAGTCAAATATAATCTAAACGGGGTTGAGGTCAAAGCACAACCCTGCTTCACCCCTTTACGAAGACAAGATCACCAGCGGTCGCCCCACATGACTGCATCATAGTCTTCATATCCATATATAACATTTTAAGTAAATCGATGAACTTAACCGGGCATCCGAACTTGTCAAGCATCATTCACGTGCGTCATGACTCACGTAAGTGAGCACCACGGAGAATTCTGTAAACATGGCACAGGGGGAATTGTTGGGTTCTGAGCGCATTTCCTGAATCTGTCGAAAAAAGAGTGCCATGTAAATTGTGTGCGACTCACCAAATATCCATGCCGCCTCCCAGAAACATTCATCTCTAAGATCTTCGCAGCAAGTCAACAGAACAGAATAGTTGCAAGAACTTATCCAGCGCAGCTCAGCCAGCTGTTACCTTAATGGTTGTCGGTCCCTTGCTTGCTATCCTTAATTTTAAACCAGGTTACGAGCAGAACATACTTGGATTTTCGAAGCACCTTGTAATTCTTCCAAATCAGGGTTTCCTAGTTTCAAAATTCCTTCCCACAACCCACGTTCACCTGCAGCACTTCCGTTTCACGATTTTTCAGCAACCCTCTGCACCTCCGATTATTCTGGGACGACAGTAGATGAACTTCTGCTATCTCGTTGCGACAGGCTATTCACCTAATTAGTGGGCTACAAAATGCTTGCGACAAACTTTTACTGTAGTCTCTGGTTCACTGTCAATCAGCTTATTAGTATATTGGACCGATGTATCGACAACCTCCCTAAGCGATCAGTAGAACTCCTTATGTCAGCGACGGCCGGCGTAGCTCTGCAACAGATCATTTTGTTCTTTTCCTCTGGTCGTCCTTGATTTCTTGAGGCCACTCGAAGTGTTGATAGCGGACAATCCGCAATGTAGCTGTTTTGGCTTGAGCGTTTGGATCCAATTCGGAAACAGACCGCATTCTTTCCCTCCTTAAATCTGGCGATAAATTAATTGTTTTCTTCCGACCGGCCCTCACCACGGACCGTTGTGGTGGCTGTTGCAGTTGTCTGTTAATTGAGATGCTGCCACTTACGATCAGTACTAATGGATAAGGCAACGTCTTTCAGGCAAAAATAACCGCGCGCTAAAGTACCAACCAAGTCTACGAGTTCTAACTCCCTTAAAAATACACCTTCTGCCAGATAATTTACAAAAAAGCAGGCTAACAAGCACCAGCAAGCAATTATGTTCTAATCAACCTTTGATCCGTGCTACAATCAGACCAGCACATCACCTGAAAGATACGTAATTCGCGGTTGTCTTCTTATCCCACGATGAAGTAGTTAGAAAAGTAGTGACGACCGCTTTGTGAGGGAGTCCAGGAAGTTAGCACGCTTGCACCCAGTTTGAGCAGGGCATTTTCAGGTTGACTATCACGTGCATTTGATCGTAGCCTTCGCATTCAGATAGACTTTGCAACCAACCTCTTTCGAAAAGAACCACTAGACTCGAGTTTCGCTCTCATTAGAGCTCGTCAGTAGTGCATATCCTTGCCGCGGCCGGGATTTGAACTCCGGCCATTCCAAACATGAGGCAACCGTGTTGACCACTGCGCCATTGACCTCACATTAGGCACGACCAAATTACCAAATCTGAACGCTCAAACACTCTCGCTTGTGAGCAATGATCAGGTTGCCTGATCGTCTCGAAAGGAGACACAGTTACTGCTTGTTAACTCCAATCGACAACCCTGCGATTAGGACTTCCGAGACAGGTCGAGATAACTGATCTTGACATCTCAGATGAAAACCACATTATGCTGTCAGCTATTCAAGTTTTCCCTATTGTCAAATTAATATGTAGCCACTGGCAAACAAGGTTGTCCCAGAAGGACGTGAACAGAAGTCCAAACACCGATCATGACAAACCTTAGCAGAAGGAAGTTGGGCATCACACACGTCATTCGAGAGTGGATGATTGAAGATTCTTCTGGGTGCAAAACTGCAACAGTATGTCAGCAGGATTCTCAATTCCTAGTAACGTGTTTCGTTGAAATCGTCGAGACATATCATTATTGTGTTAGTGAGGGAGAAAGGAAATTTCACAGTAACCACCTGTGTTTATCTTAATTTTACTTCACTATGTTTCATGATCACTTGCCTTCTGCCTCATCAGGTGACACTTTCCGCTAATCCGAATCGGCGAAGTAAAAAGACTCAACAATAAAACCTAACAACTTTGAAGCTGTCAGTAACTCTAACGGAGATACCAACTTTCTCAAATGGAGTAGAGTTCTGAACTGTTAGTGAGAGATGCATGATATGCTGCCGTCAGGAGAGTCGTGCAGCCAACTCAGAAATGAAATTAGCTAATTCCGTTTCGAGGTTGAATTGTGACCAGTTGGTTTTTACTAGAATGAGCCCTTTGAATCAATAAAAGGTCCGTTCATTCCCGGATAGAGGACCGGTCTTAGACACGTTTGATTGTAGTGCATCTTATTAATTGGAGTTAGCAACCTAGTTCAACTGGACCTGCCAATTATCATTTCCAAATGAAAGAAGACCAAACTAAGACGAACAAAGTTTAGTCGAGTTATTTTTGTAGAACGTTTGGATAACCAGAAATACCAAAATGTGAGCCCATTTTTTTAGATGTAAAACTTTTCAGATCAACTGAAGGAGTGAGAGTTAATGATTCCCACATGGGTAACCAGCGAAAATACGTCGTAATGTGTTCCACTTATGTTAGGTGTGAATGTAGTTTGTTCAGCACTCATTGCCAACATGTAGTTTTGAGCAAAACGTCGACCCTAAGTTCGACAGTTTTTTCTATTTACCCTGGAAAGAACAAACTATTCAAATATGTTTTAAGTTCATCCACAGTTATTTCCGTATTTGTCATCCAGCCTCGACTGTTTGGTTGATGACTCACACGCCATACGTCAAACGAAGTGTATGACTTCGCCCAATCTCCCCAAGTTTGCCGACAAAAGCGGTATCATAAAACATCCGGAAAAGTGACAGACATACATCACTAATTCGACAGCGAACTTGAAATTCTTCATTCTCAAATCTGCAAAGTCAACGGTATCTTACTAACACATTATTTTACAAAACATACCCTTCATGTAGGTTTTATGTCAACCAAGAATAATCACTCAAGAGGGTCGTGCGCATGAAAGTATTCCAACAACTTCTGAGAATGGACGTTCAATGAATAATCTGAAATCAACAGAAAGTTGCGTGACCAAGCTTTCAACATTGAGTGATTTAGAATCACCGCCTGTGATTACCCCTTCAACATCCTTCGAATCGACTGAGTGTCAAATCAACATGGCACAGACTGATAGTCTACCGGTAAACGATACCCCGGAAAAGGGATACGCCAGGGCTTTATTTACGGATGTTCGGAAAACGGAATGGGTAGCCGTAAATAATGCGACCAAAGAATGGACCTCAGAAATAATGCATTTGACCAACCCAGATTTTGAAGACAAAAACCAGTTTGATATATGCTGTGAAAACCTAGGCGATTCCCAGGACTCGGAAAAACTAGTGGAACTACTAGGAATGGTCTATCTACAGTCAGTGCACCATGGTAAATCAATTGAGGACCACATAGTTGTTCCACGAGCCCAAGTTGCACTGTTTAAACCAATTAACGAGTGAGTTAAATACGGACTTTCTGTTAGATTGCATCGTTATTTCAACCTTTATGGGAACAACAGACCTCTGTTCGTAAGATTCTTTCATACATCACGATGAACGCCCTTATTTAAAATCCCTAGTAGGTGTGTGAGGCAAAACATCAACTAAAATTATCTGACCATTATCTAACTATTGTCTAAAATTATTTAAATGGTGGCAGGATTCTCAGGACATAATAGGTTTTGACAGGGAACAATTTGCGTTAAGTGCATACCGTACACACACAGACAACAACCTCTATGCCTAACATCCAACTGAAGTCGAACAAATAATGGACTCCTGAAAGACACTTCCAATATGTCAGCCTCAACCGGTGCACATACGATCTGTTTTTTAGTACGTAACAGACATTCCACAACCAAATGTTCCAGATATCTTTTCATTTTCGATCTTCACCATACCAGTTCTAAGATTTAGATAGATGAATTAAATGACGTGCTGTACCTCTTCGATTGATTCCTGTGGACATAAATAACACCAGGGGACAAACATGGCTGAACTGGGGCTGTCCTACAAGAACGCCTTTTTCTACGGCATGTAAGCAAATAAACTGCTCGAGGTATATAGCATTGCAATTTGGTTATGGCGTCATTAGTGTTAACTACAGTATTAGTACTGAACGGCCTGAAATGAACAAAATGCTTACGAGTTACTACCTTGGTTAAGACAGCCGCATGTATTTCCACAGACGGATTCTATTGATTCTGATAATATGTCCGATTTCGGTGAAACCAAGTTTCACTTGATGTTAATCAAATAAAAGACGCAAGTTCGCTACAGATTAATGCCCTAACTCAGTGACAAACCTATATCGGAGAAAACTTTCAAAATATTTCCACCACACGTTCCGGACAACTATCCAGTTACTTCGTCGATTGCTGTCGGTGTGTACGTGTTACTCACTCTTCAACTAAATCAGGCAACGCGGTGAAGAACGGACCATTGAGAGCCAAATGTACGAATATCATAAGAGTAGCATTGAATGCAAGTTTGGCGCCAGATAATCTCCAAATAAAGTAAGATACGGTGAACATATGTTTTAATTCTGCAAGTGCTGAGATTTTCAATAGATCTATACAATGACATACCGTCTAATATGACGGAAATTACCCTCACAACTGAACCTCATTTTGCGAAAGCCAGTGCTACGGAGATATCGTAACGAAGTTGTGGTGGAGTTATCGTCAACGCTCATTGCTGTTGCAACTGTGTGCTTCGCAAGACTTCAACCCGAAGCCATCATAGTATTCATTACAATCAATTCGAAAATCGGGTATTTTCACGATAAGTCAACAAAACCGTAACTTGTGTTCATGTTTGGATTCCAGCCAAAATGAGAGTGTACTTCACTATTTAGAGTAATTCGTCTTCTGACAGATATCTACATCGATAGGTTATCATTCTACCCAGCATCATACAACTGTCTTGACTGACATTAATTTGCAGTGATTTGGTTGAACCCGATAAACGTTCCAGCCGTGTCTATTGATATTTTGTTGACCTGCTAATGTTTATCAGATAGCTTCACAATTTTATGAAATCGTGGTAGCTCACTTAATGCTTTGGATTATTTCCAACAGTTTGTTAGTGGATACCGGTCAACCTTTGTATCGTCTGATCATCTTGTGATTGACTACGTTTGCTTCGCTAACAGACCAAGTAACAAATCAATCCCGGTTGCCACACTCTTGATTGATCTATACTGCAGGTATTGGCGCATGTGTTTAGGCAGACGTGAAGTTTCCGTGACGCGCTGTATTAACGATGAAGTTTTCAATCATTCACTCTTTTGACTTTTTTGCTGAACCAGGAAAACTTCCGCGCCGGATGAAATGCATTATTAATTATGAGGCTTCTCAACATACGGGTGCCTTCATTGTACGTCTCTTCTTTTTAGTAATGTTTCATTGCGAAAGCAGTCCGGGTGTATGTGGGATTTAATGACTGAATAGCATCCAAATGGGCAAAGGTGAACACCTGACATACACTTCAGAGTTGACGGCTAATAATATGGTCAGAACAGGAGCACGGCTGCAATCACATCTGTTAAACCACTTGCCACAAATTTTTCTAGCCACAACTTATGATTTCATAACAGAATACAACATTTAATTACAGGAGATGTGCACTTGGAACCTAGTTAATGTACATACTCTTTAAAGAAGACACTGAATTACAACAGTCAAAGGTGGTCTACAGCTGAGCTCACGTAGCATTTAGTCTTAAGTATGCACAGTTTTTAATAACCTCGCCGCGTTCGACGGTCTCTTAAAGAGGAAATTCTACGATACTTTGTAACGCAAACGGCAGTGGAAGGAAGTGGTGTTTTAGCGGTATACTCACCTTCGCGGTTAACTACCCAAGTGGAACAAAGAGGACTTCATTCATATGAGAAGATATCAACTGTATACAAGTTAGTATGAAACTTGGAGTAACGTCTAATGAATGTCATATGCAACAGGCTTCACAAAAGAATATTTTTAAGAGATTCCCTCCTAAGAAAAGTAGAGTGCTTGAAAAATTATTTAAGTAGTATGCTCACCACTAGTTATCCTGATTCGACGTATTCCTATCCCGCCTTAATTGAACTGGTTCACCATTTTTTGTTGGTTATATGTGTTTAACTGCTCCCATGGATTGCGACAACCAGCTCGCATAACCAAACAACCGCCAAATTTGCTGTATATCTTTAGTTAGTTTAGATTGAATGATGAGCACCAACAGCCGTGTTCAGGTAGACCTGACTGACACATGTAGTAGTCCATGGGACGTTCAAACTGGGCATCCGTATGATGCACCGATTTCAGGAAATGTACTACACAGTCCAGTATTCGCAGCGTGACGCATCATTATTTTTATAATGAAACGGGAGCTGTGTACACAAAAAATTGAGATATCCGTCGCATTTCTAACCACCCACTTGGCTTCCGTGGATCTTCATCCCAGAAGAAGAATCCCAATTTCTCATACTTCACTACCCCCTCACACCACCTCATTCACTTTGACCTGAATCTTGGCAGATTTTCACCCAGTTCTTTATCGTTAACCCTCAATTCTGCAACATTCGTAATAGATCCTTCGTATGGTTCTTTTGTTTCTATTACTCATCCTCCGTTACATTCCCCTCCGATGTCCGTTACCATTCAGACTGTCATCCTATACAAACGCTGTTTTACTCGGGGGTGGATACCCATACAATTTTAACACTTTGTAGGACTATCCAATGATACCATTGCCAGATTCCACTGTGCACATAGCACAGATGCAACCTGTCTGTAAACTATCCGAATGATCCAACTAGCCCGAATACATTCGAACTGAAGACTGAACTACAATGGATGAAGCACAAATGAAAGGGAACTACCCTACGATTTCTATAAGTTTAGTATCATTAGATGTAGAATTGGCCGAGTAATTACGTAGCATAATTTGTAAGTCAACATGGACAGCAATGTTGATCATGAACCTCGTACAGATGCGAACAGTGGTGGTTTTTTCATTGTATAAACAGTTCACAAACTGTGGAATTTATAATTTGCTTTTATCACCGAATAAGTTCTCCTGCACGATGGAAAAGCGCACCTCATTGCAAGTTAACCAGATGTTTATTTGAAAGGTTTGTCACGGCTGTGTCATAACCGTCTCAATAAAAGAAGGCAAACTGAATTAGCGCGCATCCATCTGGCTAGTTTCTTATATATAATGCAGCATTTGTTTAGTGTAGATTGTACTGCACTTATATTTAACTGCAGCTTTTGTACTCGGATAAATTGTCATCAGCAACGTGAGTATAAGTTGTCAACAGAAGTTTAATGCGGCAAACTTAGAGCTGAGTGAAATATTTGTGTTGCCTGGATTGGAAGTAACTCAGACGTGACAGCAGCGTTTACAAATACAACTGCGCAATACTGTTAAATAATCGGCTTCTTACACGAAACGACAAAATCAACCGACGGGTAATACGTGCTAGGTTGAAGTAACCTAAGTTTCTTACAAGCCGTCAAGCCTATTGCTTCAGGGCTCTCAGATATATGAAGTTTAGTAGGTCTGAATTCAACCACTTGTTATTTTCGAATTTCAAGATCTCGTCAAATGCTGTCAAGTTCATACACATTAAATCGAGAACTTGAAGTGACTAGCAGTTGGTCGGTGGAGAAACTAATGGGAATGTTGTTAAACTATCGCACACTTAACCGTCGTCTGCTTTGCGGATGTCGGTCCTCAGTAAAATCCACCTAGTGTAACTCAGAGGTAACAACTGCATAACGTACGGGTCGGTCTTTTTAGACCGTACATCCTGTTAGAACTGAAATCCAATTCAGTGAATTTACGTTAGTGTGTACCGTCAAACGCATCGACCCTGTTTACTGTATCCACATTTCGACGGCCTTTAAGTGAGAGCAACCAAGATGTGTGCAACCAACACTCAACAATCTTCATTTAAGTTCACATTGTCTCATCATACTTCAACAAGGTTTTCTTAGTGAGTTGGTGTAGATTGGTCAGATGACTCAGCTGTTAAGGTAACAATTACTTTGTATTGTCGTCACACACAGGGGAACATCTATTCCAACGAATTTAACTGATTACCGTGTTTACTTTCGGGTAAGTGATAAACGACGTGAGGTTTTGCAATGCCAAAACAGTGTCTGCAGATAGTTGACCATTCAAGAACATCCAGTAGGAGGAAATCGAGATAAGGAGTTCAGTTTCTATACTTTAATGACCGGACCTTCAAAACCAGCGCCTTCGGAAAACTGCTCAGTCAATAAACCGAGGCTAATGAAACAGACTGGGTTGGAAATATACATTGAGATATGTGGCTTTTAAAACCTGTTTTTGTTCAATTTTTAGACATGTTTTGTGAAGTACAGCTATTTACGAGGTGAGAAAGACATTTAACTTAAGATTTGGACATGTAGAGCCAATTACATAAATGCCCTGTCTACACTTAGAAGAATATGTTTCCCTCCATTTTATAACACTCCAAGCATAAAAATAGATAATCCGCAATATGAACTGTATCGCGCAAACTTACAAATTTCCTCAAGTTACTTAGACCGTCAGCCGTTTCACTAAGTAGTAAATGGCCTACAATTCATCGCAGTCTTATATCAGAATAGAAGTTTCAGTTATTTCACCTGGAAAAATTGCCAGACTAGAATTTGGGCCTATTATATCTTGGCATCAGTACACATTAGTTATAGAGCTGAGATGTGAACTCGCAGTCATATTCCCAGAAAGCAACTCTACAGATCCCTGCTTCACCCCCCAGATGTATCACATCTGAAAATGCACTCACGATCACGCGTGATTGATGCTAATATTGCCTAACCTTTGGGTCATGAAGCATGCAAAAACCAACAGGAAATCTGTTTTCTTGTTCATGTAGAAAGATTGCGTAAAGAGTTGTGTAGCATAAAACACCAGAAGGATTCTTTATCATCTGGAAAACTATTTTTTAGCGTTTGAGTTACCGACAAGAAGTGTTGGTCAGTGAGTTTTCTTTGGTATGGTACGAAACATTTAGACTGGAAATCACAACTACTTTGTGTCAGAGTAAGCGGTTCATGTTTATTACCAGTTTAACGTATGAAGCTTTTAGGGATAAAGTCGGCTGTTTCATCATTCATTTAGTTGACTGAACAGACAAAACGGACAAATGTCAATAATAATCTGATGTCAGTACCAGAAATAACAATGCGCTTAAATGTTAACGTCAACCCTTGATATTAGTTATCGTTAGTATTATTGATACCCACCACATTACTCACTCAGCTTTTCGCATCCAAAACCACTCTTCTACCAACTCAAAATGTGCATCATGTAGAATACTTAAAGTACCTAACTAACTAACGAAGCCAGCGCCAATGCCAAGAACTTTACTCCTATAATCACTAACCGGGGGGAAGGACACATAGAAAATCCAACATTTTTGTTGCCTACCGTTCCACAGCTTTTCGGTGATTTTAATCGAGTTTGCGAATCTTATGATTACAGCAGATTGTTAAAAATAAAACTACCTACCAGGGGATTCATGCAAAGTAATCTAACTTCGATTATTTGCAGCATCCCAAATGAAAACGGAGGATGTTTAAAAAACAACTTTTCGTTTGTAGATTATTGGCTAGCTATGTTTAGTCGCTCATTGTCAGAGATGAGAATTAGTACAATATCTGTTGCTCTCAAACTAGACACATCGATAGAAAATAATAAGGCACACAAGGCACGCTTTCTTCCTTCTTTTCACTTTTTAGGTCATTAGTAAGTAAACTTCAGAAGTGAAGTGACTTGTAGCATATAAAACATCACACTTTTTGATAAAATTCCCTGAAAATGATTCATACATTCTCTATCAATCTGTTAACTCACGCATTTGAGTCGGGCGTCTTTTACTCTTATATTTGGTTTGTTTTGCTATATATATAATCTAGTTCATTATTAACCAATCTGTAGTGGAATTGTACACACTGCTAACCATGTCCAGTTTCTAAAGTACCTACAGCTGTATTGCACCCAATGTCTTAGATGCAGTCTGCTTATTTTGTGTACCTAATGCACCCAATGGTTTCAGTTCGGATGAAGTAGTTTGGAATTATTTGCTATCACAGGCATTTCATAAAGGGGTCGATCCATCAGACCTTCTGGTCTAGTTCTGGTCTGTCATTGTGTAGACTGTTTATTCTCCTACTAGCTTTACTCCATAGCAATAATTGAAAAGTCTGCATGACCATGTGAACCTACTGCTTGTTAATATCTAGCTATTTAGTAATCAGCTAATCGCAATATCTGCATGAAGGACAGCATGCAGTTTTCTTAAACGGATGCAAACATACAAATCGGGTGAAAAATCCATTAGTACTGATATGCCTGTGGTTAAATGAAGGAGACAAATTTATGAAAGTTTGTTTTCGGAATTTCATTACTAGATCAGTGCACGTCTACTGTTTAATTTAGTACGAGCAAGTCGTCCGCCTATTCAGGTAGAATAAAATTCACGGTTTAGTTGTATGGACCACATATTCGAAAGAACTTAGTTCACGAGTGCAGATTTGGCTCACATAATCAAATCACGATCGCTTCGACCACTCCAACAGGGCAGCTTTGGATAACCTTTCGTTTTTTGATTGAAACTTTACGGAGGACTTATAACAAATCTTTCAGGTTAACAGTGTGGTTAGTGTCTTCGGAATGAGCGACGACTGCGCTTGAAAAGTACCGCTTTACTCCGTTTCTTAGACACGTCTCGTCATATGTCCCTACCGCACAGCAGCAGACAACTGAGCGCACGAAGAGACTGAGCGTCAGCAGAAAATCTGACATCCCGAAAGGTGAGATATTATTGAGTAGGCTACCATCCATGGGCGAAGCGTGCACTGACGTCAAGATGAGATACTAGGTGTTGTTTTAAGATGAGCTATTCACACCTCTTAAAATTCGTGTACCACCCACTCCACGTCAGTTGCAGATCAGCTGCCAATTTTAAATGACCGTTAGACCGTCTGATTAAATTTACCTTAAGTAATGATAAACGTCATTTAGTTCAGACCCTGTTGTAAATTAGATGAAGATGTAGGCTTGGTTAAACGCACCATCAGCAGTGCTTGTCCGCGATAAACCATATATGATGGGTGAACTGTAGACCGAGGAGCGGTGATATACGAGTGTGTACCTTTGCTACAAGTAATACTGTCTGCCTAGTAATTGCTCACAAGCGCGAGTGGTTGAGCTTTCAGATTGGATAATTCGGTCGTGCCTAATGTGAGGTCAATGGCGCAGTGGTCAACACGGTTGCCTCATGATTGGAATGTCCGGAGTTCAAATCCCGGCCGCGGCAAGGATATGCACTACTGACGAGCTCTAATGAGAGCGAAACTCGAGTCTAGTGCTTCTTTTCGAAAGAGGTTGGCTGCAAAGTCTATCTGAATGCGTAGACTGCGATCAAATGTGAGTGATGGTCAACTTGAAAATAAAAATTCGCTGCGAAACTTGAATTAAAAAACAAACCTGTAGCCCATTAACAACTCTTACAGTGCTGCTGTTGCAGTAGAGATGCCAGCCTATGACCTTTCGATAAACCCACAGATTTAGGTGACGGTTTTCGTAGAAAGAACGTTTGTAAGTAGTAATGTTACGTCACAAGAAACTGCGTTCTTTGCTAACAGTTGCAACTTGAATAGTCTCATCTAACTCGATTGTATCACTCAGGCTATAACCACTAAGTTGACTGTTGCAGTTGCACCTACACTGATTCGAACTGCGCGAAGTTTTACACATTTCAGTAGTAAATGGGATTTCTTAAATAACGCAAATGCTTTTGGTAGCATACGTATTATATGTCTGTCGGCCACAATTCGCTGAAGGCAGAAGACTGTACTCATAGTGATTAATATCCCATAAGTCCAGACTACACATATGGCCAGATAGACGAAATGTTCGGAATCAGGAAAGTTTAATCTATCCGAGGATTGTATCGCACTAGCAAGATCAAATGGGGTGAGTCTTCATCATCTGCAATGTCTGAAGTTGAGGTAAGAGGTAATGTTGTCTCAAAATCGAGTTCTCTAAACGCTACACGTATGCTGAAGATGAATGTTTTTGACACTGGAGATAAGTAGCAACTAATCAGTCGACTGAATCAGAACGTTTATTTTTCAACCACAGGAAGGTTATATGGCGTAAACCATGCGTATGTCTGTATAACTTACTTCTTCCCTGACTTCTGTAAACTGGTCAGTGACAGTCCTTCAGTTATTCTATCTAAGTGTCCCATATGCTTCACTTTATTTAATAGGTTTGTATCATGCATGCAGAAGATAGAGGCAAAACAGAACGAAAGATCTTCCCTGAGCAAATTCAACACGATTCCTCCGCCTACTCGTGGACTGATGGAATCGCTGACTTATGTCATGTGTCTTGGGGTAGGACACCCGGTTGACACACTGATACCCAGCATACAACTCTTACGACAATTGGACCGCGCTGAACAGTTTTCTCGTCTATCACACTTGAAAACTGCAGAGTCACATCACGTTAACATTTCCAATAGTAACAGTGTAAAAGCAAAATACGAAACGACGAAACCCTATATCGACGAACACAACTCACATTCATGTGCCTCGCACAGGATTAAACATGAAAAACACGAAGACAACATATCGGGTACTTTTGGACATAACTCAATCAACGGTTCTCATCATGCTCTCCCAATGAACACCCCAAGTGAAATGACCCATCATCAACGGAACCTTGAGCAGCCGTTTGCCACCTCCACAAAACCGTCTCGTTCTGGCTTTAATGGTTGGCGTTTGAGTGATTTTTACGATTACTTTTTACTAGAACTCCCTGACGTTTGTTCGGGGTGTGTTTATGGGTGCCAATTTTGTAATGGACTAGGTATATTGTGATTCAAGCCGACTGAAACAGGACATTTTTTGCAAAAATAAAGTTACAATTGCCCTTTCACACATGGTAATTTTTGCTACTGGCAACCGGTTGCAATCTCAGCAGTGGGATGAGGAGACAGACGAGCATATTCATTTGAAAAATGACGAACGAGACCTGAGATTTAATCAGACACTAGTTTCAGCTCCAGAAAAATTCATGTGTAAGTATGAACATGAGGTATTATTAGACACTTAACTGTCTAAAAAATTGGATTTGAATCCCTCGTCGTCGCTCAGCAATCACAACCAATGACCAGTCGGGGCAAACTGAAGGTTAGATTCTGAATTGAATTGACTGAGAAGTGCTGACCTCGAGATAAGCGACTGGAGCCAATAAGGCGGTCAGTTTTCTCCCTTGAAGACTATTGGCTGGCCCTAGCGTTACACGCAACTCATTGTAGCAGTTTATTTTTAGTCGTGATAATTTTGGTTTGCTTAGTGTATACTACTACTGGGGCAATGGTTATTACGGTTGTCTCAGGAAGACACCATTCAAATTCCGGTTTTGTGTAGGTATCTCATTGGTTGGCTCCGACGAGGGCGGACTTCAGGTCTACCGCTTTGCTGAACGAGGTCTGACCAAACATTACATCCGTCTGTCGAAAGCCTAAAAGATTTTTTACTTATATCAATAAGAATCATAGAATGATCATCAGCACATCTGTACTAAAAGTTTACAACAAAGTAAATGTCTGCTTTTGTGTTAATCTGGGATGTACGAGAGTCCTTTGTAGGGTGTCAGTACATAAACAGTGCACGTTCGAACCCAGCCATCAATTCCCACTTAACAGTGGAAATTTACTTTTAGCGAACTGCCAGTGTTGGCACCAGTGGGAGACCTCTGAGAGGACTACTCAAATTGCTGCACTAGCCAAAAAGCGATCTGCTAGTGAATGCTCATCCTATTGATTGTGTAATTCCCCGAAAGTTTGTCTAATCAAAGGCCGCATTCATTACAGTTTTTTGAAATGACTATAATGAGTCGTTTGCACAGCGGTGTTACAGTGATCTTATGGCAACTCATGTAAGCGTATGACATCTGGTGTTTCAAGAGAATCTTCCCATGTCTTATTTGGCCGAATTAAGTACTCTGTCAGATTCCACATATTTTTACTGATAAGAGTAGGTAAAAGGCCTGCATCCGTTCACGACAACTGTGTTTCCCTCTCGCTATTCTTGCTCATTATTGAGTGCAAAGAAGAGGTTTTGATAATTTCAGTTTCAGATGATACTTTGTTGTGCGTTGCTGAGTACAGAATGCAATTAAGCAAATATTCTTCGAGTGACACAACAATGAAAAATGGGCAGAGTTCGATATTTTAAAATAACGGGAAAACTTTACCAAGCACAGAAGCACCTATGCAAAACAATCGAGGGTGTATCCAAATTCGGATGTCACTTCAGTGTGTACGTATAGTAAATATGTACTACCCTAGAATACATAATCGGAATCGACGCAAAATTATAATACGACGGAGTAAGAGACCAAAAGTATGTTGTGCTGAAATCTCAACTGTTCATATCAATAGATGAACGATGACACACGACATGGATGCTCGAAATTAATCAGAGGGGTTGCAGATCCAGCCGTCGTGTATGGGAGTAAGTTGGAAATATGTGGTTCATTGGCGCGCATAAACCAATAAATATGCAACCACACAAACACAGTCACACGAATCAAACGGATGGCAAATAAACATCCGTAAATCCTGTGTAAAAAGTGTTATTGCACTACACGTTAACTCATTTTTCACATAAACGAGTGGACCAAATGTGATATACGAAAGACTGTTAGGAATGAAGATCAAGTGTTTATTTTAAAGAATGTACAAATGGTCTCGTATGGTTCAAGAAAATGGAGTCAACACGGAATAGTAGCAGGCAGAGTGAGTAACTAGCTGCCGACTGGCGTGTCATGCAACCAAATAGCACGCGAACAAAAAATCGGACCTCACAGATCACGCAAATTTACTAAAAATTCTAGGTAATATACGCAATTATAAGTTCTAAGAATTTTTCGTACGTTAGACTGCAGACGGGCCAGAAAAATCTCCGGTGAGCTACAGTGCAAACTGGCATTTTTGGAAGTATTCTACTCACTGTAGGGCAGAAAGGTGAAGCTTTATCTCCAGGCCGCTAAACATTTCCCTCCAGAACGGTATTACGAATGTAACTCTACGATTTTCATGATGACAATCGCGTCCATCTGTCTGTTGTGTGGCCTGGTCTATGCCGTATCAACTGACGCCCGATCAACTCTTGACTTGCACGATGTTGCCCAGATACCGCCTCTAGTACAGACGATGTGCAGTTTCTTACGAGCACCTATCCGAACGTAGTTTTATCCACTACGATGCCTACACTACTAAAATAATCTCTCAAAATTCACGTATGCGGATCTAGATGTTAGGGGACTTAAGGATAACAAGAGAGATATCAGAACATTTAAGCTTGTTGAGCCCCCGAAAACTCACCGCATGGAGCACGTGAAACTAAGACACAGCACAACTACGTTTTAAACGTTTCGGAAGTGTTTCAGGTTTGTGGTTTCAAAAATGTCCTGGAGCCATAAGATTGTTCTACAACACGTTGTGTTAATTTCATTCTGTCTGAAGCTGAGGCAAACAGAATGTGCTCAAAACGTTTTCTTTGGTAGTCGTTCTAGCCCGATTGTGCTGAGCTGTTAGCTGATATCAACGGTGAGACAAAAGCTTTTATATCACAAAGCAGTGAGGAGCTTTGTGACACAGAAATGGCTCTTTCCCTGATGTGCCTCGAAGAGATTTTAGTAAGGACGCTAAAAGAAGCGTCATGGGCTTTCCAAAAGAAGAACCGTCTACGTCGTCTTACGGGAATTTAGGGAAAGGCACTTTGCGATCTTGTTCTCCTGCATCCAATATGCGGATGCAATGCACATATGCAAGAAACTGCGTGACATACGAAGTGTTCCACTGGCGAATATTTACAGCAGCAGAATTGGGGAGGCCGAGAGTTGACCTTACAGAAGTTTGGTGCTGGAAACGCGGAGGTCTGTCTTTCGTTCCGTGCAAACAAAGAACTTATCGTGCATGTGTGCGAGTGTCTTACCCTTGAGAAAAATACGTAAGGGGTGAGTCGATCACGAAAATCTGAGGCGTCAGGAACAATGGGTGACGAGTAGGCACGACCCAATTAGGATATGTTTGACCAAGGGCTAGATATCCGCGGGTAAACTATACCACGAAACGATCGCACGTACATAAAGACGTCACTGTTCCAGCTTCAGCAGAACACACCTACATGCTTCAGCGATTTTGCATTGTACATTGCTGCCACGTGATCAGTTCTTGTTTCTGATCACCTATGCCTTACACTCCTTCTGCAGTCATCTACTCGGTACCTTTAGATTCAACAGATTGGTACACAAAGCCACACAGTGCAATTCGAAGGGCAACAACCGCTGAAGGAGGGCTTTTTACAGCCGGGGACCTTAACGTACACCAACAACGACTTCGTCACTGGCATTTCTGCTCAGGAGCTGCACAATTCTCGAACCCGACGGTAAAATTCTGTCTTACGTAGAACACTAACGAGCAAGTAGAATGTAGGGGGGAGTAAAAAGTCCCGTCTAAAACTTATGCTTATTTGGTGGGGAAAATGAATGAACCGTAGTGAAGCTCGACAAAAAATAACAAGTAATGTCAAGGAATAAAATCATTGGTGATAGAAAATGTTCATAAGACGTCCAATGGTATCGGAAAGTGTTCAACGTGTTTCAAGCGCAGTTGATGCCGCGAAGTAATGGAAATGAAATTCAATTTAACAATGGATCGTTTTAGCTGGCTGCCAATCACCGGCTTTGTGGAAAGAACTGACACATGCGCGGAACAGAGTTTATTCAAAAGTGTTGTGTCACTGTATTTTCTCACATCAAACAATAATGTGCAATGCGATTTGATGTATCAGCTGGTCAAGATTAAGAGATCGAAGTAAGAAATCAATGGAGATGTCACACTAGCTGATGTGCCCTACAAGTTTGACCTAGACGAACTGGATAATCAACCGGATGGAAGTGGTTTTGTGATGAGCTGTCGCATAACCTGTAACGTCACTGCCACCCACTCCGAGAAATGGGTATGTCGCAGCTTTGAAAAGGCTGAACTTCGCAAGATGCGGTAGTATCTCTGTAGCGTCAACTAGCTATCGATAAACGATTCTAGGTCCGTGGATCTACAGTATGAGTGTCCATTTACCCATCTCCACTGCTGTTTCTGGAGGCGTTCTGGTTTACCTCTATCATGGAGCGCACTAAAACCTGTTAGCTGGGACCAAAAACTAGGTGGTTCATAACAGAAAACAAATCCCCGTGGATGTCTTTTTGCCTAAGAGGAATGAAACCTTTGACCGAGTGTACCGTGACATTTGCAATAAGTGTGTATTTTCTGTGGGTTCGAAAACCGAGACCAACAACTCACCTGAGCTCAGTTGTTCACCTACTGTTCAAGGATATTATATGGTCAAATTTCACACCTTATCAGATTCATAACAATCGAACGAAGACCTAAGGGTCCACCAAGTTTTCAGTGTGCAACTTTGTTACATCACTTATTCAGCGAGCTTAGTTTCCAGCGGTCATTGATTACAACCCGTGCTGAAAATATTCACACGTAAGGCACAGTGATAGTTCAGCTGGTGAGGTTATGCCTGAAGTTAACATATACTAGCAATTTTTGTACAACAGTCCCACTGCGCTGCCTCTCAAAATGGCGTTCCGGAGCCTCAAAACCGCGGTACGCGCCAGCGGTATTGTGATGAACATGGTTGACGCATGGTCTTCTTTTGTTACACAATTATTCTACTATTCCAATATCCTGTACAAATGATAGAATATACGTTCTGTTATTATGCCTACTGGTGTTATGCGATTACTACACTTTTTATCGTTATTCTATACAGCACAATTGAAATTACAGCACGTATGCAAAATGCCACACAAATGCGTAAATTTACTCGATAATGCATTTAACCTCTTACGATGTCTTCTTGCTTTTTTGGTTATCTCTATACAGTTCTATTTAAATGGTTGTGCTGGTGCTTTGCACGGTGAGCAGTAATTTATCCCTATCTGGTGATTTCGACGGTTACATGGAAGTGAAATGCGCTATCCATGAAAATCTGGTCACTTTTCAGCTACACTGTTCACAGCAGAAATTACAGACGTCTGAAACGTTTGCCTCAAATTATCATCGATTTTTTCATCTCCTTGTCGGTGCCAAGATTAAAGGTGGCGTTCGACCTGTTGAAGAAACTTTTGATGCAGTCGCTTATGACGTTAGCTTGATGTTTTACCGTTTAGTTTTAAAAAAGCCAAACCACTGTTTGTTAACTACGGTTTCGTCTTACGGGCACACTCCTTGTTCAGTTTCTGAGGATTTTTCACATTCCGCGTGCGAGACTTGTCTTCCTTGCATAGCTATTCAGTTATATTCTCTTACGAACGCCTTCTCACCATCCGTTTCGAAGGCAACTCACCTCCTCCGCCATTGAATAGTGAGAAGGCAATTATTGAATCACCAGATTGAGTTTAACTCAGACTGAACTTAGATCGTTGTTGAACGATTCAATAGTACTTGAATACCTCAATATGTGGCCCGGTTACCTTGCTGTTCAACGAGGAGGGGGTGCAACCCCCTCTTTTAATGGAATCGCGGTATTCTTTGAGAATAACAACGTCTGACATTGCAGAATTTACCACCGGTCCCGACAGTTATGGCATTATTGAGGGTGATCCTATCTCTCTGGACCGACAATCTGCCACCGGACTTTTCAGTGAACATGATTCTTTAAAGTTTACAAACGATTTGTTTATTTTAAATGCCTTAAATACTTCCAAGAACCTCCTTATTGACAGAGTGTCACCTTAACTGAGTGTTGGTAAGTATGGTTGCCGTTTTCTTTGGGCCCCTAAGAATAAGCAGGGTCTGGACATGGGTTAGCGATGGAGAAGGTGATGGCCCCACCAGAGTAGATGGATAGTCTGTCCACATCCACCGCCGTTTTCCTCATTTAGTTTAATCACGCTCTGATGAGTGTTTCTAATAAAGTTTCTGATTATATCTTGGAATAAAGCTGATCTTAAAGGTAAAGGAGCTAGTTTGAGATGTGGGCTACCCGGGCTCTCAGTCTGTTGTTTCTTGGAGTCAGTCTTCCAGAAATCGAAGTGGACAGCTACGATGGATTCCCGAAGGACTACTCCACACTTGTTAGGAACTTTCAAAGCAAAGTAGCAGATGAACTGCTCGACGAAGGGTCGAAAATTTATCACTTGTTGCATTATTGTCGTGGTAGGACGAGAGGCAATCAAACACTGCGCGCTCTTGCCAAAAGAGGTGGAGTTTACGGATGCTATAGGAATTTTTCACTAATTTGGTTGCCAACATTATACTATGCAAGCAGTAGGTGTGGAGTTTCTTGTGGGCCCTAAATTAGTCGCCCACTATGTCGATGGTTTGCGTGGACTAGACCTTCATATAAAGGGCTTTCAGCTGACGTTGGTGTAGCTAGATGACGGTACGGAACTAGACTGTTCGAACAACATTAATAAAACAGCTGAGTGATTGCCTCTCTAGAGCTTGTTGAAAGCATAACTGGGTACGGAAAGAAACTTACCTTTGTAGAAAAAAGTGGCGGTCGGCGATAGTCAGTATGTCCAACTTGGCCGCCTGCTCAAAAATCAGGACGAGTAACCCAACATCTTCTGGGTTCTCGGGAGTCAAGTACTCTAGGTGCAACGTTAGAGTGGGTGTACCTTAAGAGAAGGTGAACTTGAAGTTTCCGCTGTGTAAGGATAACCACGATATGCCTGAGTTTTTTTTCAGTTAATCTTTGGAGCAACGCAAAGCAACACTGAAGAAAAACATACGCCTTTTTCGGCCCGAAAGTGAACCATGTAGCGATGTCTTATAGGGTACAGATACGATATACGATACCCAGTTGTGATCGACGCCATCACGCATTGGTTCTTGAGAACCGAAACTAGGTCACGACGAGAAAGTAAAATCAACCTTGTGCGGTGCTGCCTCCAATCTGAACGTGTATTTAGGATTCTTCCCGATAAGGTTAGTTTTTCCAGAAGAGTTGGTGTCAACATATACCTTTTTGGATAACAGATCTGACACTACATCGCTTGATGTATCTATTGCAAGAGCAATTGGTTTGTAAGAACGGCCGTGCCAGTTAATGTTCCGTCCTCTATACGGAGCTTGTGTAACATCATTCGGTAAAGTATCAAATCAGTTGTATTCCTTAGACCAAGCGCATTCTGTTATAGCTGATTCAGCGTATACGCTAAAACATCTGTCGTTGACACGGGTTGACGTCATCCAACAATCTGAGATAGGTAGATGGGCTCACTTGGAGGACACCCCTTTACAGGACCTAAATAAATACAGCGTGTGGTTTCAAATAAGATGCTAAATCCTTGAAGCACAATGGTTACGGGTACAGTGGTTTGGCAATAGCAGTGAGCCCTAGGCAAGTAAAATGATTTTTGGCTAGAGTCTCAGAAGTTCATGTCGCTCCATTACTCGAAATGAATCTTGTACAGACCTCTTCGCAGCAGGTCAGGTCTCGTTGGATGACACGATCTGGAGGACATGTGGGTTAGATGTTGCTAGCTGAAGCAACTCGGAGAACAAAGAGTCTCATGTGGACAACAGAAAAGCATCGAACATGACTGAACGCAGTGAAATACTTAAGAAGGGTCAGTGTGTGTATCGCGCGGTTGCCGGATCTTTCGAAAAATTCTTCCCAGACGTTTGTGGTGCCAAAGTCTTCTACTTGGCCCCTGTATATGTAACTTCCTCTCCGTCTTGCAACTCAACGGTACTTACCCACCCGTATGTATTTTTCTACTCTCTTAAAGGTTGACGTGTAACTTATTTGCATTTAATTGGCTAACTTCATCCCGTGCTTAACCTGAATGAGACAAATGAGTTGTAGATAATCTTCGATTGTGCCAGTGAAAACCGTGGTGTGTCTCTCAACAAAACCTTACTACAAGGTCCGGACCTGAGTAGCATTTTGCTAGGAGTACTCATATGTTTTTTAAATACCTGGTGGCAGCCTCCGCTAACATCAAGGATGTTTTCCTGCAAGTGAGAGTGTTCTGACGCGACCGAGAGACGTTAAGATTTCTTTGGTGGCTTTCTCTTTCGTTTAAACGACCGCCGGATACTTACCAACTAAATGTCCACCCGTTTGAAGCCATTTTTGCCACTTTTTATCAGCTCCGCCTTAAGCATAATAGCTATAGATAAACATCAGCGGTTCTCACCGGAAGTTGCGACCGTGGACAACTGTCTTATGTCATTCGACTCAATACCTGAGTCTAGGGAGGTGGAAGATGAACTTTAAGCCATGCTGCGGCTATGTGGGTTTAAACACACTGAGTGGGTTTCTAACTGTTATGAAGCCACTGAACAGTTGCCCAATGGAAAAAACTCCGTTAACACCCGCATCCTTGAACCTCAATGTTGTGAATCTCAGCAAGCTTTGGGCATGAGGTGACATGTGCCAGACGACAGCTTTCGATTTCAAACCAGCCTCCTTTATACCGGTTACATGAAAAGTGGAACATTAATTTGTGTAACCTCGTTATATAATCGACTGGGAATGGTGGCACCAGTGTTACTGCCGGCTCTCACGGTTTTCCAAGACCTTCGTCACCAAGGTATTAGTTGGGACTGCGATGTAAAGAGTACGATTGTGTGTGCCAAGCAGGCTGGCCGAACGATATTGAATCCATAGATATTGTAGTATTGCCCAGACGCACTATTCATGAACTTCCATTCGAAAACCTTGTCGAATTCCACGTCCGCTGTGGAGCAGCAGAAGACAGTTACGGTGCAATGGGCTATCTAAGGATGGTTGTCCCGCGCACTGATACACATTGCAGCTTCCCGATAAGTAAATCTAGGGTGATCCCGAATAAGGCAGTTACAATACCTAAGCTGGAGCTCACGGTAACTGTTCTCTCTTCCAAACCGGTGCATTTCCTGATTCGTGAGTTAAAAGCCATAGTAAGTAATGTCCTGTGAACAGATTCTAAGATACATTTGCAATACCTGCAGAACACTGAACAGGTTTCACAACCTGTGTGAAGCTCATCCATAGCCTAACTTCTGTCCACCAGTGGAGGCGTGTATCTTCAGAAATAAATTTGATCGATTTGGCCACTAAGGGATTATCACACGCCTTGAGTAAAGAAATGAGACGCTGGCTGCAGGATCTGGGCTTCCTGATGAGTCTAGAAAAACAGTGGCCCGTTTTATCGGATTTTTTAAAAGAGGATCCCGAGGTCAGACGCACTGTCGCTGTGATTACGAACTCTCACTCTGGTTTCATACAGGACCAATTGGTGCCACTATACTTCAGTTGGATTAAATTACTGAGTGTCGTCGCTTGGCTGTCACGTTATGTTAGCTTTGTATCCGTGGTGATTTGCCCTAGACGAAGTGCGTCAATCTGAGTAGGACGCCATCATTAGTCCGACGCCAGTGATTCTTGTCTCAAAATAATAAAGTCCTTACAAGAGCCCATGTTTTTAGGAGAATCCAAGGTTCTGAACGCGTTAGCCATAAATCTTCGTAGGGTGGGTAGACTTGAAGGATTGCGGCCAACTGTGATAGAGTCCTGTATCTTGGCAGGAAAGAACCCAACTAGTGTGAACCTGATGATCATCCCCTGTCACGTTGATGCCACAAGCCTCTTGATACGTTACTGCCACGAACCTGAAGGGTGCACGGATGCCTGGCATGTGTTTGCCAGAATTAGAAAGCAGTTTTGGATTCTGAAGGTTATTCTGCCGTTAAACGAGTATTAGATGAGTACCATCACTGTAAAAGGATCTGCGCTAAGCAATGCAATCAAACGATTGCGCCCATCCCACCAATGGGAGCGTCGACAGGCGATTATCCATTCGAGCACTTCAGGATAGATTATTTCGGTTCTTTCAATGTGTGTATGGGAAGAAACGAGCTCATACGGTACGGCTGCTTATTTGCCTGTTCGCAGACTCGCGCCATTCACAAAGAAGTAGTTCATTCTATTTCTGCTGACTCCTTCCCATGGCCTTGATGTGTTTATCCGGAGGGCTAAGCACTTCGGGAGCCATTCACGAGGACAAGTGTTCCAACTTTGTTACAGCCTACTCAGAGCTAAGACCAAGGTTACGATACTTGGATCAGTGTGCGTTGACAGATGGGCTGTCGAATTAAGGGGTTGATTGATACTTCAATTCTGCGGATGTAATTCACCGTGGCGGAGCATGGGAAAGAACGATTCGAAAAATGAGACGAGTGCTGTCGTTTGTAATACAACGGGCAGAGTGAAGAGCCACTCAGCACATACATGGTGGAAGTTGATTGAGTAGTCAACAACGGGCCACTTGTGCCTGTTTATAATGATCCAGGCAATCCTCATTTGCTTCCTCCTATTGATTCATCCCCGTTGTGCTCGGATGTAGACTTGGTTACAGATGAGATAATATGGCGTAAACGTTACAAAATGACTGGATACGAACGCACCACTTATCTTATGGATCTTGGGGACAATGGCAGGGTGAACGTCTACCCGAGTTACCGACTGACCCTAAGTGGTTGAAGTCCTTGCACGATCTCCAGATATACGATATAATTCATCTTCATCAAAAAAGTGTCTTTGGTCCTATGATGTAATCACCTAGGTATTTCCTGGTGGTGAGGGATACGTACACCATGTGTCAGTATGAACTTCATGTGACATTGTCAAGCGGGATATCAGATCACATTGTTTCGTGAAGGCTTCCGCAAATTAACGCCACGTTGTCACAGGCTAAGCAAAAGGCATGGACCCCTTTATCGAATCTTCCAACCGCTATTGTTCCTACTGTCGTTTGAGTTGATAAAACCAATCGGTTTTCAAAGCTCCGTGTTGATTTTGTTGAAGTTTGTTGCACTGTTTTTGAGGTAGCTGTGTTTAGTTTGATCAGTGGTGAACGATGTCCTTACGTTTTGCTACCTTCCTTAAATAACCTGCGTTAATCATCTTTGTTCCTACTTAAACTACTGATATAGTATCCTTGACAGTCATTCAGTCTTAGCCCTGTAAAGCTGTAAATGCCAAAATTATACACCTTTCTTCTGTAATTTTTCTTGGATAACCTATAATTTCTGTCATTTCTGGATGTGCAAACAGTCGTTTTGCTCCTACCAACCAATGACCATTTTCTTGAGTGAGCTCACTTCCGATTTGTCGTCCCCATTACTGAGCTCTAACTAGTTGGTGATTTTTTTGTAAGGGGACATTCGTTGTTCAATTTCTGAGGAGTTCTCAAAGTCGACGTGAGAGATTTAACTCCCTTTTGTATTTATTCACTTAAATTCTCTTACGAACGCCTTCTCACTAACCGTTTCGAAGACAAATCACCTCCTCCACTGTTGATTACTGAGAAAGGCAAATATTAGATTGTCAGATCAGGCGTAACTCAGACTGAACTTGAATCTTAAGGAGAGTAGCCAATGGTAATTTGACTAAATAATTGGTCACTTGTAGTTCAAAGTTGTATCTTAGTGGAGGCCACTTTGATTCTCTATCCGGCCTGGTCACCTTTGATTTAGGCTACAGATTATTCACAGGTCTTTGCTAATTTATTCGAAGATCGACAATTTTCACATGAAACATTTCGAAGAACTTGGAATAAATATATCAAACAGTCCAGCCTGGTGCATGTGCACGGTTCATGCTCAAAATGAAACAGTGGACGCCTAGATTGCAATCGTTTGTGTGCCTACTATTGGGGTGATATGTCAAATGTACCGGTGCACTTGTATCGATTATAATATGTAATATTTTTTGTAGTCGCACTCAGTTGCACATTTTTAGTGATTTTGAGTTTCACTCACTTAGTTTTAGTCAGGCTACTGACTTGTTATATCCTTCCTAGGGCTACAAACACAACTCGCTCCACGCCTCGCTAGCTTGATTTGCTTTCCCTGCACATTCTGTTTCCCCTGGTCGATACCAATACTTGCGGGTCAAAGTGCTGAATCGCTGTTTTCATTAGCGTTTGGTTTTCGATAGTGAGAAGTGACTCGATAGCATTCTGTTGGACTGATTCCAACATACAATACGCTAGTGATCTAAAGTAGAAAGCCGTGGGTTATGGCACTCTTACTTAGTTGAACTCACGTAACTATCCAACTGATCGGTTTTCGTACTGTCAGCCGTAGTCTTAGTTATGAGGTGAGAAACTTGGTTAACTTTTTCGCATCAGTGTATAGTCATAAGACAACTGTCTTCTTGTTTGATGCCCATCCTAAAGCTCACTACTTTACGCTGAACAGTCCTGTCTGACATCTCCAGTTAACAGTGATTTGGTGGGATCTGATAAACGATTTAGTGCTGTCCATGAGTGCAAACGATTGCGGTCGATGAAAATCGTAAATGGCATCCTGGGAGTTATTGACTGCCATAAGTGATAGGAGATCTTTAATTTTATGTAAGCCTTAGTTACAGACCTTGGCAAGCAGGACGAAAAAGATTTCTACTAAAGCCGGGCATGAAGCACAAACGCCGTAGCAGACCCGACGAAATTTCATGGAACTTGCTGCGCGAACTGACTACCTTACGAATGTACCACCAGACAATAATTTGTTAACGGTCGGCATTCTTTTGCAGATTGCAGTGGGGTTCAAATTATGCAGTCCTGTTAGGCGATAATTTACCACGTACCAAACCGGTTTGGTCCTGGACAGCCGTCAATATTCTTCTTCGTTCTGTTGGAATCAATAGGCTAGTACTCGTCTTGATGGACTACGTACAACCATGGATAACTGGAGTTTTTGCACCGTCCTCGCCTTCAAGGTAGGTCGATTAAACCTTCATTATAGCTGCTGTCTAGTAGTCTCTTTTTATAAAATCAACAGCTGTCAACGTGTGAAGGGGTTTTATAAACGAACGCAACACAACAGTGAGGGCTTCAGTACAGCAAAAATCGTCCCTTCATGAAAACGGCATCACAGACCTCTCCACGTACCACCCAAAGTTAGACCGGAATTATGGCGAATATTCAGCTCACGTCATTCATTTTACCCTCATAGTTGTCAACTTGTGTCACCGTTGCAGAAAAGGGCAAACTGATTGGTGTATTTCAGTGTACATTGACGAGCAGTGTGGGTAAAGGATGGATGTAGGTGGAACGAAAAAATGTATGCAGACAAGAATGAGTTCAGAAAGTTCATATAACGGTAGCGTCGTTTATGTCCTTTTGTTGAGAACCCCCCCCATGCATTTGAACATTTTGTAAAACGAGTAAGGATACTAAAAGTTACTGCGCGCATTGAAATATACGATTCAGTTCATAAGGTGGTTATTTGTTGCGCCGTTCAGCCGTTTCGTCTTATTGCTCATTTGCTCACAAATCGTTCTCGTGCATCGGCACTAAACCCTTTGTTTACTAAGTACGCTGCTCTCGACCGATCATCTTGGTTCGCTTGACCTTACTGTATTAGCCTATACATTGCATTCGTCTTATTCTATATGACGTTCACAGTCTAATAGTCTGCAAAAGTTGGAATCCGGCCTTAGTATTTCCACAGATACAAGGAAGACCGTGTACCTAATTTTCCGGGACACGTCTCTACGTGCATTTGTCACAGCCGTTGAACCCACTGTGAACTTTAACTTTTCGTAAGAAACAACAATCAGGGGTGTCACAACTAACTGAATGAGGCATATTATGAACTATCCTCCCGAACACTTCTAAGTTGGCGTTATTTTTCACAACGTAATCGGTTTCTGTGCACATTCATCAACATGTATGTCTAAAGGTTTCGGAGGACAAGAGCCGCAATAGGGGCCGATCACAGAAGGACAGCTTACAAATGGCCGAATAATATGACCAAGAATAGGTCACATCTTTATGCCGGATTAATAAAAAGAACGTCATTGGTGGTGTCCTGCAGAAACAAGCGGGTACTGTCTCTGAGCTTGTGGTGCCTAAGCACATTTTTTCAGGCAGTTGTGGAATCCAAATTGGACTTGCAATATCGTAAGAAACCTGCTATTAAAGCACGTTCATAGAATGTTCGTTACAGTTTCTGAACCCGAAGGTAACCACCGACTTGATTAGTGTGATACAGATTTGAAGTCTTGTTGAGTGCAAACCAATTTCACTGTACTTGGGATCGATAAGCATGATAGGGTGGTATTCACTGAAAGGAGTAAGTGATCAACTACTTAGAGGACTCACATGAGCCCCTATGAGCAAAATGACTGACACGGTTTGTCTCTACGTTCGTTTTACGTATGATTTATTATTCCACTTTACTGTACGATTGAATCCTACACTCCAACAATTTACGTCCTACTGTGCCGTATTGCGTCCAACAATTCCTTTACGTTCGGTCGTTATTCTACCTAGTTCAGTCCCAGACACTAAATTTTATCGTCACGCTATAAAATTACTAACAGTGATTATGGAGATGTATCGGTCAGAGATTGATTCAAATGATCTTGAAGTGGAAAATTATTTGAAAAGTTTCAACACTTACTGTATCATAAAATCGACTTTGGAAGACAAGAAGAATGTTGCCTATCTTCTGCAATTGGGCTGCAAGTATATTTGTGCTCCTTACGAAAACTTGGCTTTCCCATAGCCACTTCTCCAACACTTCTAAACGGGTAATCTTGTGGCAGTTGAAAGTGTCCAATTAAGTATATTGAATCGGTCAGGATCTCAGTCTAATAGTTTTTACGCCTCATATTACGGTGCAAACTCGAGCAGTCAATTGCGCATATTGTATCTACTTAGAGAATTAGCTACGTGATCGACTGATTTGCCTGTGTGACGGCCGATGCAGTATGGTATTCGGTTTGCCTCGTGATATGTTTGCGTGGGTTATGGATATTGTTAGAACAACCAGACCTGGACAGGAGAGCGAGTACAGCGTTCAACCGAAGCCTTCAGCCCTAACGCCAGTACCGCAAGGCAGCAGGTGGCACACACACGCAACACCATCAACCACATGGAACAGGCTCGACAATAACCTCCAATAGATTCAGCAATATTGCACAGACAAACCCATCCCGCATACACACAAAATAAGACCAGGCAAAAGCAAACATGAAAACCGAACCAAAACACAACACACAAGTATCATCCCCGACAAACGCATCTGCCTTCTGTCTAGCTGCTCCGTTTTAGTCCGTCTGAAATGGGTGAACTTGCAAGAACCGAAAAGACATTCAGCACAAACCGCCGGAACAAATCAGCACACAAGCCTGACCACTACGTCAAGGTAGAAGAAAAGATATACACATACAATGAAGATATAGTTATATACATAGGCAAGCATTATTTCATCTTTCTTCAAATGCGCGGGTGCGAGGCCGATAGTCCTAACTCCCCGGGTACACAAAATTCTCCTTCTAGCATCTCACGGGTGTCAGCTTTTCTGATCCGAGAACCACACGAGCTGTCCAACCTTAGTTTGGCACAGATAAAACCACCACATTAGAAGTGATTCAGTGAAATTACATCCGATTAGCCATACGGCCTGCAGACACTTATTCGGCATCCGGGTGTATCCAAGGCAGAACATCTAATCAACTTGACTGATGATAACGTCACCACTTCAGGAGACCAAGCATGGACTCAACAAACTTAGACAGCCTGGCCGTCAGGGGATAGATGTTAAATGTTGCATAAGTTGCAGTTCAATTCCCCTTCCTCTTAACCATCATCTCGTTTTCCGGTAGCCTCATTTTCATATTTCGACTTATGAACAAACAAAACATGCTTGCNAACAAATCAGCACACAAGCCTGACCACTACGTCAAGGTAGAAGAAAAGATATACACATACAATGAAGATATAGTTATATACATAGGCAAGCATTATTTCATCTTTCTTCAAATGCGCGGGTGCGAGGCCGATAGTCCTAACTCCCCGGGTACACAAAATTCTCCTTCTAGCATCTCACGGGTGTCAGCTTTTCTGATCCGAGAACCACACGAGCTGTCCAACCTTAGTTTGGCACAGATAAAACCACCACATTAGAAGTGATTCAGTGAAATTACATCCGATTAGCCATACGGCCTGCAGACACTTATTCGGCATCCGGGTGTATCCAAGGCAGAACATCTAATCAACTTGACTGATGATAACGTCACCACTTCAGGAGACCAAGCATGGACTCAACAAACTTAGACAGCCTGGCCGTCAGGGGATAGATGTTAAATGTTGCATAAGTTGCAGTTCAATTCCCCTTCCTCTTAACCATCATCTCGTTTTCCGGTAGCCTCATTTTCATATTTCGACTTATGAACAAACAAAACATGCTTGCGTTCTCCAACTGAAGTGAGGCGCGTTAAAGTCCCCCAAAATCAGGCCGTGATTAGTTCTTCCCAAAATCCCTGGGTCATCCAGCATTTGAGCTCAAAACAATCCACGAGAGCGATATACAGCAGCCGGTACGGTGGACCTGTTCGGGGTAAACTTCACCTCTTACCACAGTCTCTCAAAAACACCGTCAGCGGCGGATCTCGTTAGCACGAGAGTAGCTGGGACGTTATCGCGGATAAATGCGTAACTGCCCTCAGTTGCTGAACAGTAACACCAGAGCGGTCCGCGTGGAAGGAGGTGTGTCCGGGGTTGAAGAACTCAGCGTTCCTAGCTACCTCTGACAAACACGTCTCGGCTGTGGCTGCGGGGCTATTACTTCTACCGTACTCACCTACCTCATCCGTCTTGTTTAGAAGGCTCCTGATGTGGTGACGTTATCATCAGTCAAGTTGATTAGATGTTCTGCCTTGGATACACCCGGATGCCGAATAAGTGTCTGCAGGCCGTATGGCTAATCGGATGTAATTTCACTGAATCACTTCTAATGTGGTGGTTTTATCTGTGCCAAACTAAGGTTGGACAGCTCGTGTGGTTCTCGGATCAGAAAAGCTGACACCCGTGAGATGCTAGAAGGAGAATTTTGTGTACCCGGGGAGTTAGGACTATCGGCCTCGCACCCGCGCATTTGAAGAAAGATGAAATAATGCTTGCCTATGTATATAACTATATCTTCATTGTATGTGTATATCTTTTCTTCTACCTTGACGTAGTGGTCAGGCTTGTGTGCTGATTTGTTCCGGCGGTTTGTGCTGAATGTCTTTTCGGTTCTTGCAAGTTCACCCATTTCAGACGGACTAAAACGGAGCAGCTAGACAGAAGGCAGATGCGTTTGTCGGGGATGATACTTGTGTGTTGTGTTTTGGTTCGGTTTTCATGTTTGCTTTTGCCTGGTCTTATTTTGTGTGTATGCGGGATGGGTTTGTCTGTGCAATATTGCTGAATCTATTGGAGGTTATTGTCGAGCCTGTTCCATGTGGTTGATGGTGTTGCGTGTGTGTGCCACCTGCTGCCTTGCGGTACTGGCGTTAGGGCTGAAGGCTTCGGTTGAACGCTGTACTCGCTCTCCTGTCCAGGTCTGGTTGTTCTAACAATATCCATAACCCACGCAAACATATCACGAGGCAAACCGAATACCATACTGCATCGGCCGTCACACAGGCAAATCAGTCGATCACGTAGCTAATTCTCTAAGTAGATACAATATGCGCAATTGACTGCTCGAGTTTGCACCGTAATATGAGGCGTAAAAACTATTAGACTGAGATCCTGACCGATTCAATATACTTAATTGGACACTTTCAACTGCCACAAGATTACCCGTTTAGAAGTGTTGGAGAAGTGGCTATGGGAAAGCCAAGTTTTCGTAAGGAGCACAAATATACTTGCAGCCCAATTGCAGAAGATAGGCAACATTCTTCTTGTCTTCCAA
>QNGE01000466.1:237312-260716 GCA_008508345.1 Paragonimus westermani
GGTCGGTTAGTAATGTCACTGTTGAGAGAACGATAACTTCTAATACCTCCCGGTCGTTTATGCCGCGGAAGGGGGTTGACTTGAGGGACCCCACCCCGAGCCTCTGACTCAAAAGTCTGACCTGCGAGACAACAGGATATAGGGTTTACTTGGGGGGCCCTACCCGGAGCCAATGACTCAAGAGTCTGACTCACTTGGCAGTGAGGGCTTGCCTAGCCCGAGGGCGCAGTGAATAAGACAATAATGTCTGATTATGAACGCTGCTGCGCGCAGCGGATGTACTTGAAGCTACATCGGGCTTTTGAGAGGTAGCTGATGTTTTTCGACCATATTGGATAATACGCCGGCTGTCACGGCCAACCGTTGGGCGATCGGATTGCTCTTTGTTTGAGGGTACCTTTTCTAACCCCCTTCTTCCTGATACGGAAGACAGCAGTGCCGCAACTATAAAAATAGTTCTGCTGTATGCCCATATGATCATGCCTCGCTACCTAAGCACTCATATGCAGTCAGTAATGCGACATACATTCCTATGAGTGTAACTGTTTTTCGTCTGACTGCTCCCCTTTGGCCTGTCTGACAAGGTTGCACCTGGAAGGACCGGATTCCTAGTCAGCATAGCTCACCGGATCAACACAGTACACAAGCCCGACCACAGCGTCGAGGTAGCAGTACAGGTGGGTATTTTCATATCTATTGTGATGAACGCACAATCAACCACAAAGGCATTGCCAGAATCTCCACGGAGTGACATGTGGGAGCACTTATTGTCTTTTAATGGGAAGCCTCAACAGTCCGACCAGTGCTTAATCGGGACAAGATCAGTCTGTAGTGCAGTGAAATCCATAGGATTCACGAGTTGTAGGTCGTCGGCGTATAAGAGGACTTTGCTGGGAATATCGGGAAGGTCGGTAGTGTAGGAGAAGTAACAGAGGATCTAGCACTGACCTTTGGGCAACTCCCGGGAAAGTAATGAGAGCGAGGAAAGGTCAGATCTAGTTTCACTTATGAATATTCTTTTTCAAGGAAAGGGACAATCCAATGGAGAACCTCCCCTTGAATACCATAGGATTCAAGTACTTGCTTCAGGGGGTCGTGGCGAAATCAAAGAAAATAGCATCTGAAATAAGGCCACTGTTTTCGGCCTCTGTTTGACTATCCATAGAAATGAGCATGTTTTTTATGCATATCCGGTTAGGAAGAAGCCCGTTACAGGCAGGAGGTAAATGGTGGTTTGATAAGATGTGTTCTGGAATGGCACGCATTAATTGGCTCTCCAATATGATGTCAAGAATGCTGGTGAGTTTGATTTGCCGATAACTCACCAGAGAGTGTCGGTCTTTAGTGCTCGTCGCACCAAATCGATTTTTCCCCAGGTACGCAATTATCGGACGCGAAAGGCAAAAAGGCCGCTTAGGAGAGAGACCAAATCTTTGATAAACAGATTGGGATTAAAACAACGTTACGAGCAAGTTGTAATACTCTACGTTTCAACCACCTCGGGTGGACTTCCTTGAGAGTGTTGTACACGAAATCACATTGACAGAGGAACAGAGGTCACATGGGGTTCGCCATGGTTAGGTCAATTTGTGGTGCATCTGACCGGATTGGTCTAATCCAGAACTTTCAAATACCGTATCGTGGACAAACATCTGAACAAACCAGCTCCATTCTGTCTGAGTACGCTATCCGGACTCTATTTCGGTTAGACAACACCTTAGAACGACTGGTAACACATCCTAAGGATCTAATTTCTATGGGCAACCAGACAGACTGAGTTTACGAGATCAAATGCGGTGACTGCAACGCCAGCTACATCGGAGAGACAAGTAGGCAACTGAAATTACGTGTTGCCGAACACAAGAGGCATACAAGTTTTCCTCCTAAACACGCCTATCAATTTCAGAGGCTAGAGAAGGATTCGGCCATCGCACTACATGCACTGTCAGAGAATCACAACTTAGGTTTCGATCAAGCTCGAGTGATTCACAAGGGTCTAGCTTCCTATGCGGAGCGGTGCTGTGCTGAAGCTCTCACCATTTACGCACGGCACACTTGTGTTACTCGCAATGATGGCAAACCTCTGTCTGCTGTTTGGCGTGGATGGATAAACAGCACCAGATACGGACGCGTCTTATCTACATCTGTTTCACCCCCACTTAGTCGTCAAAGGATTAAACCAATCCGGTCAGATGCACCACAAATTGACCTAACCACGGCGAACCCCATGTGACCTCTGTTCCTCTGTCAATGTGATTTCGATTACAACACTCCGGAGGAAGGCCACCCGAGGTGGTTGAAACGTAGAGTATTACAACTTGCACGTAACGTTGTGTTACTCCCGACCTGATTATCAATAATATGTTAACCACGACGCCCAAACTATTCTACTTCATTCGTGCTATATTTGGTGCGGATATCTTACAGACCAAATCTTAATTCGACGAAATGTACAGGTGGTCTTTGATAGCGCCATATAAGGCACCGACACACGAATTAGCTAGAGAGACTAGAGACCGGCCGTCGACGAGCGAGTAAACCGGAAGAGTGTGACACGTGTGTCCTTCGGGTTCGCACCACAGTCGCCTGACATGCAGACGAACAATCGGACGGCATACACCATGCTAGCTTTCTTAATGCAACTATGAGTTTTGGAACTATTTCACACACCATACCGCAGGCAGGCCAGTGAGATCTCCAGGCTGCTACACAGTTCCCCCTAGAAGGGTACTGTGAGGACAACTCTTCGATCCCGGTGAGGATAACTGGGGCAAGCCACCCTTGGCCTGATCTGGTTTAAGGCCTACCAGCTAATATCCAATCAACGTGCGATTTTTACGACAACCCCCAGACGCTGCAGGTGGAGGAGCACTAATACCCACAGTTCCTAGCGAGCTCCCACTCGAGTATCCCCCTTAAAGGTGCCGCAACAACTATAGACAAAAATGGTCGAGGCGAGGCGTCCACGGAACTTTCAAGCCCGATATCAAATACGAGATCGAGGATGATCGCGATCAAAGATGCTACATACGTCATGCCGGCGTCGGATGAGACATGCGACAGAAAATAAAACGAGACTGGCTGAGTATCAAAACAGAAATAAATGACGTACTTAACTAAATTATACAGCGAATACGAACATTCGAGAGAGAAGAAAAACCTAGACAAACGCAAGTGCTTTTTGTTTTGAAAACTACATTTTTGTATTTTTTTGAAAAAAGTTTGCGATTTCTTTCGTATGACCGAAAAAAACGAGATTCGACAAACGCTAGTCTTCTATGAGGCGCTTCGGCCAGTGCGCACTACGACCTGAACGCGTTACGGCGGGCGTCATCGTCGAAGTCTTGACGTCTGCTGAGGACGATGCGGCTGGGCGAGGCTGTTCCGATACAGCTGCCGGCGTGGATAGGGGCTGCGGAGTAGCATTGAATGCCTCCTCTGTCCTTTCGAAGTAGGCAGGTTTCAGACGATCAATGCTAACCGTGTCCCGAATGCCTTGGTGCTCAAGCACGTACATACGATCCTTCCGTTAAAGTACTCTGAAAGGACCATCGTAAGGTCGCTCGAGCGAGCGTCGTAAACCATCCACGCGAACAACCACACGCGTGCAGTTGTGGAGGTCTTTGGGAACAAACACCTTGCGGCTTTGTTCTTGTGTGTCCGTGACACGGAGGCGGCGCATGTGCGAATCAAGCTGTTTGGCGTAAGATGCATCATATCGAAGGGCGTCGATGGCGGACGAGAAGTAATCGCCAAGAAGACGCAGTAGTTTGCCATAAAGGAGGTCGGCGCTGGAAACGTGAAGGCCGGATGCCGAGTAAAACCACTGGCGGGGCGTCTGTCCAACGGATTGCATCGACCGCGACGAGGGCTGCTTTTAGTTGTTGGCGGAGGCGTTCTACCATACCGTTTGCAGCCGGGTGGTATGCCGTAGTCCATGTGCGATGACACAAGCGCGTTCAGTGTTTTCGGAAAGGAACCGCTTTCGAATTGAGGGCCAAGGTCCGCTGTATCCGTCGCAGGGCAACCGTGGGACGCTACTCAACGCCCAACGAATGTGCGTGCTACGGTCTCAGAACGGACGTTAAGTATGGAGACGTCCTCTGGCCACCGCGTGAAACGATCAACCCTCGTCAAGAGATATGTCATTCCATTGGAAGGTGACAAAGGCCCTACAATGTCGATGTGGAGATGTGCAAGTCGAGATGTAATCAAAGGGAATCGGCCAATCGGGGCCGACACGTGGAGGTGAACTTTGGCTCGTTGACAAGCTAGGCAAGATCTTGCCCACGTGCAAAGATCCTTTTGCATATCAGGCCAGACGTACCCAACAAAAATGAGCTTGGCCGTGGCCCGGATGCCAGGATGGGCGATGTCAGTTAGCCTGTCGAACACGCGTCGTCGCAAAAGAGTAGGAACTACTGGACGTGGATTTCCACTAGAGGTATCGCAAAGGATAGTGTCTGCAGACGCTGGCAAGGGGGATCAGTCAGCCGTAGGGCTGATTGTTGGTAGAAGGTTCGGAAATCATTTTCCGAACGTTGTGCGCTGGCCATAGCGTTTAAGTCGATTGAGTCGTGACCAACTAGTGCCGACACTCTGGATAAACTGTCAGTCACAACGTTATCGCTGCCAGAAACGTATCGTACATCAGACGTAAACTGAGATACGAAGTCCAAATGTCGAATTTCGCGGGACGAATGTCTTTCAGATCTACCGCGGAAGACGAAATCCAACGGTTTGTGGTCGGTGAAAATCACAAACTGGTTTCCCTCGAGGGCATGTCGGAAGTACCGAATGGATGAATGAATTGCTAACAATTCACGACCGAACGTGCTATGCCTTGTTTCAGCCGGAAGTAAACGTCTGGAAGAAAAGCGAGCGGTTTTCAAAGTCCATCGACGAACTGTCGAATTAAGGCGCCGACTGTGGTGTCTGACGCGTCAACGGCTACACTTATTTCCGCGGTTGAGTTGAAGTGGCGCAACATAACGGCGGTGGCTAATGCACCCTTGATTCTATCAAACGATTCGATGGCTGTCGTTGTTAACCCTACGACTCCGTTGACACGGCCGCGAAGTAAATTGGTTAAAGGCTGCATAACTTGAGCGCAATGTGGGATAAACCGCCTATAATAGTCGAACATCGCGTTAAATTGATGAATAGCAGCGAGGGTAGTAGGACAGGGAAATCGCGGATTACTCCTACCTTATCGGTTGGCGGTCAGATATCGTGCTGGTCAACGTGATGCCCTGAAAACTCTACGTCTGGCTGGCCAAAAACACTTATCTGCAATAATCGTTATTCCAAAAGTTGCTAATTTGTCGAAGAGCTGTTGCAGATGAATCTGGAGTTCTTCTTCAGAAGCGCTTGCAACTAATAGGTCGTCGATGAAAAGGTGAACAAAATCCAGACCCCCTGTGACGTCATCAATAAAACGTTGAAACGTCTGTGCAGCGTTTTGCAAACCAAACGGCATACGTAGAAATTCGAATGGTGTGATGACGGCTGTCTTGGCGACATCCTTGTCCGCAACGGAGATCTGGTGGTATGCGCGCACCAGATCGATTTTTGAGAAAACACAAGTACCATGAAGGCTAGCCGTGATGTCCTTTATGTGCTGAATTGGGTATTTGTGGGGTACTGTGGCGCTGTTGAGCGAACGATAACCACCACAAGGACGCCAATCGCCGAACGCTTTAGGGACCATGTGGAGTAGAGAGGCCCAAGGGCTACTGGGCGGGCGCATGATTCCGAGCTCAAGCACATGCTCAAACTCATCGTGGGCTATTTTGAGCTTGTCTGGTGTCAACCTGCGAGCTTTGGCGAACACTGGCGGGTCTGTCGTGACTATGTGGTGCCTCGTGGAACCTCTGGCGGTAGGCAGAGATGAAGACTGTCGAAAAACAGTCGGATACTTATCAGTTAGAAGACTAAAGGAGTTTAGTTTTGAAGAGCTTTGATATACGGGACTGATTGATACCTCATCGGTTATAATCCCTGTAACCGTAAACTTAGTCGTTTGGTCGACAAGACAGTGTCGTCTGGAATCTACCAAAAGGTCGAAGTGCCGGAGAAAGTCGATGCCGATAAGCGCCATTTGGACGTCGGCGACCGTGATGATCCGGCGGAAAGGCCTACGGAGACCTGAATTAAGTGTGCGGGGGCGTTGACCAAACACTTTTTATAGTGCTTCCGCTGGCCGCGCGAAGATTCGAAATGTATGATCTGTTTAAGTCGTGGGCCTCCGGTGAGTTCACGCTGACCTCGGCACCTGTGTCGATAAGATGACGAATCCCCGACTCGTGATATTTTAGAAACAACAGGCGACCAGGCGGGCAATTTACGTCGTTAACCATGTGGATTTGGCTGCCCTGTTTGCTGACTGGACCAAAGGTGCAAGGCTGTCGGCATCGGCGGGCTTCGTTGCTACATTGCCGGTGATATCAGCAGTGATCCGGATTAGCGTTCGGTGGCATTTGACGAGAATCACGTGACCCCGAGTGGGTACTGTGTCGTCGAATGGGGGTATTCGAAAGTGATCTCGAACGATGCGTCGCTAAGGCCTGAGGTTGTTTAGTTAGGGTGGCAACTTGAGCACTTAAAGTGGCAGTTGCGCTCTGACTATTTGAAGCGAGCTGGAAAACAGCGGTGCCGTATGTTTTCCCGATCCAATCGGCGACATCAGCCAAGGTTGACAAGGTTGCTGATGGGTTTGCGTTACGAATGTTTTGCATATCCTTAGGCAAACGCTGTAGCCACATCTCCCTAAGTAGAGCTTCTTCTGTGTGTCGTTCCAGCTAACGACTGCGTGTGGCGAAGGAGCTGCGATGGCTTACGGTCACCGAGCTCGGTCGCACTCAGAAGCTGAGAAATACATTGGCGATCGGACAAGCCAACGCGCTTAATTACGGCTGCTTTAAGTTGCTCGTAGGGCTTCGTGGAGTCCGGTGATTCCAGAACATCGTTCACCCCGTCAATGACGTGAGATGGCAGCATCGCAACTAAGTGGTGAAAACGCGTTAGCTCTGAACTAATCTGTCGTAGCGCAAATGTGGCTTCCAGTTGAGCGAATCTTGATTTAGGATTATTCTCTCTAAAAGGTGCAAACGGTACGGCTAATGCACTAGCTGAAACGTGCGGTTGAGCCTCCATTAAAGCGGAATGAATAATAAATCGGATGTTTTAAAAAATGAATGCGTAAAAAGTATTAAATAATCAGCAACTCATAGTTATACAAAAGATATACCTGTGGAAAACAAATTATTTGAACGGGCTCACCAATTTAGTTCCCGTCACACTAAGTCGATTTTTCCCTAAGGTACGCAATTATCAGACGCGAAAAGCAAAAAAGCCGTTGAGGAAAGAGACGAAACCCTTACTCGACGAAATGTACAGGTGGTCTTTGATAGCGCCATATAAGGCACCGACACACGAATTAGCTAGAGAGACTAGAGACCGGCCGTCGACGAGCGAGTAAACCGGAAGAGTGTGACACGTGTGTCCTTCGGGTTCGCACCACAGTCGCCTGACATGCAGACGAACAATCGGACGGCATACACCATGCTAGCTTTCTTAATGCAACTATGAGTTTTGGAACTATTTCACACACCATACCGCAGGCAGGCCAGTGAGATCTCCAGGCTGTTACAGGTCGCCCATTTTGATTATGGGTATGATCGTCGCCTCTCTCCACACACTTGGAATAATGCCACTGTATGGTGCCTGCTTTAACAGCTTATGTGGGAGTTTTGTCAGACAAGCAGCCACCTGTTTGAGTTTTCTTAGACAGAACTCGTCAGGACCTATTGGGCTGTGTTGGTTAACCTTTAATAAAACGTGTTCGACAACCGACACTGAAAACTGAACGGCAACACAAGGTGGCCGTAAGTTCTGCAGCGGTAATATAGGATACCAGGTTGGTGGTGTGAAGTTTTAGACTGTCGAATGGTTCTCATTGAACAACTCGGTCACAACTAAGAAGTCAGATGAAGTCTACCCTTCGGGCAGTAACAACAAAAGTGTTGAGGGTTTACTCTTTCTTAGCCGTTGCATATGCTTAAATAACACTTTTTTCCTGCGGACTCTGGGGAGGATCTTTTACTGCACGGGTTTCATGTTCACAGATTTCTGCCTACACTTAGTTCAAACAATATGGAGCGCTTTGGCCGTAAAAGTTTTCCGCGAATAATTGGTAACGGTCATCTGGCAGACGACGTATTCTGCGTGGAATGAGTGACCGAAAAGAGAGTGCACATTTTATGTGATACATATAAGTCGTCTGCTTTTTGAGTCATGCCTCAGACCGTACGTAGTTCTGGTCCGCTGGGTCGAAGGCAAGAAGTGAAACTAGGTGGGTTCTTAGGCCTGATTAAAGCTTTGAACTGTATGCCTTCTTCTGGTTGTCGCAGCAGATAAGAGAAAAAGTTATTGAAGAGTGGTCACTTTGTGCTGGTGGCGGCTTGATGGCCACTCTGTCTACCAGGTGGTTCTTGTTAATGATGACTAGGTAAAGCAGAGGGGAAACCTGACCAAAACGACTCCACGTCGGGGCTATGACTTGCTGTATTTATGATCTTCGTCGTATTGGCGTCCACAAAGAGGTTGAGAATCCGCATTCTCAGTCCTGGTCGCAAACGGATGCCAAGTTAATCGTGGATATGTCAGATTCACCCATAGTGAGCTGATGAGTAAAGTGTCATTGCCCCACAACGTTGCCTTTGTGTAAAAGAACATTGTCGTTGCCAGGGATATCGAATGATGGAGAACGATTATTAACCCCCAATGTAAGTGAGTCTTCGCCGCGCAAAAACAAGTCGAGGTCATATTTATCAAAGAGCTGAAAGCCACCGATGACCGTGGGCGTCAGGATTTGCTCAGACGGAGTCAGCTCGAAAAACTGAGTATACAGGAACACTCAGTTCACTGTCACTGATGCCGCCTGTAAGCCAGGTGTGATGAATGTCAGTGAACATATACTTTTACGGCAATTATTGAGGTTCGGGTTGTACACTTTTTGATACGGCACGTACTTCTGATACAAGCTTTTGATTGTCCTTCATTCGTTGTTTTCTGCTCAACTCGGGTATACCGGCTACCGGTCGTGCGTTAAGCTCTATCTATTCACGAAACATCACAGCAGGCCTCTGTTGATACAAACCTGTGAAGGTGGGTGTCACGATTTCAATCCAGCTCCCGGTTATTTATTGGACAGAAGCAAACGATTCGTAAACATGCCCTCTAAAACTAAGTCCTCGTTGGATTTTGCAAAACAGCAAACAGGACAGTGCTAGAACGAAGATAACTTGCAGCCGGCCTTGCTCGTCTGTGATGGACGGTGCTTTGTTGAAATGTTGTTTAGCGCTGACTAAGTGGAACGCGAGCTGAGTTTGATTGATTTTAGTGAATCTCTCCCGGCTCGGACAGCATCCGTCTTCTGTTGTTGATTGAACTGGTGACGGGAGTTCCTTGCCTCAGACGGACGTGTCTCAGCAGTATGTGAAAGAAGACAAGCTGCCAGAGAAGTGGAAGCAAAGTGACTGCGCCTACGTACAGTGGAGTAGGAAGATCAGAAGCTGTCAGCCACCGACCGATATGCCCAAGTTGTGCGCTTGGCAAAGTTTTGAAACGCGTGGTGGTCCGTCGTCTTCAGAGGCATTCAGACCGCCTCTTGACCCTAGGCGGGAGAAGGCACGGATTCAGTAGAGGGTGGTCCTGCATGCCAGGGGCGATGGGTGGAGACAAACGCTGACGACAGGATTCTCCCGGTAGTGTTTCCCGATTTCTCTAAGGTCTCCGACAGAGTGCCACACAACCACTTGGTCATCAGGCCGATGACTTCCGCTGTCAGCTCGCCTATTATAAACTGGAAAACAGACATCCTTCAAGGTAGGGCAGGCGCTTTCATGGCAAACCAACACTAAATTTAATGGCTGATTGCCCAGGCGGTGTGCCATGAAAGTCAGAATAGAATCGTTCGTGAACAATTCAATTCTAAACCGAGTTACACGTAATCTGTTGATCCAACAAGTACCTCTCAATACTCAACGACGGAGATACCCCATCTTTCAAACTGTTAGTGAGATGGCGCTCATAATAACTGAACTTGATACGGTACGAATTGAATCACTGTACGTGAAAAGTAATCCCCTCAAGTGTGAAGACCCACAGAAATCAAACAAAGAACGTGCATGTATAACAAACCAACAATCAGGCATCGCTCAGTAGTGATGGACGATAAAACGGAATTGAGTTCACTCAAACAAGTGGTCGTTGGTTGGGTCGTAGCAAAACGAATGTTCGTGCATCAAGAAACGATGGGAATCATAGGGTGCCCGAGAGAAAATATGGAACTAAAATGTCCGACCTTGGCATTTAGGGGTTTACAGGGCTCGCACTGAATAAGGGTAAAAGGATTTGTAACAGTGGCTGATGTCAGGATAAATATGAATAGTGCGGTTTGTTTAGGGAAGAGAGCAAAGCGTATGACCACATTCCAACACCACTCAAAGTTCAGCAATCTCAAAAAAATGTAGCAGATCTTAAAGAAATCAACACTGGGCCCCGAAAACCAGCTGGTTTTCCGAACTCAGGGTAGCAGTAGGATCAGCAGCGACTGACCGGTTGTGCGGGAGGATCGGCACCGTACGTGTTAACCATGGCAACCTGGTGCCACTCTGCGGAGGCTTTTAAGGAACAAAGTTTTCCGATATCCCGTTTAATAATGCCATCTCAAGTTCTCACTGACACCTGGCGTACGTGTCCGTCATCACCAGGAAATACCGCGGTGAATACACCATAGGGTTTTCTTGTGGAGAGCTACATCGCCTACCTGAAGATCGCGCGAAGAATTGAAGCGCTTAGGTGAATTCTGCAACTGGGGTAGGTAGTCGCGCCGCCATCTTCTCCATAACACACTAGATAATTGCTGTGCTTTTCTCCAGCCCTTGGTTTAACGTTTACGCAATGTCACCACACCTGTAGCTAGGGCTATATTCGAGCGGAACAACAGCAACTCTTCGAGATGGAGCATCTGGGTATTATCTGGGTCATCGTAAGTGGGCACAAGTGGCCTATAAATGACGATTCGCTAGAGTTCCACCATGTAGGTGTTGAGTGACACTTCATTCATTGTCTGTTGTTGTGCTACTGGCGACAACACTCGTCCCACTGTTCGACTTATTCTATCGCAAGTCCCGTCCCGATAACTTGCACTCGGAAGGTTGGAATACCAATCAGTTCCTTTCTGTCGACACACACTGGTCCAACTGCTGTAGTCACCGTTTTAGCTTCAAGTCGGCTCCAACAAACATGGAACCGCTGTCACTGTAACTGGCGTCCGACTTGCCCTGTCATCCCAAAAATCGCATTAAGGCCATGAGAAAGGATTCCGTAGACATAGAATGAGCTACTTCTATGTGAAGGCACGAGTCTGCAAACAAGTAAATATGCAGCTTTATCGTTTCAGCTCGCATTTTCTATGCACATTCTGAATGGACCGAAACGACACACCCCACAGAACCTGGATGAGTGATCGCTCGTGGACGCTCTTATCGATGAGATTAGCACCACCGTTTGATTGCAATTTTTAGCAAAACCAATTTTACAGTGACAGAACCAACCTAACACTTGTTAAACGACCGTCACAGCTTTCAAAGTGTAGTGAGGATAGACGGTCGCACCATACTACTCATTTCACTATTCAGTAGAAGGTTGGATCGGAATAATCGCGGGATAAATACGAAAGAGATATGAGAAGGATCACTGGAAGGCAGAATGACATAGACTGGCTTCGGCCATATGACGGAACTGAGACATGGTGTCTAAAGGGACTGGAGCAGTGCAAATGAGTGTTTCCGTTCGTATTCCCGTTGAGACGCTCAAGTCGTGTATCGGTTTCGCAAATAAACAAATTGAGTGCCATTCGCCTTCTCGGCTCACAACATATGGTGCCGTGACCAGGATACAAGGATGAAGATCCCGTGGCCACAGCCGTTTGAGGATGGGGATGTTCGGATTTTCCTGGGGATTTCGAAGACGTGGCGGAGGCAGTCAGAGTGAAGGCGGACCGGGCGAAGCTGGCGGCCCTGCAGATGCTGCTCAAGGGCAGGGCGGAGGCGGTGCTGGATACGGCTCGAAGGCGTCCGGCTTGGACCAGGAGGCGACGCTCTGGTCTACGCCACGTCCCAGCGGGCAGCGTTGTCAAAAGCTCTGCCACATTTGGACCAACACTCAGAACAGCGCCTGCTGACGGCACAGTTCTTGGACGGAGTGCCATCAATAGTCCGGGATCAGTTCAGAGTTGCTCTCGTCACACAGCCCATGACACAGGAACAGTTAGCCGATGCAACTCGACACTTGCTAGCAGAAAATGCCGCGACAGTCAACGAGGTGGAGGCAAGCGGACCGAGTGAACTGAATGATCTTCGAAGTGCGGTGGAAAAGCTGACTCAGGAAGTGGCGGCTTTGAAGGTGAAAAAGGAGGAGAACCGTGGCGACATCTGTTACGGATGCGGAAGACGTGGATACTGGTGAGGGATTGCCCACTCGGCAAGAAAAGGTCCATATTGTCTGCTATCACTGGTCGGATTCTACAACCAACATACAGTGCACCATCCATCAACACTGACCGCTATCTTCCGAGTTTTGCCCATCTTACCCATGGTGGACGAGCTCAGAACACTGAGATTCTTGGAAAATTTGCGCTTTCGCACGAACTTTATCAGTTTAACAAAAGCACTGACTTTGCAAACACGAAGGGATCGAACTCTAACATATACCCTTCGAATAGCGCAGGTCGCTACGGACACGGAGCTCACATAATTTGATAACCAAGCGACAGCCCACAGTAAATTGGTTCAGCTAGAGTATCTTGATACCAGTTGGCTCAGTATGAAATGAATGTCACGTCTCGTGGTAACCGCATTAGTGCACCTAATCTCAGAGTCTCCTCTCAGCAAAAAAGACAGGTTTTTCATCTTCGGCCACTGTTCTTCTAGGTTTGGACCCCGCAGCCAGAGGTTCACCTACTTGCTCAAGGCCTATGACATTCCCCGAGACGCCACATTGGCCGGACTTAAGTCTGAAGGTACACTACTCCATTAAGCGACATAAGTGAGTTCGTGGATAAGTCCTACACGAGTGGTAACAGAAGTTGCGAGCACCATGAAATGTTTTTCAGGTATTGCAGAATTATTTCAGAATCGATCCACAGCACATTACCTACCGGAGTTTTCAACTCACGAATCCGGAGACGCACCAGCCTAAACGAGAGGATCCCTGCCGTGGGCTCCAGCCCGGAAATTGTGTCGGAGTCTCAACTGATGCCTTGGTGGCAAATGTCCTGGAGAACCGTGACAGCCGGCAATAACATCGGTGCCACTATTCCCAATCGATGACATAACGAGGTTACACAACTTACTATTCCATTTTTCCTGTAACCGGTGTAAAGGAGGCTGAGTTGAGACCGGAGGCAGTCGCTTGTCACAAGCCACCACACGTTCAGCGCTCCCTGTTATTCACAACAGTGGAGTCCGAATTCCTGGGGTCAATCGGTTTTTATTCGTTGGGTAGATGTTCAATGGTTTCACTACGATTAAAAACCAACTTGGTAAGTGCAGAGCTACACAGCCGCAGTATCGTTCGAAGTCCATCTGCCATCGCCCTAGCCTCGGATATTGAGTCGAACGACACTGGGTAGTTGCTTACGTAGGAGTCTTCTTCCAATACTGTGGTAGTTTCGGGCGGGAACTGCCGATGTTTATCTACAGCCATCTCGTTTAAGGCGAAGCTAGCACAAAGTAGCGAAGACTTGGTTCCATAGGGGTGGACACCCAGAACGTAAATATCCGGCAGTCCTTCAAAAGATACAGAACGCCACCGTAGAAACCTCAGTGCACCTCGGTCACGCCAAGACAGTCTCACCTGGCACATCAACATTAGTATTCGCAAGAGAAATGACTTGCCACGCGCGTACTTTGGTTGTTCATGTCAGTTTTCAAAAAAGGCAGTTTCTTCAGATGAGAATTGCGAAATATTGCTACAGGACCTAAACACGTTATGAGCAGAGACACTTCCATGGAACGTGCCTTTAAATCTACAGAAATGCTTCTTTATGCACCTGGGGGATGCCACGGAAGTCAGAGTATAACATTTTGAAGGTCACTTGTTAACACAATTTAATACCAAACGTGACACTGGAGTAATGGTGCCAGAAACCTTGAAAGCGCAGGCTGACGCCACGCACGTCTGTGTTAAAATTAGGGAAGCACTCGTGACCATCTGCTGATCCTCTGTCAAAATGGCCAGAAAAGCATTACGCTCACTGTTCTCGTCTCACGTGAAGCTATGCTGTGACGTTTCTTTGTATACAAAGTTAGGTATCTCAACTTGGAAAGGTACAGAGGGCAGCCACGCCCATGACTGTCCTGATGAGAGGCCTGTCCTATAATCGGCGGCTACAATATCTCAACATGTGCCTCCAGAGTTGCCGGCGACTTCGTGGTGAACCCGCTGTTGTACACCGCATTTTGTGAAGCGACATAGAGGAAATCAGAGCAGATTCCTCCACTCGAAATGAGCTCGGATTCCGGGACCAAGCGACCGGGACGAATTCTATTTGTATTTCATCTGTCCCGAGGGGGTTAAAACAACAGAAATGCGTTATCAGTGCAGGTGGTGCTTGCACCCAATGGTGTGGCTCACAAGCGGCTTCTGGTTGCTCACATAGTGGCGCTTCGGAAGAAGCAGAAGAATTAACGCCCTGTTTGTTCCAGTGTCGAAACGCTCAGTGAAGAGGCTCACGCGGTCGGCGACTCCTACCTTTTATGAGAAAACTCTGGGACTCTGCCTCGAATCCGCGTTTCATCCGCTGATATCGCTGGATTAAAACAACAAACGGTGAATCGAAATGCCTTAAGCTGATTGGTTCAACCGGTGACCTTGAGTTGCCGCGTTTTCCAATTTTCTTCGGTCTGGATTTTTTTTGGCAGTTTGCCAAGTCTTTAGCTGTGATCGTGCGCTTCACTGTTATGAGATGCACCGGTCATGAACAACTTTGGGTTGGAAAGGATTCCCTTGCCGCGATTTTCCACTTATGTAATCTATACAGTACTTTCTATTCTGGGCTCTTCTCTTCGTGTTTGTTATCAAATTTGGTTTGATGACAGCACTACAGGTAATCGAAACACTGTTCCTCTCCCATTATTATCTCATGTTGATGTTTTTGTTGGGGATACTTGGTTTCTGTGGAGCCTGGTAAATCTTACGCTATGCTTGCTGATGTGCGTCGGTCGAGAGCTTCAAAAAATTTTCTTTGGAGAGTTGAGGGAATCCGAAAACACTCACATCCGTGAAAACTTTCTCAATTTTATATTCTACAAAGTAGTATTTGTATACGGCATATTAAACGTGGAAGCTTTGCTCGAATTACTTTTGTGGGCCAGTTGGTTTTCTCTCTTAGGCTTTCTTCATTTATTGACCGGTTTAATCAAAGACCGTTCCGAGTATTTGATGCAGTCTTTGGAGGCACCTCTTATACAAACTCGGATGCTATATCTACTGTGTTTTCTTTTGGTTTTGTGCAATTTGCTGATGGCAGTGTCCGTAGCTGTCGGCACTCAGTATTCATGGCATCTGATGTTTTTCATGTTGACGGAAGTCTTCCAATTAAGCCTTAACACCGTGCATGTGATTGTTTGGTATGCAATACACGTTTACCCCGAAGTGGTTACCCGTGCGACTAAGAAGGATGGTGTCTACCGCAAATGTGTGTCTGTGTACTATACGGAAATGCTGTTTTCCTCCATTGCTGATTTCGGTGATGTTCTACACAACACACACTTGTTTTTGGGGGAACGATTCCAAATTAGTATGTCGGGTTTAATCGTTGGAATGCATTTGCAGCATCTGCATTATAAACTATCGAGGCGCTATCATCAACATAAAAAGTATCGGAATGTCTTGCGGATTTTACATTTCAAATGTCGGCGTGTCACGAAACCTAATGAAGACTGTGCTATATGCTGGGAGAAGCTGATCGATTTGCGTCAAATCCCTTGTGGACACATATTTCATGTTCTATGTCTTCGCAGGTGGATTGAGAGAAGTGCGACTCGCCCCACCTGTCGCATTCGACTTGATATGATCGAACTTTGCTTGTTTTAGAACAACAGCTTATAGATACTCACGGCCGTCCCTCAAAGTTTACGGACGGTGAACCACATGGTTTGTACACTACTGTGAGTGCTTTCGAGAAGTTGAAATCCGAAGAAATTCACAATACCTCGGGGAAACGCTATTTGAATGGTTACATTGCACAACATTCATGCGCCTCTGCTTCAGAACATTCGTTTCTTCCTTTGAATGATTTTGCTTCTAATTCAAATGCTGTTTCCCCTATGGTCAGTATTAATCATCTCCTTGCTGTTCTGAATAATGCAATCGTTAACGCAGAAACAACCGGTTAAAAGAAAAATTTAGGAGAAGCTACCATACCAACACGCTCCTTTGATATACTGAGGGCAGAAGTGTTCACCCGTTTCCAACCATGGGGAGACAACGATTGTTATCCGGAGGTCTTTCCAGAAANCTTTGCTTGTTTTAGAACAACAGCTTATAGATACTCACGGCCGTCCCTCAAAGTTTACGGACGGTGAACCACATGGTTTGTACACTACTGTGAGTGCTTTCGAGAAGTTGAAATCCGAAGAAATTCACAATACCTCGGGGAAACGCTATTTGAATGGTTACATTGCACAACATTCATGCGCCTCTGCTTCAGAACATTCGTTTCTTCCTTTGAATGATTTTACTTCTAGTTCAAATGCTGTTTCCGCTATGGTCAGTATTAATCATCTCCTTGCTGTTCCGAATGATTCAATCGTTAACGCGAAAACAACCGGCTACAAGAAAACTTCACGGGAAGCCACCATACCAACACGCTTCTTTGATGCACTAGAAGCAGAATTGGTGGGTTCCTTTTATTGCTATACTCATCGCTAACCCAACCTGAATGCTACTCTCTAATTAAGTACGAATTGCTTATTTTCACTTGTGTACTCAGCGGGCAGTGTGTTTAAGTTATTTTCAAAGTCCAGTGATTTCTGGGGCAGTAACAAGGAAATTAGTTTCTGTATTTCAATTTATTTCCCAACATACGTCCTCGATTGTAATAAAAAGGTATGTCGAGCTAGTGTTTGTGATTATTCAGCCCAGCTTATCGGTAGCCCATTCCGCATCCATACCCAAAATGGTGTTCTGCTCTCTCATACCTCAATTGCCGTTCTTTCGGCCTCACAAGTACGCATTTGCCGACTTCACGTGCAATTCGGGAAGCTAAATGTGCGTAACTATATCTAATTTTGGACTGTTTCCGTGCTTGTTTTCCCATGGCCCACAGAACAGTCGTACGAACTATAAAGAACTAGTTGAGATCTGATAACCAGTTACGGTTAACCAACGTTCGCAGTAATTTTAGCAACCAGATTTTTCTCGGGGTTCTTTGTTCTCGTAGCTCGTGCTCTTCCGTGTGCTTGTTACCTGGCAATGCCATTTACGTGGTTCTCGTTTTTTCAAGGTTATGTCCTGTTACTCACGTTACCAGTTCAAATGGCTATTACTGCAGAAGTTTTTGTGTGGTTCGTCGGATCAAGACTGTTCTACTCTTTTGGTGGACTTACTAGCGCAACACACTTCTCATTCTTTAAAGTGCAATTACCGATTAGGTCTCACCTTGCTCAAATGTGTGATGAAATTACGGACAACATTTAGGTGGTATTCATACGTCGATGGCACATAATTTTACCTTACCTCCGGCTGCTGCATACCTTGTTTTTCATTGACGGGTTAAGTTTAGCATCCGAATGTACGAGTGTTCATCTGTAGTAGCCGCGACGTTAAGCCAGTCAACTCGGGAAATGTCCATAAAAGGTATATTTTCCACCGTAGGTACATCCCAAGTGTTAGTTGAATCAGCACTACTGAGGCTATCCGGCATGACTTTGAGATGGGCAAATACCGCTAATCACTCAGTCCTTTTTCACAAGCTTTTTGACTGTAATGAGCCCAACAGTTCTGGGGGCTGGGTTTGAAATGGCAGCTTTGGTGTTGAAGTTTGCTCCACTGGAGCGGTTCCTGTCTCCTGATCTAGGCCGAAAGGATAGTGACCATAACTAGTTGGTAACGCTGTTGGACGCAACAACAAGTGGTAGTCGATGACGTTCATGTATTATCCAAACTAGCTTTTGGTGTTTTTTTCATTTTGTGGTTTCTCACCATCGTGTATTTTTTCTCCATTGTTGCCATACATGTTTAGTGCGTACGTGCACTAAATTAACGTTTCCTCAAGTGTGCGCAGAAATACCAGACGCGAAATGAAAATACAAATAATTGCGAGACCGAAAATACATTATGCGATAATTACAAATGCTCTCAATCAGCGCTAGGTGACACCGATACGCGAAACAGCTAGGGACGATAAAGATCCGAGGGTCGAGAGCGCGAGCAAGTCGGTAAAAGCGTGTGTCGCGCTTGGCGCGCATACACCGACAAGCATGCCAACAAACAAACGCGACCTCATGCATCAGGCAGACGGCAGGCAAAGATCCTTAAGGTCCTGTGTACAATGTGAGCTAAGATTTTAGGAAGGATTTTACACATCGTACAACAGGCAGACCGGGGGTATCTCCAGGTCACTACACTGCAATTCCTAGACGCCGCAGGTGGAGGAGTACCAGTGCCAACAGTTCCTAGCGAGCTCCTACTCGAGTGTCCTCTCTTACGGTGTCGAAAGGAACGGGGGAATTTAGAATTCGCATGTCGTGGTCCTGGGGGTAAACGTTGTGGTCGCATAACAGTATTCGCGTTGCGAACTTCGATCGGCTCAGGACGTAAGCGCGTGCACGGAAATAAAAAGCGATATGGGTAAGGTTGGGCGCATATACAAATGGAAAACTTACCTGACGAACATAAATACGCGGACATGCGTCGAAACGCTTTTTTTTGGTTTTCAAAACGAAAGTTTGCGTTTTTTGGTTTTCGAAAGCTTTTGCGAGTTTTTTTGTAGTGCTGAAATAAAACAGGACCTAACGAGTCCTAGTCGTTTACCAGACGTTTAGGCCAATGCACCCTACGACCCGAACGTGTTACGGTAGGTGCTGGCGTAATCGGCGACGTTGTGTTCGAAGATGAAGCGCTCGGACAAGGCTGTTCAAAGGCTGTTGCATGCCTGGCCGCAGGATACGGAGGAGCATTGGAGGCTTCCTCAGTCCTTTCAAAGTAGGCAGGCTTCAGGCAGTCGATGCTAACGGTGTCCCGAGTACCCTGGCGCTCGAGTACGTAGAAGCGGTTCTTCCGTTGAAGTACCTTGAATGGACCTTCGTAAGGTCGCTCGAGAGGGCGTCGTGAACCATCCACGCGAACAACCCCACGCGTGCAGTCGTGGAGGTCTTTGGGAACAAACGCTTTGCGGTTTTGTTCTCGAGTGTCCGTGACGCGGAGGCGGCGCATATGCGAAGCAATTGCTTGGCGTAGGAAGCATCGTATCGGAGTGCGTCTGTGGTGGACGATAAGTAATCACCAGGAAGACGCAGTAGTTGGCCATACAGGAGTTCGGCGCTGCAAACGTGAAGGTCGGCCTTGAGGGCCGCACGGATGCCGAGTAAAACCATTGGCAGGGCTTCCGTCCAACGGATTGCATCGACGGCGGCAAGGGCTGCTTTTAGTTGTCGATGAAAACGTTCGACCATGCCGTTCGCAGCCGGATGGTATGCCTAGTCCGTGTGCGATGACATCCAAGTGCGTTCAACGTCTCCGCAAAAGAACCGCTTTCGAACTGGGGGCCGCAGTCGGTTATAACCGTGGCCGGGCAACCGTGAGATGCAACCCAACGCTCAACAGATGCGCGTGTTACGGTCTCCGAGCGGACATCGGGTATAGGGACGGCTTCTGGCCATCGCGTAAAACGGTCCACCATTGTCAAGATATAGGTCATGCCATTCGAAGGTGGCAAAGGACATACAATATCTATGTGAAGATGCGCGAATCGAGAGGTGATCGAAGGGTATCGGCCAATCGGGGCCGACACGTGGCGGTGTATCTTAGCTTGTTGACAAGCTAGGCAAGATCGCGCCCATGTGCGAAGATCCTTTTGCATACCGGGCCAGACGTACCTATCGGAAACAAGTTTGGCCGTGGCCCGGATGCCAGGATGAGCAATGCTGTGTAGCGTGTCAAACACGCGACGTCGTAAGGCTGGAGGTACGACTGGGCGAGGGTGTCCAGCGGAGGTATCGCATAAAATCGTTCCCGGTGCTGTCGGTAGTGGAAGATCCGCGAGGCGCAATGACGAATTCTGGCAGGAAGTGTGGAGATGGTTTTCCGCGCGTTGTGCGTCAGCCATAGCTGACAAGTCGATAAATATCGTGGTCAACAAGTGCTGATACGCGTGACAGAGCGTCAGCCACAACGTTGTCATTGCCAGAGACGTGTCGTACGTCTGTAGAGAACTACGAGATGAAATCAAGGTGGCGCACTTTGCAGGGTGAATGACGTTCGGAACGATTGCGGAAGGCGTATACCAACGGTTTGTGGTCAGTGAAGATCGCAAATTGGCGGCCTTCGAGTGCGTATCGAAAGTGACGAAGGGCCGAGTAAATTGCTAGTAACTCACGACCGAACGTGCTATACCTCGCTTCGGCGGGTAGCAGGCGTCTGGAGAAAAATGAAAGCGGTCTCCAGGTGCCATCGACAAACTGTTGGAGTACGGCACCAACAGCTATGTTTAAAGCATCTACAGCTATGCTCGTGGTGGCGTTAGTGTCGAAATGGTGAAGCATCACTGCGTCGGCTAACGCGTCTTTGGTGCGATCGAACGAGTCGACGGCTGCTTCTGACAACTGGACGTTTCCGTTGGAACGGCCACGGAGTAACTCGGTCAGAGGCTGCATGAGTTGCACGCAATGCGGAATAAAACGGCGGTAATAGTTGACCATACCGTTGAAACGACGGACAGCAGCGAGCGTTGTAGGGCGTGGAAAGTCGCGAATCGCTTGTACCCTGTCAGTCAGCGGCCGGATGCCGTGCTGATCGACATGATGCCCTAAGAACTCGACTGCTGGTTGACCAAGAACGCATTTATCCGCGTTTACAGTGACGTTATACGCTGCAAATCGTTCGAAGAGCAATCGCAGATGCTTCTGGTGCACTTCTTCGGATGCGCTCGCCACCAAAAGATCATCGATGTAGGGATGGACAAAGTCGAAACCCCTAGTGACGTCATCGATAAATCGTTGAAACGTTTGAGCGACGTTTCGGAGAGCAAACGGCATACGCAGAAATTCGAACAAGCTGAATGGCGTAATTACCGCGGTTTTGGCAACGTCGTCTGCGGCAACTGGGATCTGGTGGTAGGCACGAACCAGATCGAGCTTCGAGAACACGCGGGTGCCTCTTAGGCTAGCCGTGATGTCCTGTATATGCGGAATGGGGTACCTTTTTGGTACCGTGACGTTGTTAAGCGCGCGATAATCTCCACATGGGCGCCAGTCTCCTGACTTTTTCGGCACCATGTGAAGAGGCGAAGCCCAGGGACTATCCGACGGGCGAATGATGCCAAGCTCGAGCATGTGTTCGAACTCGGTGCGCGCTATCTTCAGCTCATCCGGTGTTAAACGACGGGCTTTAGCGAACACCGGCGGGCCAGTGGTGACGATGTGATGCTGCTTTGCACCAGTCACTGGCGGCAGCGAGGTCGGTTGTCTGAAGACGGTCGGAAATTGTTCGACAAGAGAAGCGTAAGTGCNACATACGGCACCGCTGTTTTCCAGCTCGCTTCAAATAGTCAGAGCGCAACTGCCACTTTAAGTGCTCAAGTTGCCACCCTAACTAAACAACCTCAGGCCTTAGCGACGCATCGTTCGAGATCACTTTCGAATACCCCCATTCGACGACACAGTACCCACTCGGGGTCACGTGATTCTCGTCAAATGCCACCGAACGCTAATCCGGATCACTGCTGATATCACCGGCAATGTAGCAACGAAGCCCGCCGATGCCGACAGCCTTGCACCTTTGGTCCAGTCAGCAAACAGGGCAGCCAAATCCACATGGTTAACGACGTAAATTGCCCGCCTGGTCGCCTGTTGTTTCTAAAATATCACGAGTCGGGGATTCGTCATCTTATCGACACAGGTGCCGAGGTCAGCGTGAACTCACCGGAGGCCCACGACTTAAACAGATCATACATTTCGAATCTTCGCGCGGCCAGCGGAAGCACTATAAAAAGTGTTTGGTCAACGCCCCCGCACACTTAATTCAGGTCTCCGTAGGCCTTTCCGCCGGATCATCACGGTCGCCGACGTCCAAATGGCGCTTATCGGCATCGACTTTCTCCGGCACTTCGACCTTTTGGTAGATTCCAGACGACACTGTCTTGTCGACCAAACGACTAAGTTTACGGTTACAGGGATTATAACCGATGAGGTATCAATCAGTCCCGTATATCAAAGCTCTTCAAAACTAAACTCCTTTAGTCTTCTAACTGATAAGTATCCGACTGTTTTTCGACAGTCTTCATCTCTGCCTACCGCCAGAGGTTCCACGAGGCACCACATAGTCACGACAGACCCGCCAGTGTTCGCCAAAGCTCGCAGGTTGACACCAGACAAGCTCAAAATAGCCCACGATGAGTTTGAGCATGTGCTTGAGCTCGGAATCATGCGCCCGCCCAGTAGCCCTTGGGCCTCTCTACTCCACATGGTCCCTAAAGCGTTCGGCGATTGGCGTCCTTGTGGTGGTTATCGTTCGCTCAACAGCGCCACAGTACCCCACAAATACCCAATTCAGCACATAAAGGACATCACGGCTAGCCTTCATGGTACTTGTGTTTTCTCAAAAATCGATCTGGTGCGCGCATACCACCAGATCTCCGTTGCGGACAAGGATGTCGCCAAGACAGCCGTCATCACACCATTCGAATTTCTACGTATGCCGTTTGGTTTGCAAAACGCTGCACAGACGTTTCAACGTTTTATTGATGACGTCACAGGGGGTCTGGATTTTGTTCACCTTTTCATCGACGACCTATTAGTTGCAAGCGCTTCTGAAGAAGAACTCCAGATTCATCTGCAACAGCTCTTCGACAAATTAGCAACTTTTGGAATAACGATTATTGCAGATAAGTGTTTTTGGCCAGCCAGACGTAGAGTTTTCAGGGCATCACGTTGACCAGCACGATATCTGACCGCCAACCGATAAGGTAGGAGTAATCCGCGATTTCCCTGTCCTACTACCCTCGCTGCTATTCATCAATTTAACGCGATGTTCGACTATTATAGGCGGTTTATCCCACATTGCGCTCAAGTTATGCAGCCTTTAACCAATTTACTTCGCGGCCGTGTCAACGGAG
>QNGE01000466.1:260875-283005 GCA_008508345.1 Paragonimus westermani
ATATTATTGTTGAGATGTTGTGCACCATCAGGAATTGACCATAGTGTCAGTTCCAAGGATGTTTCCATAAGAATGTGTGCGTATAGTCTGGCAATGGTTTCTTGGTCGTTGACTTTTTCAATGTATGGTAGGAATATGAATATGAAAGGGTAGTTTGTTTCCGGTACGACTACCATTTGGGAAATAGTTGATTCTTTCTTCACTGACATTTGGAGTCCTCCGACAACAGTGTTGTCTCCGGTATCTACAGACATAGGTAGGTAGCGAGCTTCAGTGGCGGTGTAGGTTGGGGTTTGTTGTTTCATACAGTTGAATTGGTTTTGGAACCTTAGGTGGAATTCACATGTCTGTCCTTGGTGGAATGTTTGTACTTCACTTAGTCCGAGTAATCCTTCTTCGTTTTCCGTTTGCCAGTAGTCATTGCTTTTCAGTTTCACTTGTTGAGCTTGTAAGGTGGTGGCTGTTATTGGAGTGGTCGCTTGTACTCTGTCTAGTATACCTAGTGTGTCTCTTGCGATGTAAGCGTATGGGGTTGTGTTGAGTGCGGGTGTGTCAGTCTGTGTCGAACCTTGTAGAGTATTCTGTAGAGGCACAAAGTGACTAAGGCGGATAGAAGCATTATCATAAGCACAGTATCTAAATCCGGTGAAGATTGATGCAGCAGGTTCGCGATAGCCGTTACCATTTTCGTTAATTGTCCAGAACTCAAAGAGCTGGTATGGTAGACACGTGATGTAGAATTGCGAGATGGTTGATTCACCCGGTTTATATTGTGCGATGGTGAGGTGTTGTTTTCGAGTAATGGTAACATGGGTTTTGTAGTAGTGTATGCCGAATAATCTGTGTGCATGTTTAGCGACAGCGAGTCCACTGCTATAACCTTCGTCTTCTCCCGCTCCTGCCATTCTAGGTTTTTTAGCGTCCATTTCAGTCTTAATATGTATTTCCTCTCTTTTTCCGGGTAACTCTACGTGTCTGGGTGCTTCTACTTGTGGTCTGTCTTCGTGCGGAGGTCGTGTTGGTCGCGGTGTTGTTGTTGCGGTGTCAGATGATGTTGTGGTTTCACGAGATGGACCTGGTCTATTTATAGGCGGTGCGGGAGTTGTTCGAGGGTAAGTTTTAGCCCTCGTCTCTAAGAAATTTTCCAGTGTACCGGTATATCTGGGTACTTCAATGGCGCTATCCCGGATATTTTCGGCTGCCCATTTAACTCGCGATATTTGAGATTGCTGTTGTAGGTTATGCGCCTTAGCTTCAACTGTGTACGTCCATTCTTCGCGATAACTGGGCAGGTAGGTTATTTTGTCTAGGGTTTCTATCATATCACTCATATCTTTTAGTGGTGCTCCGATGAGCAGCTGCCAGTTTAGGCGAATTGCAGCGAAGTTTTTGGTGATCCAGTTTTGCAAATCTTTCACTAAATCCCCGTATAGTGGTCGCCATCCTAAGATACCAAAGTAGTATTGGGTAACTGTGGGTATACGGTCGAACACGCTTTTGGCATGTAGGTGTTCGGGGGAGATGTTGTAGGAAGCTAGTCTCCACACCTCGTCCGGCATGATAATGATTTAAAATCTCTTCCAATGTGTTTATATAGAACTCGAGAGGTGTGTGTGATAATTAATATTGCGATAGGTACCATTTGTTATACCAATTAGAAAAATAACATGGACAAAATGTACAGGGTGGACAGGGGAGTTCGGGAGAGGGGATGGTTACGAAAAATTTAAAAATGAAACACCTGGCCTTTATGGCCTTGCCATCCTCAGATAAACAATACGAACATAAATCATTGTTCGTAGAAATGAGTACAGGGATGCGGTTTAGTCGTTCGTCTTTCTGGTGTTTAACGTGGATGTCAAAAGGGGCACCACCCAGTAGTTCCTTGAAGTCATTCACAGTTAAAGGGGTTATACGGGGTTCCTCCATGAGGGCCAGTGATTTGTTCAACAAGTTCATCAGGAAGAATTGTGAGTGATCACCATTTCTTTGAACTGTCCCATAGATGTAATTTTCCGCAATGAGTTTGAGGAACAGGGATTTCCCGGTGGTTGTGGGACCCTCCAGTACAAAAGTGTTACGTCTTGATTCACGCTTGTTCATCACGATGGTTAGTGATGTCAGTATCTCGGTCTTATTGATGTTGTTCGCTGTTAATAGTCTGTCCAACCATAACTCTCCGGATGTGGTGTCCCGAGGGTGTGTGCACACCCGGGAATGGTTGTTGGTGAGTATGTGGCTTTGGAATAGTGTCGATTCCTGTTGTTTCCTGAGGCGTTCACAATAGGCCTCAATACAGAGTTCAGCGGCTTCCTTCCACTGTGTTCCATGTTCCGCATATAGGTTTTTGCGGTCGTCGAATGTCAAAGCGTTCTTGAATTCATTGATTGATCTCGCATCATTTTGTTCAACTAGTTCTGACATAAGGTCGATCCGGCGCTTGCGTTTCAGGTTGTCGAACTTCGTTTTACCTGCACGATCGTTCCTTAGTAGTGTGGCGCAGTCGGTTGCTTCTCGGGGGACAATTTTGAGATTGTTCGCCAAGTGTTTGAGTTTATTGCCGATGCATATGCATGAGTAGTTGGTGGATCTTATGAGATAGGCGGCAAATTTATCCCAGGACACCACCGGTTGCAAGGTTGATAAAATAGACATGTTCTGGTTGATGTCCAATTTTCCAGCTTGTATGATCCGGTGGATGGATCTATTCTTATTGTGTGTTGAAGATTCGAACACGAAATGGTAGTGATCTTCGTGATCCACATATAGACAATTGGCTCTGGTGTTTTTGTCAAATTTTGGAGGTTGACCTCGGTAGATGAAGGTCCAAAGGGTCATAGTTTGGTCAGACTCACTGTCTGTGTCTTGAAATAATTGTCGTCTGACCGAGTGCCATTGTGAACTCGGTGGTGGTGGCGTGTTCCACTGTTGGGCGTTCTCCGTTATGTCGGGGTTGTAGTAGGTCGTCCAACCCTCTTCATCTTGAGCGTTGTCGGAGAACAGGTCGGGTGATCTTGGCTGGTAGACTGTAGGTGGTGAGTAGATTCTTGGTCCATCAAACGTAGGAGATCTTGAACCTTCCATTCCGAAAAAGCGAAGCAAAATGAGCGGAGCGGAGTGTGCACTCAACTTTATAGGTCGTTCTCCTCTGATGATTGGTTGTTCATTCCGTCCAATCATCATCTCAACCAATGGAGAGTGGAGGTAGAAAAGTTACAAATTCCTCCACTCCTTTCCTCCTCTCATCACTCCTCTGATTCGCGGAGCGGATCCTCCAATCAAATTTTTCCCCTTCTAGTCCCCTCCACTCCAGTCACTCCCTTCCTCCTCCCATCCCATTGGAGGATAGGACGCATCGATGCGTCCTATCCTCCAATGGGATGGGAGGAGGAAGGGAGTGACTGGAGTGGAGGGGACTAGAAGGGGAAAAATTTGATTGGAGGATCCGCTCCGCGAATCAGAGGAGTGATGAGAGGAGGAAAGGAGTGGAGGAATTTGTAACTTTTCTACCTCCACTCTCCATTGGTTGAGATGATGATTGGACGGAATGAACAACCAATCATCAGAGGAGAACGACCTATAAAGTTGAGTGCACACTCCGCTCCGCTCATTTTGCTTCGCTTTTTCGGAATGGAAGGTTCAAGATCTCCTACGTTTGATGGACCAAGAATCTACTCACCACCTACAGTCTACCAGCCAAGATCACCCGACCTGTTCTCCGACAACGCTCAAGATGAAGAGGGTTGGACGACCTACTACAACCCCGACATAACGGAGAACGCCCAACAGTGGAACACGCCACCACCACCGAGTTCACAATGGCACTCGGTCAGACGACAATTATTTCAAGACACAGACAGTGAGTCTGACCAAACTATGACCCTTTGGACCTTCATCTACCGAGGTCAACCTCCAAAATTTGACAAAAACACCAGAGCCAATTGTCTATATGTGGATCACGAAGATCACTACCATTTCGTGTTCGAATCTTCAACACACAATAAGAATAGATCCATCCACCGGATCATACAAGCTGGAAAATTGGACATCAACCAGAACATGTCTATTTTATCAACCTTGCAACCGGTGGTGTCCTGGGATAAATTTGCCGCCTATCTCATAAGATCCACCAACTACTCATGCATATGCATCGGCAATAAACTCAAACACTTGGCGAACAATCTCAAAATTGTCCCCCGAGAAGCAACCGACTGCGCCACACTACTAAGGAACGATCGTGCAGGTAAAACGAAGTTCGACAACCTGAAACGCAAGCGCCGGATCGACCTTATGTCAGAACTAGTTGAACAAAATGATGCGAGATCAATCAATGAATTCAAGAACGCTTTGACATTCGACGACCGCAAAAACCTATATGCGGAACATGGAACACAGTGGAAGGAAGCCGCTGAACTCTGTATTGAGGCCTATTGTGAACGCCTCAGGAAACAACAGGAATCGACACTATTCCAAAGCCACATACTCACCAACAACCATTCCCGGGTGTGCACACACCCTCGGGACACCACATCCGGAGAGTTATGGTTGGACAGACTATTAACAGCGAACAACATCAATAAGACCGAGATACTGACATCACTAACCATCGTGATGNTTAAATTGAATAAATAACTGGAAAAGTAGCGTTAACTTACGTCAGAAAAACAAAATATACGTGCTAAAAAAATGAAGATGTACGGGCTCACCAGTTTTAGTGCGTACGTGCACTAAATTAACGTTTCCTCAAGTGTGCGCAGAAATACCAGACGCGAAATGAAAATACAAATAATTGCGAGACCGAAAATATATTATGCGATAATTACAAATGCTCTCAATCAGCGCTAGGTGACACCGATACGCGAAACAGCTGGGGACGATAAAGATGCGAGGGTCGAGAGCGCGAGCAAGTCGGTAAAAGCGTGTGTCGCGCTTGGCGCACATACACCGACAAGCATGCCAACAAACAAACGCGACCTCATGCATCAGGCAGACGGCAGGCAAAGATCCTTAAGGTCCTGTGTACAATGTGAGCTAAGATTTTAGGAAGGATTTTACACATCGTACAACAGGCAGACCGGGGGTATCTCCAGGTCACTTCACATGTATCTTACTGAATGTTAGCTGTGTAACAGTGGGAGCCGCCTTATGAGACCATGTTTGCCTTTCTAGGGTAGATCAGTCACCGGTGTGCTTTCGAATAATACGGCACAATACTAGGCATATGCTTTAATATCTGTTCGAGTCTCAGGTTGTTTTGGTCGTGCGTGTTTCATGTCATTGTTTTAACTCTTAGCCGGGTTTGGAAAAAGCCGTACACCTTACTCTGTGGACTGAACAGATCTTAAGTTCGGGAGCAATCCCTAGATTTGATGAATTTCAGACGAAGCCTTCCTCATGGCAATTCGTCTAACGAGCTCAGGAGAGATCCGTGCAAAGATGAGACGTGGCCTGGTCGTCAGTCGTAAGGTTTGGTTAGTGGGGGGTTAAGGAAACAAACTGCTTCTTCTTCAGGCGACGCCGATGGACTTTTCACTTTTATTCGTACTTTTGATCTAGGACATCCCTCTGTTGGTAAAGCTATCACCGAGGCATACGGCACGGTTACCCATAACACGTCCGGAAGGTTGGGGCGCTGGCGGGACAACTTAAAGGCTTTTTTAAATTAAGCACCATCGGCAGTTGACCACAGCGTTTGCATTCAGATAAGTCCTTCAGCTGGCCCACTTCGGAAGGAGGCGCTGGACTCGAGTTTTGCTCCCATCATTAGTGCATATCCTCGTCCGGACGAAGATTTGCACTCCAACCTTCATACATATGAGGTCAGCATGTTGGCCACAATGTCATTAACTTCACAATAGGCATGACCGAATCATCACATTCAGATGCTCAACCGCAACCTTGTATGAGTAATGTTCAGCTTGCCCGACCATTTCGGAAGGGGATAAACACAATCGCTCTGTTCGGTCCAGTCGGTTATTTGACTGCCTTATTCTACCGCGTCCGATCTAAAGTATTGGTTCGCATGCGTAATCGTATAGTGTGTCACCTTATTCATGTGGTAAACTTATACGAAAACGTTTCAATAAGATTATGTATATAGTCAGGACTCTGCGGACGTATTCGATCACCCCTTTCCTTTGTTTGAGTCAGTTCCACTGGCAGCTGCTGCTACGATGAGTGTTCCTTTTGCATTCAGAAGTTTTAGCGTGAATTGTTGCTCTTTCACTTGTTGCACTCGCGTGAACGCCCTCTAAGCGTCGTCAGTACATTCAACTTGCTTGTGCTTTCGAAAGGGTTCGTACAGTGATAATGTAATGGAGTGAAAAATTTTCACGAACCGACTGCGGTACCCTGCTCGATCCAGACATTGTTTCAACATACACTTAGAATTCGCAGCCAGGACTTCTCTGGTTGTCAATGTTTTCTCCGACAGGGGTCGAATTTCACCTTGACCCACTCTGTCTTCCATTAGCCCCACCGATGTCCGCCTAAGTTGTGACTTACCAGCACTAATCCGCAGTCCCCAGTTCTTAATTCCTTTTAATCCAAGATTTAGATGGACAATGTGTTCCAATTCTGTGGAAGCATTCAGAATAGAAGGAAAGCCGGAACCTCCGAGGCTAGGGCAGTATTCACCAATCAAGGACTTCTCCGGCGATAGGAGCATCTTTTTGTGGGTCAGAATTCGCGTGTATAGGGCGACTGTGAAGTTTATGCTACTTTGCGACTGTGAAACTCGACCACTCAATTTAGAAGACGTGAACGGTCTTCACATACTCGACGATCGCTCTCTGCGTTCGATCGCTGGCCTATATTGTGTGGCACCAACGGGTAAGAAAACGCGTATTTGGTAGTGAGTACCAACCGAGTTCATTTGTTTGACCTTTAAATTTGCGCAGGCTTGGATGGTTAAGCTATGTACCTAGAGTACCAAGTAGTCGTCCACCAGACAAACACACATAGGGTTTCCTACCAATGGCTCACCTGAATGGCGTAAGGTACGAAGTGAACAGATGGTGACCTGCGGTATCGGAAGAAAAAAGGAGGCCGAGTTGATGGTGTGGTCCGATCGGTCAAAGGCCGTGTAATGCCGAATTTTGACCACAGCGGAGGCGGTCGGAATTTGAGTGAATAATCCACTCTTGTGCAGACAGAACCGCTTTGTTCAGACCTTGCGGTTGGCATGCCCACACCATGGCTGACCAAACCGCCACGGTTCCCGTTGCGTCATAATTATGAAATGATTGTATCAAAACGGTATCTTCCTATGTATCTATGACGTGGTCAACCTCAATTTCTCACTTTACCGCTTCGCTCTAACAACACCGTTTCTTATGAACGTTATGTTTTTGGCTTAGATGGTTAGGTCACGTATTAAGGATGCCAGTTAGTCGTTTTCCACACCGAACACTGTTCGCTGACACTGCGACCGACTGGTGTAAGGTGCGAGGTGGTCAGATAATGACCTGGCTTAGGGAAATGAAGTCGTTCACGAAGGGGTTGGCCACTGTGGGTCGTGTTGGTCTCCACGGCTGGGACCATCGCGACTCAGAAAGTCGGTGGCTGGAGACTCTAGATGAGGTGGCGGCTAATCGAGCTCAGTGGCGTGAATGTTGTCGTTGTTTGGCCGAGTTGTGTGTGAAATGAGTACATTTAATGACGCGGGGCAGTGAAAGCCGTAAGGAAGCTGCCTCGCTGATGACGCCTCACTCTCAATTGCAGCTCGGTTGTTTGTTGGCAGGGTGTAGGCACCTTGATGTTGAATGTTTGGATATGGACGTAGTCTTTTTCAGCAGTTAGGCCCCTTCCCATCCCCTTATTTTTTCCTTTTCCCTCTTCCTATATAGGGTTTGCTTTTTCTTCATGGTTGTGTGGCAGTTAAGCATTAATATGAACCACTGACGTATTGCTGTCTATGATGATAATGATGGTGATTATATGTTTTTGATCTGATTATGAATAACCGAAAACGAGCTTGTTCCCTACACTGTTTTCTAACCACTTGTAGTGGGGCCATTTTTCTCTTGGGAACCGTCACAAGCAAGAACTTTCTTGTCGTCTAACCGTGGTTAATTTTAGGATTTTGCAATAAATCAGTTCTTCAGTATCGTCTGTTATTTTTAATCTGTTTGTGCGTTCGTGACAAAATACCGTTCCAACAAGACAGCACCACTGCTTTTCACCAGAACACGACACGTTTCGGATCGGTAGATCGGGTAACCGAGCTCACCAACCTTGGCTCGCCGTGGTGACCAATTCGATCGCTGCAAGATGTCAAGGCTGTTTAGGTTAACCAAAGAAATGGACGGGTTTAGTGTCAGTAAGCTGCAACTCCTGGAAATCGCTTGGTACGGTAGAACTGTCAAAAGACGAGAGGTTATAATACTTCCCGTTTTTGTCGTTATCAAAGCATGCTGTTTCTTTCCTGTATTACCGCTCACATTCTCGGCCGTGTTTGATGGTCCTGTTTTGTAGCCCAATTTTTGTGCCACCCCGCTCTGTTTTAAGTCAGGAAGTTATGAACGTCCAAAACCAACCGCTCTGTCTACTAGAGAATGCCTGTATCGGAGGTGAGTTTTATGGAATACTAAAATATTTCTTATCTTACCATGTAACAACGGAAAGCATATTTTCACGAGAGCTCCTCAGTGTATGTTTTTGTAGTGATGGGATTTTAATTAACGCAGAACAGCTTCGAATAATGAAGCTCCCCAATAAGGAAATGCATTTATATTGCGTAAATGTGTACTTCCATATTGTTGCACAATCTCAACGAACATCCATGCATATCAGTCGTAGAAAGTGCATTTCATGATTATCATTTCGCCAGAAGTTGGTTCACACGAAGACAACAAATTTTCCGACAAATTGTTTGCACGGTCCTGAGGGATTGTCTGTTTCTGTATGCTGGTAATTAGTAGACAAGTAAATGCATTCTGCTTTATTGGAACAGTGCTTGCACATACTTCCCGCTCTAACTTCCATGCACACTGCTGTTCGAACTATTTCAATTTGTTCAATTCACACAAGCACTTCCTGGATAGTCCACTATTCATCTGAAGGACCTATTCTACTTTCCATTACGTTACCACTTTCGATCACGTTCGTATGAACCTCTTTAAGCGGACCTCCGTGAGTTATGTAATTGCGATGTCGTGTAGTATTCTGTGGTGGCTTCCTCTCGTTCACCTGTTTTAGTTGAATTTTACCCCGTCAGACACAACCGTTATATTTTCAAGTTGACCATCACTCACATTTGGTCGCAGCCTTCGCATTCAGATAGACTTTTCAGCCACCCTCTTTCGAAAAGAAGCACTAGACTCGGGTTTCGCTTTCATTAGAGCTCGTCATTAGTGCGTATCCTTGCCACGGCCGGGATTTGAACTCCGGCCATTCCAATCATGAGGCGACAGTGTTGACCACTGCGCCATTGACCTCACATTAGGCACGACCGAATCATCAAATCTGAACGCTCNATGGTCAACTTGAAAATAAACCAAATCCTTGACTACTCATCAACAACCGTTATATGTCAAAATCACCTGAGTCAGGTACCAAAAGTTACAACTGATTATTTACATACAGCAAGCCGGGAAATTCTGACTAACGACTGGCGCATGTTAAGGTCTATCAAATGTGTATTAAAGTATGTTAAACGATAATCACCAGTGTCGTTAACAACATTAAAAGAATAGCTTCGGGTTCCCTTAGTAGTCCTAACCAGTGGTCAGGAAGTTTGAGTTCGTTAGATGTCTCATTTATCGTATTCTTTGCAGTCACAAAACGTGCAGAAAAATAGGGTGCTATGTCTGTTTTTCTCCAAAAGATACTCATTTGAAATGTCGAAAGGTGCAACGGAACCAACGTGAACGTCCTGGCTTGTCTAGCCATCTCCAGCATGGTGAAATGTGACTGCCACTTGAAAATGGTAGTATACTTTGCGTTTAATCACTCCATGGCAGCTTGTCTAACAAAGGCTATTTGGCAGCAACTGATACAGTTTTCCTTTGGCAATGCGCCCATGCACAACAGACCTGCTGATCCTTCTTTTTGTGTACTACGTACTATTATATATTTCTTGCAATACAGTTCATTGTTTGGTTCTGCCGAAGACACATTCAATGAATTTAAACACACAAGCCCCATCTGTGCATACTTTGAATACCTCGGCCCATGAAAACTCGCCTGTTGTAGCGTCAGTTGCTGGTTGTTATAGCTTACGGACACTAACTTTCAGTGAACTTTTAGCTGTGGACTGCGCTTCTACTACTGAGGCAGTATTACGATGTGGGGACGTAAATGTATATACCCAGCGTAATATTATTTTTTATATTCTCTTCATTGTTTGACTGTTGAGTTACTGTGCGTTTAATAAAATCCCACCTGTACACAAACATACATTGGTGACCTTTGCAGTTAACTCAAACATGAATACGCCGTTTGTTACCACATAGGAAGACAAAATACTTTGCTGTTCTCTGACATCTATTGTAGTGCAAGTATTCTGTTTTAGGAGGTTAATTAATTTTGGACGTATAGCTTTAGACAGTGTGGGGGTAGCTCAGGAACTAAGTCACAAGTGGAAACCGTAAAACACGGCTTGAAATTCATAGATGCAGGCTGATAAGCGGGGCAACGTGGCATGGTGACGGTTGCAAAGTGTGTAAGTTCCTAAAGCCGACTGTGTATACCGAGCTGCAAGAAATCGGCGCAACTTCGTTTCACTCTTTTTTCTCTCTGCTGCACCTATCACACGTTTTCTCTGAGGAAGCTGTCGATTGTGATGTCTAACCTGGTTACTTCTGCGTTGATTAGATAAGGAGGCTGTTTTGCCTTCTACTCCCATCTGAAATATCCGGTTTACTTGGTGCTTTAAACCCCTCGTCATGAGGTCAACACTATTCTCACCAGTGATAATCTCAACATGTAATCGGTGCTACCTGCTGTAATTACAGAAGACTTACGCGGGACCTGTTCATATCCATAACTGAAAGCTCTTGCATCGTATTCTTCATGCAGAGGGTTAAGATCATGAGAATGTTAGGCACTAACCGTGACTTCAGCTAATTGAAACCGCTCAATTTGTTCTGAAATCAGCATACAACGTCTATCTTTGGTTGACGAAACAAGTGCACCACTACTGGCTGTCAACGACCTTTGTATTTTCTGAAGTGGAGAGCTAAATTATCTGGATTTCAGGAGGCAGGTACATTTGTTCTAGGCACGTCCTGTTGAAGCATTTTTAAATGCGGTTTCCGCCTAGGGTTGAAGATGTGACCCGTGTGCCAATGTGTTGTGTGAAATGCCCAAAAATCTAGACAGATCATTAGCCAAACTTACAGCGATAATTTTACCGTATAATATACGTCAAAGCACTCATTCTCAAGTAATCCGGGCTAAATTCAAAGCTACTTGGACTGACGACCTTCACATACACGAGACCGACTGCCACCAAGCCTGGGCTTAAACACGACCCTTCGGCCAGCACAAGCTGAACGTACCCACTTCTCAAAATGCAATCGGTTGCTGGCACCGTGCTGCTTGTTGGGCGAAGGAACTACTTTTTGGTATATGTATCCGCGCAACCCGGACTCACCGATATGTTGAATAGATCATGTACTCGTTGGTCGACCAAACCGTAGCGTCAAATGGGTATAGTGTGCCCACTTTCATCTCTGGCTATCCCGTGCACTTTTGTACACTGTATTCTAGTCCACGTGATATAAAAGGAGATTGTCTCCTAGTATGTAACGTATAGCTTGTGTTTTTGAAACAATGCTGTCCCCGAATAAATTTGAAAGGTATCAAGATCGCCATGTAAGATGTATTCTTGGGCGTCATTTCGGTCACTCTTTTCAATCTCATGCACTAAATCGTCTTCCAGTTTAAGAAACGTATCAGTTTCACGGTCGAGTAATGCTGGTAGATTGCAACAGGTGCGCAGCGCAAATGAAGAGATGATACAACTTGTTGCAGTGTTTAGTTAGTGGCTCGTGCCTCGAACGGTTGGACAATCTTTAGAGAGCAAGGTATACGCGCAGTCGGTATTTTTCGTTTACTCGGTGAAGGATAGAAAGTGCAAGATGGAAACGAAGAGTGGTTATAAATCAAGATGAAAAGAAGAGTACTCAGTTCATGTGACGTATTACAAAGATAGCGATGGATTCACTACCACCTTTTCCTGAACACAGCGGTGGTTTCATATGGTGTATTTCAAGCGCCAAAGCGTGTTTTTTATTGTCCGAAAGATAGCGCAGACTGTTCCAACCGAATCTAATTGATGACACCAGGACATAGTGTTCGCACGCGTTTGTCTGCAATTGGCGCAATATCTTCAGTTCACACCTTCTTTTGGAAAATGCTGCTAGCGAGATTCCTTCCTTGGGTCTAGTGAGTCTGGCATCCAAAATGGATATCGGATCTTCTTCCTCATTGGTAAATTCGGCGTTACGGTACAATCTGTTAAGTTGTGTGCACACAGGTTCTATTTGGCCACACGGTTCACATTACTGCGAGTATACTATCCACGTGTGTTTTTATAGAAAAATGTCGAACTGAACATTTTGCGCCTGTTTCTCAAAAGAAGCCGTAATACTATAAGCAAGCACAGGTCCGGTAGGACTACCCGTGACCACACCATCTACCTGACGACGCTGTGCATAGCTATTGCTTAGGGTAAGAAGTTTGTACAAATGGGTCACAGGAGATCCCATTTCAGATGGCTGTTCATCATATAATCAACAAGGATGTTGATCACTTCGATCGTGATCAGAGACTGGACAATAAAAAATGCCTTCCTTCTGTCTGCAACTTTTATATCACGTACGCGGTCAACCAATTCAATTGTCTACAAGACTGTACATGCACGACCTTGCCCTGTCCGGTTCGAGGACTTTCACCAGCCATTTTGCCAGTCCATTATAAGGGGAATTTGCGATTGATAATATAGGTCTTATCGAGATGTCGGGCCTGTGTACCTTCGGAGGTGTTAAATTCGGGATGCCTGCATCCCTTTGGAAGTTAATTCATAATAGGTCTGAAAGTCAACTGAGCCATCGTTTCTGATGTCTTGTAAGTAATCGACAACCTATTTTTCTTTATACTTGACTTCATTCTGTTCATTTGGATCCGGACGCAGTTAATCTTAATGGAAAAGTATGGTAAATTGAGAATGATCACCCTTTCTGACTGGTGTCTTCAATAACTGTGAAGATTTAACTGCTGCTGGTACATTTTCTGTTTGTATCAAGGAAGTAAAGTTTATCGTGAAACACAAACGCCGCGCCGTAATCTGTTTTTGACGCCCCATTTTCAGTATCATCATCTGCTCATACTGACTACTCAAACTTTGTGTGAGAGGGTCTTCTGGTTGATGCGTACGATACTGTATTGTTGAGTTGGTGTTGCGGAATGCAACTAAGTGCTGCTCATCTGTTTCGCAGTTGATCCACTCTAAACTGCAAGACACTGACGGAGAAATTAAAGATCGGATTGGTCCTGAAGATGCAGCCTTTGCGCGACAGTGAACGACTGCGTGACGGTCTGTGCCATCACAGTTCGTTGCCAATTTTCTTAATCCATATATATTGCATTTCACACACAAAAACCACGAGAAGTTACAAATGTGCCACAGTGTGAAAAAGTGTCGTGTGAGGTGAACGAGGAAGCAGATGTGCAGAGGTGAAGAAGAAAAGCTGTAGCGGTGCACAGAGACTCGTAGCACGAGCGCCATTGACTTCTGTTCTTTGCCATATCAGACAGCGTCCTCTGCTAGGAAACCGAGAGCGCCCTACTGAAGCAAGCTTCAAAGTGATTGTTTTTATATCCCGAACTCGTCATGCTGCCGCTCCCGGTCTGACTCACCACTCGCAAATAAAGCACAATATGACGTGCGGTGAGTTGGCATTCGTAAAATGTGTCCAAGCTAACGAGTTCTGTAAGATGAGGTCAGTATGCTTAAGGGTTGACAAAGTGTACCCGTGCCGAAGACACGTCGGCAGGCCTCGTCATTGCTGACGCGATGCTTTCACCACACTCCACTAATGCTTCAGAGACACGGTTGGTTGAAAACCGATACTCTGAACATCTTCCGCAAAAAATGGACCTGTTTTCGGAGCCGTACAATAGGACTGTCATTAGGTGGACAAGATACACTCGGCGTTTCACAGAAAGGCAGGTCATACCGATGACAGATGGCGTAAGTTGGCGAACACCGTCCGAACTTTTGCTGTGCGATTTGTGATCTCGTAAAACATTCCGCTAGCGCTGACACAGCTCCCAAGATACATAAACTTCCCGATTACTTTCAACTGCTCACCAGCAAGAGTAACAACAGGCACGGAGTCCTGCCAGTCTTGTAACAGCACTTTGCACTTGGTAAATGCACAGGCCATACCAAACTAACAAACTGAAACCTCCAATCCGTCATATGTTTCAGTCTCCCTTACAGACTAGAGCAGTGTCGTCTGCGTGTTGTGTGCCTCGAGGTTGAGTATCTGGGAGCAAATGCACACCATGGTATTCCCAGTTTGTCAGGGAACAATCTAGGATATCGTCTACTGCAAGGTTGAATGGGAAGAGGAAGGCTGATCAACCTTGTCGCATGCCACTTGAGATATTAAAGGTTGGCGATACGCTGTCACAAGCCCTAATCTTACCCTGGGTCTGACAGGAGGTCTACATACTTCTCAGGCACACCTTTTTTCGATAGACATTCCCGGAGTTCAACTGTGTCAATCAATTCGAAAGCCCCTCTGATATCCAAGAAAACAACTATTTCTATATGAACAACAGAGCTCAAACGTCTGGCGAAATGTGAGTATGTGGTCCTTGTAGTCAAGGTCGGCGAGGATATCCAGCTTGATTCCAGAGGTTATGTTTGTAGCGTGTCTCACTTAGTCTACGAAGCACGATGGCTGCGAGCAACTACGACTCAGTAGAAATCAGACTAATCCTTCTATTGAGTAGTCGGGGATTTGGTTTATTTTCAAGTTGACCATCACTCACATTTGATCGCAGCCTTCGCATTCAGATAGACTTTCCAGCCAGCCTCTTTCGAAAAGAAGCACTAGACTCGAGTTTCGCTCTCATTAGAGCTCGTCAGTAGTGCATATCCTTGCCACGGCCGGGATTTGAACTCCGGACATTCCAATCATGAGGCAACCGTGTTAACCACTGCGCCATTGACCTCACATTAGGCACGACCGAATCATCAAATCTGAATGCAAAGGCTGCGATCAAATGTGAATGATGGTCAACTTGAAAATAATCCTTCTGTGATTCGCACACGAAATGCGTGAGCCCTTTTTGAAAAAGGGGGCGATGTTAGCCAAACTCCAGTCATCTGTTGTAACTTCTAGAGCAGTGCTGTCAGCTCTTTAACTAAGACTGGACCTCCATGTACGTGTAGTGTGAACTGGAAAAATGCTGAGGATGCTGGACTTTGTTGAGTACATCATTAAAATGAAGCGACCACGTTTCGTTATTACTCATAACAATACCTAGATACTTGACGTGTAATAGTCTACCGCAGGTCCGTTGTTTATATGAAGAGCTGGACAATTGGTAAAACGTTGCTTTCGTTCTCGAGAGCATCGACACACTTGGATGTGTTAAAAGACGGACTGTGAGATCGTGGCCAATTTATCGGTTCAGATAAACTGTTAGGGTGGTGTTTAGTTAAGAATTAATTGCGTGGTCATAACTTGATGTGGATGCTATATAGAGTGGGAATGAGAACGGAGGAGAAATTGAACGCTGAAGAATACCACGGCTTATGGTACGTGACAATCAGGCAGCTACCAAATCGGGTTGTTTGACCGCGTTCGACAAAACAAACGACGAGAATGTGGAGTGGTCCCTCTGTGCGAGTGCTATCAATTTCATGGGTGTTGCATAGGAAACAGCCTTGTGCTTGCTACGAGATGCTAAAAGAATAGGATGTACTAAACAAATGGGAGCATTATGGTTGAATGTGAGTAGCGGTAACCACATTCATGAAAGTCCACGTGGGTTCGCTTAAGGTTCCCTAGGGACTTGAATTAGTCTTCTAAAGACCTGCTTGCATCGATTCGGACAAGATTTTGCAGCTGCTATGCAGGGATTTGCATAGTGCATGCCGTTCACTAGTTGTTACCAGTGTTATTAATCGGTAGCGTGACAAATTAATTAACTGTGAGACGATTCGTTTGTGAAAAATTCGCGCTTCGGCTAGGTTTCAACCAGCGATAGAAGCCGCCTGTCCCTAGGTAGTATGTACTCTAACAACCGAGCTACGAAGCCACGCTGGGAGCATGAAAATTTCACAATAGGGCTTCATTACTCACTCACCAGTTTGGTACTCACAGCACCTTGGAGTTTTCATGGTCAAGGGTGTAACTACCTTCATTTGAGGTACCTCAACTCAACGTTTTTACGTCGCATACTACCAAGTAGTACTAAACTATCTTTCTCAATGTTGGGGTGTTGCTGCATCATAGGAACGTGTTCGGGACAGTCGAACCATACAGTGCAGAAACGCTGCAATGCACCTGTTTATTAAGTTACGATTTTCAACCAACGATTCATCATCTTATTCTCCTAAAACTACGATTTAAAAATCCCTCCTTGCCTCCACATTCGTTACATCATGCGTTTAAAATCGCTAGAAAATAATGCATTTGTTTTAAGAAGTTTGAGGTCTCATTTGGTAAGGAAGTATTGCATTTTGTTTGGTACACTGCAAGTTGGTGACCATCTGAAGTCCACTTATCAATATTTTAAGCGGCAAACTAAAGCGAATCGTTTATTATTTAAAACTGGTATGGTTCGTTTGTATTCTCTTATTATCCGGCCTGTTTATATTCAAAGTGAAATGCCTTATGTGATCAAAGTTGAACGTACCATTAAATAAACACTAGTTTCCAAATCGCTTTCAAGGCGTCCCGTATTCTACCCTCAGTACACTTATTTTCAACCACGGGAAGACAACGATTGTTCTCCGGAGGCCTTTCCAGGAACTCATAATTTCTTTGACAGAGAGGATGTGAACACCTTTGGAGAACCGTGTTCAAATGACTCTGGTCAACGGGAACGTCTGTCCGCCATGCCAGCATCTCAGCGTAACGACGGTTCTACACCTGAAGATGAATCGGACTGCGAATTCCCTCCGAAACGCGTCCTTCGTTGTGTAAGCTCGTTGTGTATATTGTCACAGAGTTGTTTTTGTTTCGAGATGGTCTTTGATCGAGTATAAGTATTATGCTTAACACACAAAGACTACAGGAGTGGCAAACGCTACAATGTAAGACAAAGAAGTAACGTAAAGTGAAGGAAAAGACTGATGCGGAGACTAGCAACACGAGCATCATTGACTTCTGTTCTCCACCATATCAAACAGCCTCCTCAAGTGTCCTTCCGACCTCAACCAGGAAGCCGAGAGCACCCTACTGAAGTAAGCTTCGCAGTGAATGCCTTCACACTCCGCACCCGAAGAGTATGGACGACAATGAAGAAGGAAACATGGTGAAAATATTTTGAGGAACTATCGCACATCTTTTCCGGCGCAGTTTTTGTAGATGCATCTTTTTGCTATTTTCCAACTTGTTTGGACGCAAGATTGAAACCGATAGCTCATAGACCGTAAAACTTGTCACCCTGTAGTCTATTGCGTCGCACGTAGACTATGCCATCAAGCTTTCCACACTCACAGGAGTACCATTCTTGGCAACCGATTATCAACTTGAAATTGGCAGTACTAGGCTATCTCAAGCTGTTCTGTAATTTCAATGCTAAATCATGTATCACTCACATTCGAAGTCACCCTTTTCATTTCGGTAGACTTTTTCATTCGGCCCATTCCGGAACGTTACTACTTGCTACTTACCAATAGTCAAGATATCTCTTAACAAGTCTCAATGATTTCAACTCTATGGGGAGTTCTAAGTGCAACATCCTCGGTTGGAGAGAACAGGGCAGTCGCTGTGTTTCCTTTCGTGGCGATCAGGCAACCTTTGCATCACTCACGAGTAATCATAGTTTCTACTTTAGGCACTAGAATTCAGTCGCCTGTAGTGTGAAGTCATTGGTGCAGTACCCAACATGTTTGTCTCATAGCACCGTAAGCTGCGATTCAAATTTCGATTATGGTCTGAACCCGCACTACCGATGTACGCCAACAAGAACGAAATCGACTTCAATGCCTTTTTCGAAATTGGCCGGTTCATAAGGTCTGTCTGAGCGAAAAAGTTGTGGTCTGCAGTATGCGGTGTTATGTTTACCAGCTCAATTACTACTTACCCGTAATTTCATGTTTATGTCAAGCTGTTTTATGCTTCCTAAAATCCGTAACTTGATTATAAAAAGTTAGGTCAGATATACCCAAAAATTATTTCATCGCTCCGACGTTGTTGGATGGTGGTGTTGGTGGTGATGGTGATGTGTTTTGTGCGCTTAGCTGGGTATGAATATTCACGGTGTGCAAACTGCCTGATTTATATCCTGCATGTGAGGTAATGAAAGATTAACAGACTATCCAATAGTCGTAAGTATCGCTTTGAACCACTCTGCACCCTTATTGATCGATGCTTCTATGTCGTGACCAACTTGCTGATAAGTTGAAGAGAATACTAGTAATTCCTTTGACGGTGTGTTGAAAAACGTCTGAATCAGAAAAATAAATTAACTGACTAAAAGCCATCACTGATATCCCGATATTTTTCCAAACCTTCTGTGCCGGCTGTTACACGATATTTCTCATGTCTTCGTTGTGACCGACGTTTTGAACCGGACGTCCCATTGCTTCACACTTTTCGGAATGGCACCTTTTTTGGGTCACTGTTCGTTTTTGTGTACACGAACACCATTTCACACTGTTTTATGAGCACAATGCGTGTAGTCAGTGTTTGACTGTAAGGTTCGCGAGCGCTCAATCAACGTACGCCATTGTCATCGTGTGAGGTTATTAGATCCAAAGAGGCAGCGGCAGACGGTAGATGCTGTATGAATTTGAAATAAGCTGTACCAAAGAAGTCATGAACGTGGAGGTGAAGGAGAGTTCTTAGGTTGTGATAACAAGTAATGAGATCTCAGAAAACACTTGGCAGGATATTACGCCATCATTACCTGTATATCTGCGGTACATTAGAGTGCCAGGAAACTCGGGAACTGTTCATTGTGCGCGAATGTGGTCAAATCGGCCTGTTTGGTTGTTGGCCAGGGTATGAGCAATCGGCTTTGCCTCCGTATCACATTCTCCCGCACCAAATCCTTCAGTCTCATTTTCTTTTTTTGTTAACTGGCTATTTATTTGGTTGCTTCCCGATCTCGTTTTCGCACATACATCAGAAACGTGTTTCGTATGCCACTCGTGACGGAATTTGTAATGAGAATGATAGTGCGCCAAACACCAAAGCTATGTCTTTGCATGGCGGACACAAACCCTACTTCCTTCCCGAACACCATTTCAGCCTACCACTTTCACTGCTTAAACACTTGTTCAGATAGGCCAACGGACAGCTTCCGCACGCAATTCGGCGACCCTCACCCTCAGTGTTTGCCGTCCTGCTGAAACACGGCTTCAGGATTCTTCCACAGTGTTACAACTTCGATCTCCGTCGGCCACCCCGCAATGCGGGTACAATGTGCACCTGTCTGGTGACTCTGCAGCTCAAGCCGCTGTTGAAATTGTTTTAATTGCATACGCAGAGGAGGCGCTGTTCGATTGGATACCCTTCAATAGCCGTTTTGCGTTGTCAGAGTCGAAGGCACGGTTATAGCATCCAGTGGCATCCATCACAAGCGGTGTCTGTTTGTTGTCGTGGCATATGCCCTCACTGACTTTAGTTCGAACTTGATCAGTGATATTTTTTGCCAACATCTCAGTGACCTTCTGCACATCACGCGGCGCATGAAAAAACTGAAATCATGCCAGCGTCACAGGTAACTTATATCGGTAGATGCCAGCTGAGCTCTCTCCATACCGTGTGTGATCTCCTCAGACGTTCCACTGGTGGTGGTGCAGCCTTTAAGGTGCACAGTTTTCTCAACTACCTTCAACGACTCATTTTGGAAGTTGGGGACAATATAATTTCAATTTTGCGACAACGCCTTGCACTTTGAAGTGAAAAGGGCCACACTAACCTGACAGAGTGAAACCTCAATTTCGTCTAAGGTCTTCGGGGTTTCTCAGAAACCGTGGCGTTCCATGTAGTCCGAAACGATAAGTCTATAAATTTATCAAGCATTCTCACCACGTACTACCGAACTTACTCATCCCACGATGGTAATTCACCCTGGATCGACTTGGAATGGGGACCATGTTTACCACGTTTGACTCGCATTGGTTGGCTTGTTAAGAAACTTATTTGAGAAATCCAGAGCAATTTGTGTCCCGTATTCGACTGAACCTGAAATAGAGAATAACCGGAAAAGGCTACTCTATAGTGACTCCCCAAAAGTAATTTTCAATGTCCGCAATAACCGTGGTGGAACATGGGTTATGAGATTCCATATGGAAAAAAGTCTCTTCGTTCGCCGTTCAGGTAATTCACTACCAGTCAACTTTAGTAATGGGCCAAGGTGCGTTCTGGAAGGCACGTGACAAACCGCTCAGTCGCGTGTTTTGATTCCCTGGACAGCTACGAAGTTTATGTAAACAGGGCAGATCGACCGATACACTGTTATTGGGTCGAACGTGCTATCGATTAGTCAGCATTGATAATCGGAAGATCCTCTGTTCACTGACTGCGAAATGTGTAGGAGGAGAATTTCCAGAGGAGGAGAGGAGCCGGAGAATTTAGAAAGTTTTTAGGCTCCTCACTCCATTGGTCCATGATCCAAACCAATCTCAGGAGTCCCAGCACCAAATATAAGGAGATGCACACTCCGCTCCGCTCACTTTCGACATGGACGCGCCAGGATCACCAATCTTTGGAGGCTACAACCCGATGGATCGGCATGTACCATCGCCGGATATTTTTGAGGACAACAACGCGCAAGACGACTGGGTTAACTACTACCCAGATTATTCTGGAGGAGGACAGCCTTGGTCACCACAACCTGACACTCAACCCATACATGACGCCAGAAGGGAACTGTTTCCAGACAGTCCGACTGAAGGTGAAGGTCAATTGTTCACCTTTATATACAGAGGTCAAGCCCCTCGCTTTGACAAAGGAACCAAGGTGAACTGCATTTATGTGGACCATGAAGACCACTACCATTTCGTCTTCGAATCATCAAGTCACAACAAGTCCAGAAGTATGCAAAGAATTATCCAGGCTGGCCACCTGGATATACACCAGAACATTCCCATCCTATCTACCTTACAACCGGTCATCAACTGGGACCGGTTTGCAGCCTACCTAGTCCGGACCAACAGTCCAACCATATGCATTGGTCAAAAGCTCATCCATCTGGCTACCAATCTCAAGGTCATACCCCGCGAACAAAGAGACTGTGCCACCCTACTGAGAAACGACCGAGCGGCCAAGGTCAAATATGACAATATCAAGAGAAAACGACGCATAGACCTGATGAGTGAGTTAGTTGAACAGAATGACTCACGCACCCTAAACGAACTGAAGACAGCATTAACCTATGAAGATAGGAAGAACCTCTATGCAGAACATGGTCAACAATGGAAAGAGGCCGCCGAATTATGCATAGAAGCATACTGTGAAAGGCTGAGAAGGGAACAGGAATCCAGCCTATTCCAACACTATATCCAAAACAACAACCACAGCCGGATATGTCAACATCCCAAGGATCTAACCAGAGGATTAATATGGTTAGACGCCCTATTACAACAGAATAACATAAACAAGGATGATTTCCTTGGTGATTTAACCAAGGTCATGAACAAGAAGGAAACCAGAAAGAACGCATTCGTAATCGAAGGACCGACAACAACCGGAAAGTCGCTTATGTTGAAAATGATCTGTGATAACTACATCTACGGAACGGTACAACGATCGGGTGACCATTCCCAATTTTTCCTAATGAACCTACTCAATAAGGCAATTGCACTAATGGAAGAACCCCGAATCACAACACTCACTGTGAATGATTTTAAGGAGTTGCTGGGAGGCACTCCATTTGACATACATGTGAAGCATCAAAAGGATGAACGCTTACCCCGAATCCCGGTTTTA
>QNGE01000467.1:0-10764 GCA_008508345.1 Paragonimus westermani
TGAAGATCATTTTGTGATTTGTTTGTAACCTGGGACAAAATCGCCAACATAATCCTAACTGGCGCAATGGGCTAACTTTCTGAGTAATCCATTTTAAGTAACTTACCTCGCCCTCAAATTAGCTCCAAGCGGCGTAATTCATCCATAAGTAAATTAGAAACGAGTCATTTATCAATAAATTAAACGGACACGATGCAGTCACCCCCACATAAACCTCACATGGCGTGGCACACCGTAGGTCGCCTCGAAATGAAGCGCTTCTTTCTTAAGGTAGCCCTCAAATGTCGTAAATCGTTCCCAGGTACAACACACACGAAGTGAAAGGAGACACTGTCGGGAGTGCATAGGGCAAACCCAACAAGATAAAACGCAGCCAGTAAAACTTTCCCTTTGAGTCTAATCCTTTTTGCCCGCGGTTCTGTTTTCTTAAAAATAATGATTTATAGGTATCAGACCATCTCTCGAGAAACGTTACGGAACGAACATAAACCAAATGGAGACAGTGAGAATGACATTTTTGCCCACACGTAAACAAAATAGATTTTTAAACGTATCCTCATGTTACGTCGTAACATAAGTCAGTATGACATATAGCGCGCGAAGCTCGAAGCAGCGGAAAATCAACGTTGTATGAAAATAAAGTATAAACCCACACTTGGCACACACAATCAGAGATTCACTTTCACAAACATCTAATTTACGTCACACATTTCGTTCCTTGTTTTATGCCCACTTCTGTTGTTGTCTCTTGTCTTTTCATTCACGACCTTCCCCACCATCTCGGGCACACCAAAACTAACAAAGCATCCACTGCGGCACCTCATCGCGCCTCGTCACAGGGTTCAATTTTATTGACATCCTAGGTTCTACATTTGAATAATTTTACACTACCATCATACTAAACCAACCTCAGTAAACAGCCTTCGAAAGTGATCATGCTCCCTTCCGCCTAGATCACTTTCAGAGTTAAGTATGAACCAGCAGCTTCCGTAAAGCAAAGCGTAGCAGCAGACTTGCATTCAGAGTATTCAATCATTGTAGGTGGTCCACCTGGTCGTGGTGAGGATGTTAGGCCCAAAGTTGTCGCAACTTTTCTAAATGGTCGCCTTTGCAACTTTGCTCCCATGTCAAGGAAACTGGTCGAGCATATATGTGGATGCTACCCTCAGCCTGAACCTGAACGCCAACATCAAGCAAAGATGGCGCTGTTGCAAACGTTTCTTCAAAATGGCCGCGTCATTAGCCAAGAATGTGCATCGTTTCAGAGAATTTGAGGTATACGGCTGACTCACCTTGAGGTGGTGGTGCTACCCTGAGGTTGCAAATGCGTAACGTCTTCCTCACTGATGAGCAACCCGCTTCCAAGATGAACGTTGAATGCGATGAGATGGGGCACCAGTAGGACGTACGGGCAAGCAGCAATCGGAGTCTTCAAAGGATTACTAGGACAGACGCGTTTTCGGATGTTTACTGATAACCAATAAGGTTTAGAGGCGTGCCTCACCTTTATCTAGCTGTGTGACTGCGTATTTTCCGTCTGCAGGGTTGCACCGGGCGAATCGACAACTAATGTCATCTCTGTTTTTGACTCGTCGACGTGCTTGCGATCACTTGCAAACGAGAGGCACTTTCGGAAAATCTGTGACTTCCTAACTGATTACTCTGACATATATCTTTGTCAGGTCTGGTGAACAAACCCAGTGTCTTTGCACAGTCGCGTCAAAATGGGGATATGATCAATTTGGCCAGCATGCCGTTCTGTCGTGTATCCACGTGGAACTGAACGTCGCACAACAAACCACCCTTGATAAAAGTAACTAGACTGCACACCTGAAGCCAAATTTCACTGATTGCTACAAATGACCTTTGGCTTGCAAGAACAAAATATAGCCTACGCGCTGGAATTCTTGGACGAAACTCCACCCACTTCCTGATAGTGTCATTTTCAGAAATTCAAATGAGTGTGAAGGGGAAGTAAACATTGAATTTCAATATGAGATGCCCTTTCCAGTGAAACTTCTGCTGTTAAATCGTTCACAGTGAACATGTACAAGTAAAGAAGGGAAAAACCGTGGATGGAAAAGGTTCGGAAGATGGCAAACGGAGGACAACAATGTAGGGAATTGGGGTTACGTACATTTACGAAAGCACAGGGAACATCCTAGGTGTAAGCAACGCTGTTGGAAATATTAGTTAAAAATTAAAGCCCTTGATAAAAAATGGTGAGCAGGTGAAGAAATGGAATTAGGAGGGTACCCACATCACAACAAGCGCTGTCAACAAGAGTGGAAACCGACGACCTTTGCAAGTGCCTCACTGGTCACGTTGGACGAATAGACAATGATTCCGATTAGCACATGAACGACCTAAAAGAGAAGGCTGAAAAGTTATCCAGTGGACCCTTGAAAACCAAAATATCACTGAGGTGTTCTATCGTCCGACCGTACAACTTTTAACAAGTTAACAGACATACATTAGTTGCCTCGCAAAGTCATGAAAGACAATGCTGAAAAGAAGGTGGCAAAGGTTTACAGCAACCAGCGGATCCAAAATGTTACTGTACTCAGACTCGTCTAAACTATTTTGTAAACCACCGATGTAATGCATAATGAAAATTGTTGGCAGTCAGTAGCCTTACAGGTCTCGAATTCTGCCAGTCGGCGGCATTTCCGGGGCAAGTAGAAGTGTAAGCTTTCCCAAACTTTAAATACACGTTGCACCTCATGTGAGTCCATACCGGCCTCCCTTGAAATTTTCCCCCATGTCCAAATATAAATCATACGACAGACGACGCTCGGATATACCGAATGCACAGTCAGCGGGCGAAGTGGAAACCATTTTGACAAGTAGAGACATAACCGAGGACATTGATGTAAGGAGCGCGGTGGAAAACGAAGTGTCTGTTTTGAAATTACCGGATCGCGGCATGAATACCACGTTCTGCCATCAATATTCTTTTCAACTCCCGCTTATTGTGGCTGATGTACGTGATTATTATACGAACGAGCCGATGTACCACGGATGACCTCTTTTAACCACACTGTACACACAGCGCTGTTAATCAACATACCATGACACAGGACGTCACAAAATTCTTGCAATGTGTTGAAAAGGTATACGTTGACGTTCTCCGGTTTCCTTCTCCAGCCGTGCACACCCACTAAAAACGGCTTGACTACAATCGGTTCAACTAGGTGGCAGATCACAGGCAACATTGTTGTCTACTGCGAACAGAATTTACAGCGCTCATGATCAATCTTTAATGGACATGTTCCTCCGGATGAACATCACGTACTGGCAAATTCGTTGCCGTCGACAGCATAACTCGCGCACCACCGAGCAACTCAGGCATCTTTCCTTTCAGAACGCGTAGCAGCCGTACGATCTGCACTTTGGCAGTGTTTCCGCAAACCATCTACTCCCGAAAGCGGTTGACGACGCTAAAGTTAGTGGGGTCAGCTTCGGCATCCTGCACGCCGGATGCTGCGAGTTTTCCAGCATGTCTGAAACCAATCAGCCCGTTATTAACAAGTCTTAGAATGCCTCCGGATGGCCGTTGTGATATAACGTTTGACACCGACACAAACGTAGGTTAGGAGCGCTAGCAAACTTTGAAGGTTTCTAAGGATAAGTGTACACTCCGAATAAGTCCGACAGGTGAATGTTGACAATTTCAGCAAACTATAGAACGACCGATATCCCCTTCAGGAGCCCACCAAGGCTTTTAGTGAATAGCACAATACCACTTCTGAGTTAACGTGATATTGATCAGACATAACCACAACTTCTGCGAACCGCTTAAGCTGCAATTGCAAATTGCGGTGTGTGGCGCTGAATAGAGCGCGCGTGATTACCTGATGTGGTTGGAGGTGAGCTAGACAAAGAACAAGCTTATGAGTAGAAACGTCGTTTCCTTGTTTTGTAACTGCATTTCTTTGTTACACACATGTTTCGTTATGAACATATGGAGTATAACAGCGAGCATGTGACTACTCGTGCCTTTACTAACTGACACATCCTTGCTAAAAAGAGTCCATTCCTTAAAAATTTCCTGAACACCGTAATTCACTCTCGGCTGAATCCCTACTTGGTGCCACCATGCAACCCCATCGATGAAGCTGTTAGGTGTTTCCTCTGAGAAACTCAAAAATCACAAAAGAAACGGTGGACCGTTGCAATGTATTACTAAGGTTTCCTTCATCTCCAGTAGGCGAGTTTCATCTCGCACACCTAAGCGGGTTAATTTACCCAAAATACCTTGTAGTACTCCCATACCAGTTTCCTCAGAAACCATCTAGCACGAATGGCAGTTTACTTTTGGATAGTTTGATTGCTCAGCTATTTTTGATATGAAATTGTGTCTTAGAATCTTTGGCGAATACATTTCTGTGTTCTAGTTAGCCAGCGAAATTCTTCTGGGCCATCTTTCACTGTTGCTTATTAGCGTTATTAGGACGGGTCCATTCACTTAAGGCGCTGAGTTCATCCATCCTAGCAGTAAATTAAAAGCCAGTAATTCGATTAACTAAACATGGCTTTGGGTGCACCCTGAGTTTTTGTGAACGTCCAGACGTTTCAGTTCTTCCTAGGACAACCTCTCATCGTTCTTCTATCTCACCCCTACCTGGGTAGACAAAATTAACAGTGAAAATGATTAACTTAATGTACTCAGTACTGCTCCACCTTCAGCAACCGACCACTGTGAACCCCGTGAAGCGCCCATTAGCGCTTGAGAATGAGCCCAATTACAAGGATAGGTCCGCCTCGAAAATGTCCGTTTCGTTCAAGCTGTAGTTGGAGGGCACTAATTCAGCATCCTGTGGACGGTTTGCTCTATCTGTTTGCTGGTTGCAAGCAGTCTCGTTCTAAACTGGAGCTGAGCCGTGAAAAGTACACACTCCAGCACTGTAGTGTTGGTAGTGACTGTGGGAGCCGGTATTGACTCAGACGCTCACCCATACTGGTCGCAAGCACCAGCAGACGATTCCCAGTATGTCGCATAAAATTCTACCCGTTCCTCAGACAGGCTCACATTGTGAAAGGTGATCATGAGTCCTCCATCCACACATAATATAACAGGAACTAAGCAGGTGGACGGTTAGAAACGTTCAGAACTACCTGACGGTCCGCCGCCTGTAACCATCTCTAGAACAATCGAGGACTCCTCTACATCAGGGGTGCTACCCCCAAATAATAAGCGTCTTATAACAAGGTTAGATGTCTCAACCAGTAATCTAACCCTCAAGCCTATAGATTCTTCCAACCGTCTATCGGCCATAATATTCATGGTGTCTAAAATCGATGCTATAGGTCTTGTCGACAAGGCGCATGGCAGTAACCAGTAGATTGTTCCTAGCAGCAATCTAGAACTGAAGAGTGTCACGTCTCTAAGACTGCAAGGACTCTTCCGTGACCTAAACCACCGGCAGGCCAAAAGGCAGGGACTTGCGCAATTAATGACTGACTTCCCGGCGTATAAGTAGGCTCTGCTAATGATTCCCTTTATCCCGGCGAAACAGCTAAGAGGTGGTCAGATTAAGGCTGATTTGAGTTAGCCGGAGTGCCTCAAGCGACGTGTTCACCATTCATTGACGGTCCTCTCCGTCCACGTCAGGCGGACGCACATAAAGGTACATGCGATTCTCGAACGCTGGGGTTAAGAGCAATATGAGCTGGGGTGCCCAACTTACCTACACTGACGCAATTACCTGTGATGAGAGCACCTAGTGTGTTGAGACTGACTTCATTATCAACAATGGTCGTTAAAACACCTGCCTACGTTAAGTGTTTGACGACCGTTGTGTTGTATAAAAAACCAGTGCTCACACTTATCTGTAATTTCTTTCCTTCCTGCTGATATTTCTTTTGATAATCGAAGTCTTCTTGTTACAGGGTGCGAGTCTTCTATGCAAAAAACCGGTACGACCATTGAAGTTACGCGCGTAACAAATCATCTCTTTCGCAAACGGTAACCATAATGTGTTACAAAATCTTGATACCGTTTGATTGTGAAAGTTTGTTCTCCCGCTGTCTACCTACCTCACTTCATATTGTGTACCGGGGTTTCATTATGCGCTTGACTGACTCGCCATTACGCGACTGCTGCACTTGGTATTATGCACGTGGGTCGTTAATATCGGAACTGATATATTTAGTCGAATCAATATGGAGGTCTGCTGTTACCTCTTTTTACCTCGAGGATAAAAGCTGCAGCAGTAAAACTTAATGTTTTGTACTCGATCCGAACACGCTTTCCACTGCGACACTTTTGTTCACCAGTTCACTAATTCTGACGCTCTTGTGAACGTCAAGGTATCTCAAGCGTCTGATGTCAGTATGTTTTTGGGTTTATCTACACACAAGCCTGCCGGCCTGGAGAAAAAATCGCCTCATTTCCTTGAGCTAGAGGCGGACTCTTTGGCGGCCCCATTACACGCACCATCTGGTCACCCAAAATCCCAAGTGATCGGAGACAGTGTCACGCGTTTCCCATCCATGAGGATGGTACACGCGGCAATACTGCTAACCATTGCCCCATCGTTCCACCATCAGTCATACGGAAGGCCCTAGAAGAGCTCATAGGATGGTCACATTCAGCTTTACGTAGTGGATTGCAACCTTTCTGCCCCTCAACGGCATGGATTCCGTTAGGGGCATTTATGCACAACCGACTGATTACTGACAAACAAGTTGCCTTAAAATAGCTTATTCTGACAGTTGTGTAGAGATAGTCTACCTAGATCGCACGAAAGCATTTGACACGATACGTCGTGATATCCTGGCGACTGCGGAGAAGCCTTTAGGCATTCACGGCTAACTCAGCCTGGCTGCAAGGCTGCCAACTGAGCGACACTTTCAAAGTGAGAGTGAACAAAGGATGCCTCTTTGTCCCATGAATTTTGTTTGCCTCTCAGGCTTATTCTGTGACAGGACAAATAATCACCTCGAAATGAGCAAGCAGTCCATCTCCCCTTTATCATCTACGAAGTTTGGCTAGTCAAAATTGTTCAAAAATGAGTAACCTACCCAGCGTTATGGATATGAACTCAATCTTATCCCCCAAGGTTCGAGAAACTGGGCCAGCTGGGTGGGGACTACAGATGTCTTCGTCAGGTCACGCTACTCGCCCAAAAATTTCCCAGTAACCTTAATCATTCTTGCATCGGCCTTACAGGCATTAGTGCCGAGCAAACCCTAAAAAGACGCTCCTTGAAGGTAGGAGGGGAACACAGTAGAGAAATGCACACAAATATGGTCTTATCTGTGCCAGTACCTAGATGTTGAAATGATCTTCCTAAAGCAGCTGTTAAGGCAGCAAACACGGATAAGTGAAAACGGTTATTCGACAGACGGAACGCCCTTGTACAGCTTTTCAGTCGACGGCCATCCACACACATCGCAGAACACGTGTCCTGCCGCCAGTAATATGTAAGCCGTAAACCACATACTAAGAAACGTGAGATTAGAAAGTCCTTCAGCTGCCACTCTCACTAACACTCTTTTTGCATTTATTTTATTCTTACTTCGTGACATGCTTTTTCTTTGCCTCCATGACAATATTCAGTACATGTGATGTGTTTACATGTTCGCCCATTTGATATGCTGTGAAAGTGGATCAAATGTCCCATTCTAACACTGGCAACTTGTGCAGAGTTTCGCTTACAGCTTGCTGGCCACGCTTGATTATGGCTTGCCATTTGTACACAAATTGATCCTAACGTACCTGATAGCTAATGATCGACTTTGATGCGTGTTATTTCTCTGATGATAACACCGATTCCCACTTACATCATTGTAGCTGAAACCGTCCAACTTCCATTGTACAAATACTTATGATTCTAAGGACTTGGACATTTTCGCCAGTTGCAGATTTCACTGATCGTTGTTAGTATTTTTTCTGATATTTTGCCCTTCCATATATCTCTTTTAAGATACCAGAGTGCCTTTCCAGAAGCTCAACGGTTGTTGGACCACGGTTCATCAATGTGGCCTGATAGTAATGACATGTTAGCGCCGGATGACTACACTACCGCCTTGAAGTGTGTTGTTCACCCCGCTTGTACTTGATGTTTAGAATACCAATCGTTAGCCCTGGTGCTAAATGTGTGTGCGATAACGGGGCTGTCGTATTGACTGCAGCGGACCCAGCGTCTGAATGGGATACTATGGACTCCGTTGGAAGGAAATTTCGTTTAAATCTTCTGCGTTTTGCAGAACTCGATTCAGATAGTCAGGTGTGAAAACAAGGGTGCCGATTCGTAGACGATCAAAACAGGCCGGTTGCTGGTTACGGTCGTAGCACTCAGTGTCGGTTGAGTGCCAACTTCATCAACGGAGCCGATATGTTTTGTTGACATCGTCTTAGGCTGAGTGGCGCACCGACCTGGCCTACGGTTGTGGTCTTGGCTGTTTTGGAGAGCGCAGTCATGTGCTGACTCTGAGATCAATGCATAGTGGAAGCAAAATTAAGTGTTTGCAAGTGCCAAGATGACGTAACTCGAGTTAGCAGAACGCGGCGTATTGAAGAACCACATGAACTGCGTATGATGTGCCCACGCTGTTTTGGTTCAATTGTGGGCCAATATCGGTGGGAGTGTGAGCTATCTGGGCGACGTTGCTCCGTTCTCAGAGGTTCATTGTATCAAAAAGCATTTTCAAAACGCGAAATCGATCACGACGGACACTAGGACGCATTTATCAGAAAAGTGAAACATTATTCCCAGCAAAAGTGCGAATGTGAGCAATTTGTCAGTATGGCTGATTTTTCCCATTGCAAAACATTTATGCTTCTTCTAATGACGCATTTCAATATTTCAGGAAAAAACGGGAAAATCCTTTTTTGCGTCCAAGTGGCTGTTTCCAACTGGTTTTTACCTTGAGACATCACATCTGCGAACTACAAAATTGCCACACTTCCATTACACTCTTACTCGTTACACATGTGGCTTTTACTCTTCACATACCTTCTCATCGCAATACGCGTTTATTTAAGCAGTTTGCTGACATGCATATCGGCTATGCTGAAAATTATCCGCAGAGACTAAATGCAGTCGTTGATGGACCTTTATTATGAGGGTTTGGAATATCGTCCTGTGGTGAACGTAGTATTCCAAAATGTATAAAATATGCCTATTGTCCGGTGGGAAATACTCTTGTTTTAACGCGTGAAAGATTTTCATCAAAGACGTTGAGAGGCGTTTTGTCTACAGAGTTATCTGTTCTACAACAATTCCCTGGAAGCGACCATAATGTTGTCAAATGTCTGTTTGATTTAAATATGGCTACCAAACCGAGAGTTGTATTCTACCGTCCGATCAAATTCATTGATTGGAATGCCTTCTTATCCCTACTAAGATCCTTAAATTGGAATACCTTCTTTCGCACATCGGACCCAAGCATAGCGACCGCAGAATTTATCAGACATCTAACGTTCTGTATCGACGTTTTGGCCCCCATTAAATCAAAACGTGTCGGCTCGTATGTACAAGGTAAAATCCTTACTGCGAAAGAGACCGACAAACTGAAAATGCTTAAGTCGAGGTACGGAAGAACACTAGACTTTTCCCTGGTGATGCGAATGAGTAAAATGTTTGAACACATAGAACGTCAGACGCAACTTCGTCAAATAGACGAAGAGAAACTCGCACTCTGTAGTGAGCAAAGATGTGCGAAACTAGTGCAACTGATGAGACGGAGGAATTCCATGAGGGACCCTGCTATAAGAACTATCACTCTTAAAGACAAAACGGTTGTCGATGACCCTGTAAAGATGTGCGAACTCTTCAACTCACATTTCGCTGCCTCTTTTAGCGTAGAAAGCACCCCATTACCTGCTAATATCCCATCAAAATCAGAGAAAGTTTTGAATAATGTTCTAATCGATGTTCGAAGTGTTCGTTTACAGTTAGCTGGCATTAGGCCCTCAATCCATCCTGGACCAGATGGTATCCCACCAATGGTCGTCAAGCAGGCAGGTGAGGATATACCCATCCTCCTACTCAATTTGTTCAACCTATCACTTTTATCCAGCACCTTCCCCCCTCAGTGGAAAACCTCAATCATTATGCCTCGTCACAAGAGTGGTTCAAGGCAGGACGTTAGTAACTATCGTCCCATCAACCACACATCAATCTGCTCGCGAATGTTTGAGAGGATAATAAAGGTGCACATAGTCGAATTCTTAAGGACACAAAACCTTATAAACCCTTCACAGCACGGTTTCCTTAGCAAACGCTCTTGTATGACATGTCAGCTGGAATTCTTGAACCATATATCGACGTCCGTCAATGATGGAAGTGCGGTAATTATCATACTCTTGGACATGCAAAAGGCATTCGATCGTGTGCCTCATAAGCGCCTCTTGATCAAAATAGCATCTTTTGGCATACAAGATCCCTTGTATAGCTGGCTGTCGTCATACCTCGAAGGTCGCACTCAAACAGTCAAAATAGGAGAACACTATTCAACACCAAAACCAGTAACTAGTGGGGTGGTCCAAGGAAGCGTTCTGGGTCCGTTGCTCTTCTTAATGTACATAAACGATCTGTGCGACGTTATTACACATGGCAAGCCCTTTCTGTTTGCTGACGATATCAAAATCGTTTACACATTCCGCCAGGGCAGTAGCATCAGCTTCTGTCTAAAAATATACGACAGGACTCAGCGTCCTTGCAGTTGTGGTGCAGAACATGGCTGATGTCGTTCTCAGCAGATAAATCGAACATCCTCACTTATGGTTGTAAATTACTTCATGGCTCCATCTCA
>QNGE01000467.1:10831-98272 GCA_008508345.1 Paragonimus westermani
CAATTTCTCTGAACAAGTATGCTTCCAGGTAGCAAAAACTAAAAGAACAATAGGCTGCATCAAAAAGGCGTTCAGCCTACCAGCTGCAAAGCTGACGCTCTAAAAAATGTGTGCTCAGCCTCAACTCGAGTATTGCACCTTCATTTACTGCCACCTACGCAAGTCAGACAGGCTTGTGTTAGAAAACCTTCAACGATCGTTTACTAAAAGCTTATCAGGATATTCCTCTTCGCTCACCTATAGACAACATTGCGAAAAACTTGGCATTGATCCACTTTGGCTGCGTAGACTAAAGTTGAACTTGACGATGCTGTATAAACTCATACATCCGGATGCGATTACCACAGCGATCACCGTCCACTTACAAAACAGCCCTCCATATAGTCTAAGAAATAAGGATTTCAACTTACCAACCCCGATATCCCGGAAGAATATACGTGCAAACTTCTTCGTTGTAAAGTATTCCTACATTTGGAATAAACTTCCAAGTGAGGTCAGAGCCAGTAACAACATTCAGCGTTTTAAAAAGGGTTTGGACAGCTATCTTACGGTAACAAACATGATGTCCATCTTCAAACTCTCTGTATCACCTGATGACCTTTTTCAGTGTGGTCCGAAAAACATTTAGTCGTCAGATGCGTAATACGTAGATAACCAATCTGCTGTCTAACGCCCCTCGAGAACAGCCCGCTTGAAACGGTTTGTTATATGATTCACTCACACGATCATTTAGCCCTCAGCCTACTGTGCGCTCACCAAACCCTTTGACACCCAACATTATTTTAATGACATGTGTTTACTCATGTATATGCAATGCCCAAATTGCTATGAAATGTGCACTCGGTGCTTAATAATAAGTCCAACAGAACGATGTCATGTGAGCTTTAGTTGTCACGCACATTTCATGCGGCCCTCCAAACCGTCGACTCAATTCTCCGTTTACCCGAATAAATCACGAGTGCGTAGTGAAATACCACAACAAACAGTAGATAGAGCTATATATTACGATAATCATAGCAAAAATGATAAGATCGAACGAGTTCATCGTCAAAAATTCCCCATACATATTGTCTGTCATAGTAAATGTTATAACCCCACAGTTTCTCATCTAACGTGTGGAATTACATTCTCCCTCCCGATTCCCATTTTATCCATTGAGCGAGGAAATTTTTCTGCGACGGATGGACGAACGGAACTTCGTCTAAGCTGAACGGTTAACGAAATGTTCAACTTTGTGACGTTTTCTAGCAATCGACGAAATGCTGCGTTGGAATCTGCCCATTTGTTTGCTCGATTTGGGATTTTCCGCCATGCCTGGCCAAAGCCGACCTATCTTGACAATTTCCGGACTTTAATTTTACTCCCTAATAGCGAAACATTTCGAAGGTACGTTTGAACACCCTCCAGGAGTGACCTTGAAATATTTGAAAAATCGCTCATCCCACAACCGTGTAAACCGTGAATTAGTGTAACATCTTAATTTTTTGAGACTAAATCTGTGAAATGCGCAAACTATCTCCTTCTCTGTTGCGTGCGTCAAAGTTCCATAAACTACAGTCATTTTCTCTTTGACTACGTCCTTCTTGCAGCAGATTTCACCTTTGTGCTACTGTTTAATTATTCGTTTTTGTATGGTTTGTAAATATCCACAGTGATCGCACTTAACCAAGCGTGCTTCTCACATATGCGTTGATAAATATCTACTATCATTACTATTATTAAGTTGCGTTAATTTAATATCGAAATAAGTAGAAGAGAGTTGATTTTTATGATTTGGTAGATAGAGGCAATGATCAACAAATGATTAATAAACGTGTACGGTATAAGTTGTAAACCACTTTTTGTCCACTTGTGCGTCCGTAAAATAGTTGCCGAAAGTTGATAAGTGCCAGTGTATATGAACATCCCACGTGTAGCTGGAGACCACCGAAATTTGGGAGCGCCGTGGGTAAGTAGATAAGGCTGCAGCTCATGATTAACAACGGATGCGGGCGCAAGTCGGCGTGATTTGCTTGCCGTATATACTGCTCACTGTAATCGGGCGTAAGCTGCTTTGGCATAATGCTAACAAGGAAATCGGGAAGCTTACGAAGTTGCTTGAAACCCCAGGATGTGGAACTTTATATGCATTATTTTAGTTGCCCATTCGCATTCTCCAGAGGGTTGTTCGTCCGATTCCCAAAGTAAACAAGTTCTGACTGTGCATGGATGACCCACTCCGGCTTTGTATAGAGCCGAATGCACAAAAGGTGGTTTATGAAGCCCGGGTCTGTCCGTCTGATTATCGCGACATTCCGGTTAAACCTTCAAAATGAATAGACAAAGGTGTCCATTCACTCTTCTGAGTAGCCATGCGATGGAACAATATCGGACTTTGAATGAATTCGTCTGAATGATGATTGTGTTTTCCCACAGCATCCCGAACATCAAAGTAGCATAACGTTATGTCGCACCCAAAGACCACTAGTGCTTCTCTCCTTTGGGCAGCCACTTCATCCATAACAAACGTTCTGACACACGTGGTTTCCCATCACCGCGCGGAATGTTTCGAATGAATGGCGCAGGGAAACGTATTCCCTACTTCGAACATAGGCAATCATCACGAGTCGTCCACAACCCGTCTTGTCTGTAACCAGGACCTGATATAGCTGCAGGCTAGAGCGAAGAATGTGAAGCGATAGAGGACCTACTTGTGGCATTTGGTTTCGTGTGTGGCATCGACGTTTACCACATACTGGAGCCGTCTGAATAACTGCACTTGCTGCTTCCGTGCGAAACATGTGTGCATGTATCTAGTATTGTCGTCTCTGGTGACAGGCAGTGCGCCGTTTGTCTCTACATGATTCAAAATTTGTGGCAGATTTTCCTCCACAGTAAGGCGCGCAGACCTACATACCACTCGCCGGAGGTTTCAACCAATGACGGATGTTGCAAATATCCATGGTCATTATATACTTGCCATAAACATCTGCAGCATACCGCTTCAACCCAGCAGTAGGTGTGTAGTACTCGAAAAGACGCTTCAAGTTGTCCACTTCACTTTCTGTGAGTTGACGAATAGTTGGATGCGCATCGTACAGGAATGCAGTTATGTCACAGTTGGGCTCCAATGTGGAAGAGCTAACAACCGACCTGGTTTTTCTCTTAATCACGTTGAAGCGTGATTAGCAGTATGTATCGCGGGGACTGTGCAATGGGAAGTATGTGAACTCAGCTTACTAAACACGTCGTACTCCACGGTCCTCGCCATTACGTCGCTTGTACTTTGTACACCGGAACGCCATCTACCACGTAAACTCAGCAGCGATCACACTAACATTATCATATTTCACGTGTTTACTGCCTGAATTTTGATTGAACCAAGCACTACAAAACACAGTAATTCTTTATGTATCTTTCTAAGCAACTTCTGAAAGCAATCAAGATCACGAAGTTCCGATAGTTTATAATGGAATGTAGGATGAAATCAAATTCCCCTGCACTGAGTCGACATAAAAAGTATCAGGGCATATCGCATCAGGTTTGAATATCATGCACAATTCGTCAACAAGCGACGGTCAAATATTGATCACACATGAAAATCTCCTTCACTGGAGAGCGCATCTATACCATTGATAATTTCGATTTCGGCACCAAAACATTTAAACTCTCATGATCCCTTCTCTCATGGAAACCAATGGTTTTCAGCTTCCCGTTATTTAATGACGTCTCATTTTATTGCTATCCAACGGCAGATTTTACTTCTTAAGGATGATTTCCTTCACCAGCAATTATTTAATCAATACCGTCCATCTACGGCACGTGAAGACGGGTATACAACCAACGCTCCTTCCCGCAGGTTCTACAGGCATGTCGTCTACAGGTCAAGGAACTCCTGGATCTGCGGAAGCCCTATTTAACCTACTGTACCTATCGGTCATGTTATTCCCGATATTCCCGTGTCAGTCTAACAAGACTAGTCTCATTTTGGGTGCTGCATCATTTTTGCCGTTTCAGCTGGTTATGGGGAATTAGAAGTTCTATGCATCAGGATAAGTAATTCTCGAAAATTGCTGCCCTGCTACCTTCGAATTTGTAGACCCAATCGATTCAATGAATATGGAGAACGACAACATGTCTTTATGTGTAACTTGTCTACTCACTAATGTTCCGCTGCAACGTACCATTACCATCTCTGTACCGACACCGAGATCAATCAAATTAATGTCGGAATTACGGAGGGAAAATCGAACGAACCACTATTGTTTTGCACATGTGTTCAGTTTTAATTTGATGGGGATTCACATAGGCAGAAGGATGGAGTAGCAATGGATTCACCTCTAGGTTTATATATTTTTAGCCAAACTGCAGACCACTAAACTCAACTACATTCTAACCAAGTAGGGAATTTACGAACGGTATGTGGATGATGTTTTTTGTCTCGTTTCATACGGTGATAATCCCCAGGTCATAGTAGATGAGTTCAACAGAGTACACTGGAATATGAAGTTCACCGCCGCGTTAGAATAGGATAATAAACTCTCGTTCCTAGATGTCTCAATTCAAAGATCTAATCATAGCAGGTAATACACGTGATCACACCAAACTAACTAACAGCTCCACAAGCACACTGCAGTCCATTTCTGGAACTTGTTCGACCAAAGTGAGGAGCCCCTCAACTGTTGCAGCACGGTAAGGTGGTCGGGGCTTACAAGTACCGGGAACCGGTACTGCGATTTCAGCGATTGATACACGGGTTCGAGGAAACGGCCCAAGGTTCCCGGATCCCGTCGGTTTTCCTTGCTCGGTGTCAGCGGGCTTCTGTTGATCTGAAAGGCGATCATTGAAAACAGGGTGTAGCACCGCTCTTGGAGATTACAGTGAATACCAATAACAGAGAAAGATTGTTTGCATAATGCAATTTTAGATAAATGAGAATCAAGCAAAGCTTTAAAACGATCCCTAGAAGCGTTACTGCCGACCTCAGAAGGAAGGCTGTTCCGATAGTTGATAACCCTGTATGAAAAGAACTGCTGCCTAAGAAAGGTCCGAGGATGAAGCTTGAAAAGCTTCCTATTATGTCCTCGCCGGCCGCCATCATTCGCTACAGTGAAGAACTGTTCTACAAGACCTACTCTAAAGAAGAAGTGTGCGAGTATCAAATCACCGCGGAGTCTTCGAAATTCAAGTGAGTAAAGGTCAAGAATTTCAAGTCGAGACTCGTAAGTAACATTACTCAGGCTCACGACCATCTTGGTAGCCGCGCGCTGGACACGCTCAACAGTTAATATGTCTCTCTTCAGGCCGGTATACACGACCTGATTGGCATACTCGAGGAGCGGTCTTATATAAGTCCCGTAAAGCGTTTGAAAAGCTTTCTTGTTCATGCGGGGGAAAGTGCGCCTAATCATCATAAGAGCGGCAAATCCCTTTTTTGCCGCCATCTCATGGTGATACGTGAAGGACAAGTTAGATGACAACCAGATGCCCAGATCTTTCTTCAGGTCGATTCTCATGATATCTACTGTGCCAGATGCGCTATGAATCATGAAGGCATTGCCAGAATCTCCACCGAGTGACATGTGAGCACATTTATTGTCATTTAGTGGGAGACTCCAATCGTCCGACCAGCGCTTGATCGCGTCAAGATCAATTTGTAGTGCGCTGGGATCAGTGGCATTCCAGATTTTTAGGTCGTCTGCATATAAGAGGACGCTGCTGGAAATGTTGCTTGGAAGGTCGTTGATGTAAATGAGGAATAACAAAGGACCTAGAACTGACCCTTGGGGAACTCCCGCAGAAATGAAAGAGGGAGACGAAAGGTCTGCTCCGGTCTTGACCCTAAACGTTCTATTATCAAGAAAAGAGGCAATCCAGCGAAGAACCTCTCCTTGAATACCGTAGGCTTCCAGTTTGTGTTTCAGGGGGCCGTGTGGGACACGGTCAAAAGCCTTGGCAAAATCAAAGAAGATGGCATCAGAGATGAGGCCATTGTCTTTGGCCTCCGTCAGACTATCCATGAAAATAAGCATGTTTGTTATGCATGACCGATTAGGAAGGAAGCCATGCTGTGTGGAAGAAAAAAGATTATTTGATAAGAAGTGATTGAGTATGGCGCGCTTTAGTAGGCGCTCCATTATTTTGCACGGGATGCTAGTGAGGCTGATTGGCCGATAACTAGCCGGAGAGTGCCGGTCACCCACTTTAAATATGGGTGTGACCATCGCCTCTTTCCATGCGCTAGGGAGGATGCTAGTCTGGAGTGTTTGCTTGAACAGCTTATAAAGGGGTTCAGCCAAACTAACAGCTGCTTCCTTGAGTATTCTGGGATGGATCATGTCGGGACCCATTGCACCGTAAGGATTAACCTTGAGTAAAAGGTCTTCGACATCTAGCACAGAAAACTCAGCGGTCACGAGTGGTTGCCTGAACTTCTGCAACGGTAGTACAGGATGCCAGCTCGGGGATACGACGTTATAGATTGCCGAGAAGTACTCCCTGAATAACTCGGCCACAACTAGGGAGTCAGATGAAGTCTCCCCGTTGGGTAGTCGTAAAGAAAGAGCTGAAGGTTTGTTCTTTCTTAGTCGCCGCATATGCTTGAATAAGAAGATTTTGTTCCCGCGGGCTCTTATGAGGATCTTCTCTTGTACGAGTTTGGTGTGTTCGCGGATTTCCCGCCTACACCTGTTTCGGACAATGTGGAACGCGCTTAGGTCCTCTGAGTTTCCAGTAAGCTTATGCTTCGCGAATAATTGGGAACGGTTATCGAGAAGACGACGTATCCTGCGTGGAAGGGGTGGCCGATAAGAGAAAATGCACAGTTTGCGCGGTATAAATAAGTCGTCTGCTTTTTGAATTGCGCTGTGAAACGTGTGGTAGTTCTGGTCCACGGAGTCCAAGTCAAGAAGAAGTGAACCTAGGTAGGTTCTCAGGCCGTTAAAATCTGCTTGATTAAAGTTTCGAACGGTGAATCTTTTTGCTGGTTGTTGTAACCAGTAACAGATAAGGTCAAAGGCTAACAGAGAGTGGTCACTGTGTCCAAGTGGTGGCTTGATGATCACTCTGTCTACCAGGTGGCTCTCATTAGTGATAACTAAGTCGAGCAAAGAGGGAATCTGACCAAAACGGTGCCGCGTCGGGGCGGTGACGTGCTGTGTCCACGCCTTCCGACGTATCAGCGTTGATAAGGAAGTCGAGAATCCGCTTTCACAGTCCTGGTGAGAAACTGATGCCCAGTTTATCTTGGGTGCGTTAAAATCACCCATAATAAGCAGATGTGTAAAGCGTTGTAGGCCTAGGAAGTTTTCCAGGCTTACCAGAAGGGTGTTGTCGTCGGGAACGTCTGATGAAGGAGAACGATAAATAACCCCCACTAGGAGTGAGTCTTGGCCGCGCAGTGGTAGTCGAAGCCAAAGAGCGTCACATTTATCAGAGGACTGGAAGCCACCAATAACCGTGGGTGTCGGGAGACACTGCTGAAGAAAAATCGCAGAACCCCCCATTCTCCCTCGGGCAGAGTCAGCCCGGTAAACAGAATACCCCGGAACACTCAGTTCACTGTCACTGATATCACCCGTAAGCCAGGTCTCCGTGAAGGCGAACATGTGGGGTTGGGTGTCATGAATTAACTGTCTGATTTCCGGTAATTTATTAAACAGACTCAGACAGTTGGTATACATGCATCTGAAAGCTACTTCCTCATTGGATTTCGCGAGAAAATAGAAAGGATGGTGCGAGGAAGAGCTTGGGAAAGAAGGCCTAGAAATGTGGAGGGTGGTGGGGCTGGACTCGGTCTGTTCTTCCGAGTTGTTCTGACGACCCTTCTTCGAGGCTGTGGGCGCGAGATCACCGCCTGTGCGTACGTCAGCGACACTAACGGGCGTTTGATTAGCGTTCTGGGTGCCGCCACCAGCGAAATTTAGTCAACCTTCTGAAAGAGAACTGCTGTGCATATCTACTGAAAAATGCAATTATATGAAATAATCAGTCAAAGAAAGTATTTGATGAAGGTATATCTAGAACTGGAAATGTGATCATTTGTGTTTGTATTTACTAAAGGTGTGAAAGTTTTGTTCAGCGCTTTGTATAAAACGCATCCAATAATGATGTGTTTCCGCTCGTGTCTGTCGGCCCAGGAGTTCATCTTTCACAAGTAAGCCTTCCTCTGAATAATGTCACGTTCTCAATTACCTGTTTGCTTGACTAAATAATCTATAAAACGGATGACAGTAATATGCTATTCGGAACATAACTACTCACTGTAGTCAATTATAGTCAGGTCTGTAATGGGTTCGTATTATAAACAGCCACCGATAGTTCGCTTTCACTGTTTCATTTACGCATAGTTGCATAAGTAAATTGCACTGCGGTCCAGTATTATCGGTCGCTACAACTCTGTAAAGAACATGAAATCTGTACCGTATGGCACATATGTTTAACGAAATTACAGAATTCCTCACTAACAGTCACGCATAAAGATTGTGCTGTAAGTGAGCGTTTCGGGAATTTCGGCGTACTTCCGGTGGTCATTACACGGGCTCTAATCTGGAGACCCATGGGTCAATTGCAATTGCCTTAAGTCACCCGGTTCCAATCACGTTACCAATTTCTACTTAGCAGGTATAGCTGCCTGGATATTGCACTGGCCTGCCTGCGATATGATATGTAAAATAGTTCCGTGTATGCATCCCCTCGAACATTTTTCTTACGGTTGTTTCGGCGCCTTTAAGGGAGGATACTCGAGTGTACTCGCAAGGAACTATGGGCATTAGTGCTGCCTCACCTGCGGGGTTATGAGGGATTGTCGTACCAATCGCAGGATGATGGGATATCAGACGGTACGCCTTGAACCAGATCAGGCCAAGGGTGACTGGCCTCAGATATCCTCATCAGGATCGAAGGGTTCTTGGCACAGTACCCTTCTAGGGGGGAGCTGTGTAGCGGCCTGGGGATTTTACTGGCCTGCCTGCGGTATGATGTGTAAAATGGTTCCAAAACTCATAGTTGCATATTATATCTAAGCTATTAAGAAAGCTTGCATGATGTATGCTGTCCGATTGTTTGTCTTCATGTCATTTGACTGTGGCGCAAACCCGGAGGACACATGTGCCACTTTCTTCCGGTTTACTCGCTCGTCGACGGCCGGTCTCTAGCCTCTCTAGTTAAGTCGCGTGCCGGTACCTTTTATAGCGCTATCAAAGACCACTTGTACATTCTGTCGAATAAAGATTTGGTCTCTCTCCTCAAAGGCCTTTTGCTTTTCGCGTCTGATAATTGCGTACTTGGGGAAAAAGCGACTTAGTGCGATGAGCACCAAACAGGCATCCGTTTATCTAAAATGCGATAATTTGGAACAGGGTACAGCATCGTTCTTGGCGATCACAGCAAGTACTGAAAATGTAGTAGGGTTGCAAATCTAACTCAATTTAAATTTACTGGGAATCTGAAGTCCTTTGAAACGGTCTTTAGATGAGCAGTCAACGATTTCAGAAGGAAGGTAGTCCCAGTGATTGGCAACCTTGTACGAAAAGAATTGTTGTCTAAGGAAAGTCTGAGGATGGAGCCTGCAAATAAACTATGTTACGACCCCTCAGGCAGCTGCAGTCACTAAGATGGAAAAGTGTTCCTTAAGGAGCATTTTAATTAAACTCCACAGCAGAGAAAAAATACGTAAGAATTAGGCCATCACGGAGTCGTCTCAAATTTTCCTCCTCAAATGTCCCATTTTTGCTCCGCTTCGAAATGAGGCTGTTTTTTTTGTTGACCCCTATGTAACCTTTATGAAGGCCTGTGGACGACGCGTACTTTACGCTATACTCACGAGGCCGTGGTATATCACGCAGAGATTTTGATATCTACGGAACTGTAACGACTCACATAGGGTGAATCAAGTGTGTGCCATTATATTTGACTGTAGCTCAATCCATTGACGAGGAAGGTTCCCCAAAACTCTGCGGAGCTTTCTTTACAATTGTGCATAAATTTCTTCTTATTAAAGATCTGTTAAGGTTTGATTTGGGAAAACATTGTGTAGGACAGTAGTACTGTAGTAATGCGCCCGCGCGAGGCTTTCAAAGGCGTCAGTGATGAACGTAGGAGAGGACCCCAAGTAGGTTCATTCGGATATCATGCCACTCCAATCAGATTTTCGTCTCCCGAACATTAGTTTTGAAGCCAGTACAGTTCAGCCCACGTGTTTAACGCCGACTCATTCCTTGTTTCCCTCACCAACCGATAACTTCTCTCGCCAAGTAACCTTCCATCTCCAAAATGTTAACTGCTAACGATATTTGATTCATGGATAGACTAACGGCCACGATACACTTTTCACACAACAAACTGGTTGAAAATCAGATTTTAACTGCAATATTACTGCTGTTAGCGCAAAATTTCTCATAGCTCGCTTCACTCCGTACTTAATTTTACTCGATCTCATCGGCTGAAAGATGGTTAGGGCGTGTGCTTCTATAGTCGTTTCTAACCGCTTCGTTTGTTGCACCTCACCCACGAGTAAGCGCTAATGACCCAGTGCGTCCGATCATTACTCCTTGCCTAGACCGCACTTTATCAACTCTGTCGCACTAACTATCGCTTATAAAATTTGAATGTGAAACACTGGTGTTGGTGTATCTCGGCATGCAATAATCAAGAAATCCTGCTATGCCAGATAGTCCGGTGGGCTATCTGTTGAATATTATTCAAAAAACGAGTCGGGTGATTGGCTTCGTCAAGTTGTGAAATTTCCTCATTTCCGGTTTGCTTCTCAACTCAGCCAGTAGAGTTCTTGTTGCATCTGGGCCTATCGTTGCTAGTTTGCATTTAGTAGACCTCCAGATATTTTGTCTTCGGGTTTCGATTAAGTCAGATGGAGCAGTAATAAACGCAGTTACTACGTGAAAGCTTGGTAGAAGTTCTAGTCTCAGTCATGGCAAGATCTAACAACAACAAAATCCGACTTTAGTGCTCCTTTGAAGGGAGCTGACTTTAAATCCTATGGGAGTAAGACAGTTGTGATCACTTGTAAGTGTTGTTTAATTCATGTAAATGAAATGTGTACACACTCTACATGGAAGGGACCGTAACAGTGCTTTTGTAGTTCACTGTGCTGACAGCTCACAGAAACCAGCAGAATGTCGATCGGCGGAAACACCTGGGTAACTGAATTTCGTCTAACTCACTTTTGTTTGTTTTCGTGGGCTGGTTACAAGGAAGAGGTCTGCTAATCGTAGATTGATCACACGGACTTCCATTCCATTAGCGGAAAAAATGTTTTAAGCCCTTTGCGCCATTCGGCTGTTACTCACTTGGATTCTAGAGACCTAGAAAGAGACACCTATTATGAAGCATTCTTCTGGGCGACTACAAAACATTTTTCATAAATATCAAGCTGAGACTTTTTAACCTTATCCTCCTGATGATTGACGAACTGGCGGTGGTTTACCTTCACGACGTTTGAGCTCATATATCATACAGCAGTTTCTCATGAGAGTGTCTGATAGTTGTCAATGGGGTCATAGCAAAACCTTCAAAAGTTTTTTTTCAGACTAATGGAATACAAATTATTTCCTCACTGGGTTGCGAATTTTCGAGGTAAATATCCTTTTAGTTCATTTTAACTTCTCTCAGGCTTTCATCTGCAGAGAAGTTTGCTAAAATGGCAGCTTGCTATGTTTCTAGTATGTTTGGTTCCTTCTGAGAGCAGTGCTTCATGTTTTAAAAGTTTGTCCTACACTCTCACTTGCTTGATTTCAATCAAGACTTGCTAAATGGATTCGGGTGATTTGGACCTCCAACTTCAAACCAGTGTATTAATTGCCGAAATGGCTGTAAAGTCAATGTGTGCGGGATAGTTGTGAAATCGGTAAACTATTCTAGAAATTGTGTATCTCCACAGACTCAAACTATATCAAATATGATGTAGTAGCGTGCTTGAGTTGAACATCCTGCAAAGGATATACCCCCATTTTACCTGTGTTGGTTTATAGGTAACCCCATACGTTGTGGTCAAGTGACTGGACCTGCCAACTACAGCCATTCGCCTGTAGTCAACGGTGCTACAGTTTGAGGCTGAATACAGTCACACGATCTCAGTGCGCCGCGTGATCAACCGTTCATAGCTTTGGTGAGCAGCCATAAGTCTGTGGACTCACACTGGATGGGTATTGACCACAGAATTACAAGGAATCGTTTGGGCTGTTCCATTTATATGAAGCTGAACTATATAAAAACACGTTAATCCCATAATGCTATACTTCCCAAGATCACAAATTGGTTTCATTACCATACTGTTTTGCACTCTTGTGTGTTGAGGCGCTGTTTACAGCCTTATGTCACTGTATGAAGTTTAAAGCAATCGAACATCTCTGGCGACCTTTATGAAGATGATCATTAATTAACCTAAAACATAGTACGAACTTGCGTATATTCATCACCTTATTTATTTCACTACAGTTCTTTTTTGTAAACAACCGAGCAATGTTCAACTAATGAAGATTACAGGTGCCATACAACAATGTACAAAGTACGTTACATATGTTGTTATACTTTGAAACATAATATTATAATTTTTTAGTGACTGTGGACGAAACACATCTCGTTTATGTTGAGGTCGGTAGCAGTCTTGCTGACTGATCGTAGATAAGCCGATCCTCATGAAAAACGAAGAGTCACAGTCGTTCTGGTATATCCTACTCAAATCGTTTGGTTCTAACTAAACTCATACTGTCCATTACTCTGAAGTGTTTCGCGTCACACCAGAGACTGATACCGAACGTCGAGTATAAAAAATCATAAATGAGAGGACCAAAGTGCAGCTTTGTACGTCACATTTGACTCGATCCTTTGTGCACTGAATCCCTTTTTCTCAGACTCCTTTTACCAGTTGTTAATCTTTTCAACAGTGTCTTGTCTTCCATGGTATTTTTCGTCACCGTTGAAATGAGCCGTCGCCCCAACCGTCTGGTCATACTTGACTCTATTTTGAACGGAAGAAATTTTCATTGACATGAAACTATTAGAAGGTGCAAACTTACACTCAAGCGGCAGAAACTTGCAACCAGAAAAACAACGAGCACAAAATTAGAATGTGTGTCAAACTGAAAGTTAGGGTTATCATGTTATTAATATGTAAGCAGCCCAAAAACCTATGATTTCGAACAAAGTTAGAATACCCACGCAAGGTTACTTAAGAAATGTCGCACACAAATACCTTTGCTTAGTCCATTATATACGATACAAGGGCTGGTGCTTGTGAAAATTACTTATTCAGTTAGTTGTGGTATAAGAATTAGTCACCAGATGTGGCAAAGTTAGCGAACCCGGTCCGAAAGAAAACTATTAATGCTGGACTAGATAGTCATAAAGTAAAAAGAAAGCAAAATTCTAAGTAAGTGGAGCAAAACGTGCCAAGACAGAAGACATCGATCTGACGATTACACAAGCAAAAATGTGCAAATGGTAATGGATAGCTCAAGTACAAAATAAGTGTAAAGTTGAACAAAAGGCTGGTGTTTTCTAAGGCACTGGTGTCGACCTTAACATTGACCTCGAAGTATTTCTTTCACTTGACATTGTCTTAGACTTCAAACATCTAAAAATTGTAAACGCAATAGTTCCAAATATCTGAATCCAAGGTTCATGAATTTGCAGTCCATAGTTCGACGCTTCTCTTTGGTTGTCTGTGACCTACGTGAGACGTAAAGCATAATCAGTCCTGTTTTTGTAATAAGTAGGACACTGAGTAAAAGTAGCGAGTAATATTGCTGGTTCAAGCGCTGCGTTAAATTTTGTTGAGAGCTAAGATAAATCTAGGTATGTTAAGAAAATTTGCGTACTGCCGCTCACCAGAGCTAACAAGGTTAAATGTACCCGACTATCAAAGCGTCGAGGAAAATTAGACCTAATCGCTTAACATTTGAAGATGTTTCTTAATACCTAACCTTTCTCTATCAGTATCAGTGACTCTTATTCGTTGCTTTAAATAAGCCTGCACACTTCTCAGTCCATTTTATCTACTCCCAAGAAGCATTGTTAATAAACTAGGTACCAAACAAACACCCTTCACATTTGGTGGAGTCTTTTGCATTTGCACTGTAAACCACATCGTTCATAAAGAGGCACTAGACTGGAACATGGGTTATTTATGATTTATCAGCAATTAATTTGGTTTTCAGCAACGTTTGTCACCATTTTTAATGTTCATTAGTACTGTTCATTAGCACTGATGTGAATAGAAAAGCCGCTTTTGAACTGGTGGATTGTCTTGAATTGCTGAAGTCACTCTGTTTCCAAAACAGTCCGTTCATTTTTACGTGAAGCGTATGTCACCGATAGGTGAAGTGCAGTGATAAAAGTATTAAGTGGATCTTTTGTTTGTAATAAATCTTCCTTTGTGAAAATCGTTTTTTATTTCTGCTTCAGCATTAATTGTTCTGTTGAGAAGAGGAGCTCTTAAAAAAATTAGTTTTTTCAAATATATTAAATCTACTTTGAGGGTCAGTTTATAAATGTTGTGCGTTCAGTTGACCTCCTCATGTCATTAACGTTAATGCCTTGAAGTGTCGAATGAAACACTGAAATGTCTTGGAATAAAATACTTCATGCAATTTAGCGTGCATGCACTTGCTATCTCATATTCTACAATCGTCTGCATAAAGGAGTTCATGAAATGAATTGATTCCACCCGAAAGATATCCGAAAGCTTCACTGGGTAGATGATTCTCAAGAATATTTGGCGCACAATCCGTCATTCCCCATTTGCATTTAGAGAAAAGAATTTTGAAAAAATATTTTGTTGAGGACAAGGTTTTCAGTTTGCTTTATGTCACAATGATTCAGAGAGCGGGAATGTCACACAATTAAGATTACTCGTCAACGTCGAAACGTTTCAGACTCTCTAGAAGCATTCTAAATTATTGTCCTTACAAACTGCACGCATGTCAACGCACCTCTTTTACTCAAATCGAGCATTCACCGGTGAGGACTTTCCCATAATGGAAATCGGATCGATATTCCTCCTAATTTTTAAGCCTGTCTTTGCATCAGTTCACTTCGCAGAGGAAAATGTCGTGAGTGAACGACTGTTTGTAGTCACTAGCGTAGTCTAATTACATAGGTCACGCTGGTCTACGTACTGTATTACTTGAGACTGTATGGGGCTGGATGTCTGATTGCAGGATTAACAACAACGTCTTATCTAGTAACGCAGAGGGATTTACAAACGTTTTCGAGCTCAGCGGTGACAGCCGCTTCGTTTGCTAGTCGGTCGGTTGGCTTGAGATGTCAAATACTTTCTGGATTATCCGGCTTTACAAATCCATATATCAATCAGAACCAAAAAAACTTTCGAGTTAATTTTGAGATATTCCATGACGGCAGCGTGAATAGTGTTCTATTTTACTAGATATCTGATTGTTTGATCATCATAGCGTGCTGGTCTTTAACGTCCACATGTCGTAGCGATGGGTAGCGAAATATTATGATAGTGCGTAGTACAATATGTTTCAAAACCCCAAAAATTGAAATCACGGTTTTTATATCGGTATTGTAAGTTGAACGCCCTTTTCGTACGTTGACGAAGGTACTTCAGGGACAGCAAGCCAAAAATAATTTTTTAAATTCTAAGTTTTCAATCATTTTCATATTCCCATGGAATTCATAAGAATTCACTTCTGCGTATGGCTGTTTTCTGTCATTTTTATCGGGCTTTTACAATTACATGCATGCGTCTTATGTATGTAAAATTAGAGTAGGTCAGATGGGCCATCAAAATCATGGACATGGGGTGGATGACAGTCTGCTAGAGGGGATCAGGGTGTTGGTGAATGTGTTACACTGTTACCCGTGCCGGCCGTGAGACATGCAGTCGCGGATGTCAAGTGTTTCACGCTTGCTCTAATTTTTCGTATATAAAACGCATGTGCACTATGTAGTTGTAAAAGTCCGACGAGAATTACTGAAAACAGCTGTTCTCACAACTTACTTCTAAGCTTTTGTCTTTCTGAAAGTCAGCACCATTACCATTCAAACCAAATGATTATATCAATCATTCTAAATTGAGTGAAAAGCACTGATCATATGGTTGTCAAATGGATTTGCCAATCCTTCCGCAGTTTTGCGGACTCTTTAGGAATGCTCCCTGAAAGTCGCCATTTAACTACCCAAAACAGCTTGTTTGCGTGACCTGTCGTGAAACTTTTAGAGCTCTGCGTGTTTTCAAAATTCATTTTTTTTACTGGAATTGAAAAATAAGGGTATTTTATTATCGTTCTGCATAGCAGTTGGTTATTGTCATATCTTTAGTTTTTTCAGTCAAACCCTGCTTCTTTTGCATGATTGTGTTCGCTTTTTCTGAATCGTTGATGGCTTACACTTAACCAAGATTGGCATAGCTGAAACAAAAAGCCAGTTTTTAGCCGGCTGACATTCTCCTGATTCCTTTGTCGCTGAACAGTTCTAATATGCTTTCTTTAGCGAACTCATTCCGAAAAAATGTGTGCAGACTATGTCCCCCCCAGGAGGTCTAGCAATTCATCCACAATGAAGTTGCGGCTGACAACCAGTTTCGGGCAGTATTTTACAGTGGAATTCATCTCACCAATTACTCCTCAATCCTGACAAATTTCAGAGTGCACCGTTTCCATTATCCAAGTGCAAAGATTTTGCTGATCTAGTTATCAGTTATCCCATCTTTGTTATAAACGTATTCAAGCCATCGTTTTACAACCGGAGTCAAACCCAACCAAATACTTTTTACTAGCATCCAACACTTATCTGTTCACATAATACGAAGCAAAGTTCTGTCATCTACTCATACGCTCACTGTATGATTTGTGAAAGTGAGCACCTTTCTGCGCTGGTCGTGCCGATTATTCTGTGGTCTCACAGACCTTTTCTAGCAGTTTGCAAACGACCATTGAGCTCGGGAGCTTTGCTTTTTACGGTAGACGTTATTACGATCGTATTTTTTAATGTCATGTTTTATCGAAACAATTGAGCGTAGTTGGAAAATCTGGCGCAAAGCTCTATATGATATATCTCATCCCATACATATAGAATCCTACCTTTCATATCATACCGACCTTAATGATATCTAATTAACCTATTTTGCTCTTGATTCCGAGAATACAGGGCTACTTACGTTATCTCTGGAGAACCAGTCACTCGACAAAAGTACCTATCGAACTGTCTTCTCATCACCGTCACCAACGTAGACAGCAATATATCAGTGGTTCACATTGATACCTAAACGCCATAAAACCACAAAAATGACAAAACCCTGTATAGGAAGAGAGAAAGAAAAAAACAAAGAACGGGACGGGATCTGAGTATTGAGAAACTATTAGGAAACATTTAATTTCAAGGTGCCTACACCTTGCAAACAACCAACCAAGCTTGAGGTGAAAGTAAAACGTTATCATCATCATGTTGTCTGCCGATTATATCTTGTCTTCATGAAGTAAAACTTTGAGCAGAAAACTAATTTCTTTTAAAAAATCAATTGTTTGTTGAAATCTTCTGAAGGATAACGCCGGACTGTTATCGTTCCAGTCATTGAGGCGATGACCCGTTAGGATTCAGTTCGAGTTGGCAAGCCATTGCTGGTTTACTGAGATGACTTGGGACCCGTAGGTTATGATACACGGCATTACAATTGAACGTTGAGCTTTGATGCTCCGGTAATGAGTAGTATGTGAGGTCATTCAAGTAGTAGTTACTACAATTACCCCTAAATCACGAAGGCCGAAGTAAAAATTGAAGCCCAGAAAAGTGTAATCACCAACGACTTCCACGAAAACTGGAGTCCAAAATTTTCCTTTCAAAGGAGCCAGCCGGAAGTATCACCTGAATGGACAAAGTGACTGAATGCCGATGGCGTTTATCCTTGAGTTTGAAACTAGACAGTACTCGGAGCTTGTGACAGTTTTTGCGTTCTCACAGACGTTAACGCCGGCCTCTTTCAAACAGAATCACTGTATTCAAGTATCGCTGACGTTAAGGATCGACAGTCTTCAAAATAATCTACCCAAAATTAGGTTAATTTGAGTCATTTACAAAGAACTAAGCCGTTAATGTTTGAGAATCGGATGAACAACAGAATGCACTCCACAAGTTGTGTATTGTTAAATTCCCGCTAATGGGAGAGCTCTGATAATTGACACTAAACTTAATGGATTCCAAAAGGTACATTTGAAATTTCGACCCACTAATGCCTTTTGGGTGTAGATGGTTTGCCGTTGCACATTGGCTGTCAGGTCGAAATAGTTATGAAGACAAGAGTTTATTGCGGTGGATTGTAAGGAAACAACCGGAAACATTCACACCACGCTGTCCCTTGGTGATTACTCAAATAATGGGCCTCAGAGTTACGATTACGGCTGCTAAACATTCAGCAATGTTGGAAATATATTTAGTTAGGTCATGTTGTTCTTTCTGCAGCTACATGACAGCTTAATTAGCAGATAGAAACAGTCGGAGTTTAGTTATTTGTACTACTTTTCTCAGAAACTGATAGGTTTAGGAATCCATACACTAAATGACATACGCTTGTATTAAACTAACATGGGTCACAATGGGGCTGCTGTTAGTGTGATAACCGCAGTATGTAAAAGCAAAATGCACCTTACCTACCGAACTCACCCATCTGTTTTTGTCCACTTCTACTTGTTCGTGTGTAGGAAGGTCGTTGTTATTACTTACGCACATTGAGTGTATGGCTGTTCATGTCAACAGCAGTTGACTGGTTGCTAAGATTATAAGAACAGGCCAATTTTGAGACCATCTGTAGGCGGGGGTTTACCTACGTGAATCATTTGACTCCTTCTCAAACTGGTACTCAGCAGCTTACACAATTTTTAGGTCAGTTCACTGCAATGAGTCTGACCAGAATGTAATGCGGTTCGTACGATTGTTCAGGGAAACAGTGACGTGGAGTAATTTATCTGAAGAAGAAACAACGAAGTTGATAAGGCAGGGCCGATTGGGAAAAATGAAAGTGGTTTGAATGCATGTAAGTCGTTAATTGTGACATATTGTTACCGCGGATAGCGCTTATATCTAATGTTTGAAGTGGTCACGAAGACCCCCTAACCAGGCTGGTGACGTCTATCCAGTTCACTAAATCAAACAGTTAGTTTTTGGGTTTCATGAGCATCCGATTTTACCTTACTGTTGTCAGTCTCGTCATGTATCATCTGGTGCGATCTACTCCATGCTGGCCTTTAGAGTACTCCACCCAACCATCGATGACTGAGCAACTGATCGCTCATCTCGAGCGCTCTGTAATAAGTACTGACGTACATTCGCATTGTTCATGCGGTCACTCCACTTGATGCAGGCTAATTGGCCAAGACGGCAGCGGTCAACGACAGCCAGTATGTTAACATCTTTGCAAACAAGCCACTTTCGCATACAATGGAGTAGAACAGAAAACGCAAAACATTATATACCTTTCATTTAAATGAAAATCGAATGTCGTTTCGACGCTACAGACGACGCGGGTTAACAAAAACAGAGCGTCCCTTTGCTATCCACAATGATCTCTCAGCAGTGTTAATAGTACTAAAATATGTGGAACCGTCCACAGTCTCGGGCGGATCGTTTGTAATCTAGATCATACATGTAGGACCGCCTGAGTCTTCAGACAGCACTTTGCACTTTATATGAACAAGTGACACAAGCGGATGCTGTAAGCAGTAACTAACTGTATTTCCGAATAAGCAAACAATAGCCGATGCAGACATGACTCTACCGCTATGTTACATTATTGTGTTTTCTTCTGGTTGATTTGAAGGTAACTCATTTGCTAATAGACCTCTTTTTTGCAACATTTTCGTCCTATAAATAATATGGTTAGTTGAGTGACACCAAACTTGTCTTTAGGCTTCAAGGGTTTTCCACCACGATTAATTCTAAGAACAGCGTCCCCCACGTGCACACATTCCGGAGCTGGGCTACTGGTCACGGCAAGGTTGCAGCTGGAGACGAGAAAGTTGGAACCATAGGACCGTGACTTAGCTCATATTATCCGTCTTCTAAGGAGGCATTCAATCTGTAAACTCTCCTCTTTTAAAAAAATGCGACAAATTTTGATGCCAACAGGCTTTGAAAGTTGTCCAGTTTGTTTTTGAATTCTAGATACAAGCGCATGTGCATATTCAACGATCGGAATTTCCAATCGCATCAGTCGATTACTGCGTAACAACTTTTCATAGATAACCTGCAACACATACTGCTTAATGTGGTTATACTGGTTAAGTTGCGGCACAGTATTGATAACCTTAGTTATCCGTCGTATATGCAGATATTCGAAGGTGAAATTAGTCTCACAGTTTACAAGTCTAACGGCCAGGTCTACCGTTGTTATCAATCCCTTGAGCTGCTGAGACTGCACATTTGATGATTAGCTGCCTCATTGGTAATTTATGGGCAGAACTTCGCCTTGAACTCTGTACACCGACTATTAAATGGAGGCAACCTGGTGTATTCGATTAAAACGCAAGTTCACCGTCTGTTTCCAGTTTTCAGCTGAATTCCCATGTGAACATCATAGCCCATGATGATAATTGTCCATTCTGTACAGCCAACCCAACCGCACTTGGCCAGTTCACGCAAATACTGACGTGGTGGTTTGGTAAACACAGGGTTAGTGCCACACGTTTCCGGATTGACCTGTCACACGTACGCTCATCTAAGGGTTATACTACGCATCACTTTTAATTTCACTTATACACTTCGCTTTCGATGTAAAACTGAAGGAATTAGAACGGCAGATCCTTGGAGCACACATTCCAGATACAGGATAAATTGGTATTCACCTAGAGGCGTTTGGCTATGAGTGAGTTGGCTTATGTGCAACCTCAGAAAGCAAATATATTGATGAGAGAAGTCTCCCAGCTCATCTAATTTAAACTGGACAATGATAACACGGCACCCAAATATTTCGAAGTCACTCTGCTTATACTTTTTGGTTAAGAATGTAGTGAATTTGGAGCCGTTAAATAATACGCTTCTCAGTTTCAGAGACTTGACATAACAGTACTACGATGAATGTACATTTGTAGTTGATATTACTGAACGGAAGAAAATTTTATGCCCACTCGAAAGAAATCATGTTGGTCGAGGTGTTTCCCAAATAAGGTTTTAAACTGGTGTCTTTGGAACATGCCACGTTCCACAGTGGGTATTTATTTTTCAACTAGACTATGAGCTTTTACCTGATCTGTTATGTTAATTTGACAATGGGCTATTCTGCTTAGGAAATTGATGATTCGACACACAACCATATTAGATATGGTAGTGAGAAGCAAAACAAACCAAAAGCGGTTACACATCACGGACGGCGTACGGCGAGGTGCCGTAAGTACACGGCAAAGTTATGTTTGGTTGCAGTACACATTTCGCTCGAATAGGAATTGACTCGGTAAAGAGATGTCATTACACACTTGGCAGTCCGATCAATCGACAGGGAACTATGATCACAGTCATATTACTCGGTAATTTCGAAAACTTTCAGCACTCAACAGAAGCGTGATGTAGTATTCACTACACCTAATGCGCGCAACTGAACCCTTAGTCAATCTTGCATACCCGATTGCCGCTGTTGGAATTCTGTATCACCACCAATAGTGTCAGACATTTGCTTAACAGGCTATATAAACCTACACTTCGCTATTGCTTAAGTAAGACTTTTGAGTCACAGACACATGAAGCTGGTCATCTTCCGAGGAACAGACGAACCCGAGCTATTAGAAGTTGCCTGAAGTTCCGACAGATCTACCGACTCATTTTGACTAACTTTGTCTCAATGTTCAATGATGATTTCCCAAAACCAAGGTGTGTGGTATATGCAAGCGGTCTTGATATCCACACGCCCTAACAGAGAAGTCAAACAGTTTTTTGGTTATAGAAGTTGAAAGTCGTGTTTTGAAGTAAGCTTTGTTCAACGTTTTTTTACTCCTGATACCTGACGATGTGACATTTTCTTCTGAACTCTTCTTTGAACTTATTCGCCTCTTGTTTTTTTTTCATATCTGAAGAAGTGCTCCAACTAGTCTGAAACGCTGGGTTACCTACATAAATTTGGACACAACAGTAGAAAGACAAGCACTGGTAGATGCCAACCCTTCGCATTGCCTATTCAACACCAAATAGCAACAGCCAGGAATCTATATATAACACTAGTGAGGTGTGGGATGAAGAAATAAAACAGCACATCAGGTGAGGGACACAACGCAAAAATATTAGGTCCGTGTGGTCTAGGGTTCAAATGTAATCCTAGTTTTTCAGTATCGAAATGATGATGCAAAGTGCTAGCGTCTACCAGTGTCCGTCTTCTAAATTGTCGATAAAGCTTTGCTCGCCGTAATGTTAAAGTTGGATTAAAACTGAATTTTAGGTGCTCCCAATTTTCACTACAACAAACATGTAATTAACAGACCAATAGTTTCAATTACTTTAGTTTCTAAGTAATGCGAAATAACTGTTGCCAGTTGACTACCCGCTTTTGCGTTCATATTGACATTCCAACCAGCCGTTTCCAAAATAGTTCACTATGACCGACTTTCGCTCTTGTTAGAAATCATTAGCCGGCTAAAACTCACATCTGAATTCGAAGAGCACGATCAGTCGTGAGTGATGTTCAGAAACAGAACCAATGAGTTCCCCGACTGCTCATCAGTAATAGGTATTTCGATTATCATTCTTAAATGGTACATCTCACGAAGTTTTACATAATGTCGAATTTGTGTAGCATTTTAAAAAAATAACATTTGACATCAATTCTTTGGCTAGTTCTGCGATTTGTCAAAAGTAATGCATTTATTTGATTGTTTACAAGTAATTAATTCTCATTTTTTCGAAACAACTCGAAACCGAATCCGATGTTTCCTACATTTCTCCTAGGATATTTGATCAGTCTGCAGAACGGTTGGTTGGTTGGTTTGTGGGCATGCTGTTGGCGTCCGCAATAACGGATTCCTCTATCTAACTTAAAAAAGACAAATGGATCAAGCTTATTTTTTTTAGCTACTATTTGGGTGGGACTGGAAGAATTTTATTATTAATGCAGTTATTGCTCAATAATACAGTATTTTGTCTATCACTAACTTTTATAATATCGGTGCCGTGATGCTCTGAGTGTGTAAGCGAATCCAGCCATTTTTTAAATCACCATTTAAAGAACAGTGTCAAAGTGTTCTCACTTTCGGCAGCTCAATGGTAACGAACTTCCACTACACATCATACGACCCCGGGTTGAGTTCGGTCAGCTCGACTGCTGCATGAGGGTTTGGACAGCATGGCCGTATCCATTTCACAAGCAACGTTGCACCTCAAATAGTAGTGGAAATTTTCATTAGTCTGAAGGATAAGAATCTAACTTCCAGCCTTGTTGCAAACCGATGAACCACACCCATGATTGTAAATAGTATTATAATTCATTTAGTCAGTTTTGTTCATCATTTGTGGACGAAGTTTCAGAATCAACTCTGTGAGACTTTTTTAAGTATTTCACTGTTCACTTGTGAATATCAACAAAAAACCCAAATTCACCGTGATGGCAGTGAGTGTTCAGATTCTGGCCATCGTATTCGAATACACTTGACGATTGCACTTGTTGGCCGTATCACCATGCTGTACAATTATCTGTGAAGAGCTATCTTTCTCTATTCATACACTTACACGCATTATTGTGCCTTTTAAAATCTCTCTACAAACGTTAATTTTATTTACGTATGTTTATTGTTATGCAAACTTGGTTATATACCTACCTACCTACGATTTTGGGTTTAAGACTGATTATTGTCAAAATAACTGCCTTCCGTATCTTTTAGAAATTCAGATGAACTTGAAAAATACATCCGTTTTTAGATTCTGCGCGCGACCATGCGTCCACGTTTACATTAACAAGATTCTTGGGGCAATTGCCTTCGTGTCTTATTTTCAAACATTCAACAGGTGGCCGTGCTTCTAATAATCCGTCTTCTAGTCATTATCTTTCAAACGATATTAACAGAAGCTGACTTATTTACCTCATGGAAACACGTCACATTTGTCCTTCCTCAATGTTTTAGACCGTGAAGTGTCTAATGTTCCCTGACCGCTCTCAGGTAGATTAGGTGAATTTTTCGGTTAAGAAAACAATTCATTCAACAGTAAGCTAGTGCAGTACGACCGGAATTACTATTGTGACCTCGACCGTTACTAATGTTTCGGGTTACATTTTTATAAATATGCCTTGTAATCCCAAAGACCCATTACTGAATTTCTGTTAAAGGAAATTTTCTAATCATCACCAATTCGTTCAACATCATTTGACCCTTTGTGTTTCTCAGTCTTTCCAGATCCATTTTGTCTCCTTCATTCCACCCGTATGCCAAGACACAAATTCTCCAACTTCCGAACATTGATTGCAATGTTGCGAGATAGTACCACTGGAATAACTGAAATTCATTTTTCTAGGGCATTCCAAGTAAATTTAACTTCAATTCAGACTGATAACCCCCAATTTAGTAAGTGAGTGCTAAATCCATTTGTCTTATGTAGTTAGCAAGTTTGAAATACGGTTATCGAATGAGTGGAGTGAACAGTTGGTAAATAAGAAAATGGAATTTACTAAACAACCTGCTTCGTGTGCATCCACTCGCGTTCGTACTATGTCGTAACTGGCCTCCGCGAAGCTGGACTGCCTCGTCTCCTGGAATTTCGAATTAAACAAAGCAATAAATCCGATTATTAGCAAAGCTACACTCTCGTGAAGCCACCACCTGAAAAGCTGTTGAGAAAAGTTAAAAATGACAAGGACCAGTAGAAATATAATATAAAGATGAAAATGAACATATTAGTAGAGCATTATTTACAAATGATCTGACGAGTTATTTAATACCGTTGGTTGTGCAAAAGTATAAGCTACACCCAACGACCGTCTTCAAGGCGCACACTCAGAAATACCGGTTATTTGTTCTTTTCGTTTCATTGCTCGCTCTCTCCTACTTAATATTCGAGTACCATGGTATGCTGTGGAAATTACCTTGGAATGGCTGGTGTAACTGATCATTGATGTACAAACAACTTATATTCATTACGTTTTGCTAAGGTACACAACTCATACTATAGACCCGTTGAGTGTGGTTACTGGTTCTACTAGTGCTTGCCATGCAATTTTAAATCACCTTTACCGATGCATTAATGGCCAGGTTAAAGTTCTACTGTACTCAAATCTTACACCAAAAGGTCCAAGATTTTAACCTTCAAATCCAACTGTCATGGGAGCAATCAAGTACCTACGACTAAAAAAGTAAACCCTAGAAGCAAGTGGGACGTGATCATCTGCAGTTTCAACCTTACTCACGATTTTATTAACATATACTCAAGAAAAATCCGACCAATCCACCTTAATAAGGCAGAAGATTCAAGCTCTGCCCCTATCCGAGTGAACTCGTTTGGATCAACCTTCACGTGACCGGTGCATTGTCCACTAATCAATTCATTCTATTACAGATAACCCAGGATAATGGTCACATCAAAATGTTGAGTCCTAATTGCTTTGTACAAAGTAACCTTTAAATTTCTCGCTCCAGAAAATGTTCGTTGCAACCTTGGGAGCACCGTTTTTAGTTTGAAACTGTAGGCTCAGTATTTAGACCACGTATCATCATCATCATCATCATCATCATCATCATCATCATCATCGTCATCAGGGACAGCAATACATCAGTNATCATCATCATCATCATCATCATCATCGTCATCAGGGACAGCAATACATCAGTGGTTCACACTAATGCTTAACTGCCACACAACCATGAAGAAACAGCAAACCCTATATAGAAAGAGAGAAGGAAAAGGAAGGGGACGGGAAGGGATCTAACTATTGTCTATATTCAAACATTCAAGATCAAGGTGCCTACACCTTGCAGACAAACAATCGAGCTGCAAGTGAGAGTAAGGCGTCATCAGCGATACAGCTTCCTTACGGCTTTCACTGCCCCGCGTAGTTAAATGCACTCGCTTCACAGACAGCTCGGACAAACAACGACAACATTCACGCCACTGAGCTCGATTAGCCGCAATCTCGCCTAGAGTCTCCAACCACCGACTCTGTGAGTCGCGAGGGCCCCAGCCCGGGAGACGAACACGACCCACAGTGGCCAACCCCTTTGTGAACGACTTCATTTCCCTACGCCAGGTCATTATCTATCCGCCTCGCACCTTACACCAGTCGGTCGCTGTGTCAGCGAATAGTGCTCGGTGTGGAAGACGACTAGCTGGCACCCTTAATACGTGACCTAATCACCTAAGCATGTGAAAACGTAGGGATTGAACGAAAGAACTCGTTTGACAACCACTAACAAACACCCAATTTCTAACCTCTTCGTTGATTATACGCTGGTGCCACCGGATACAAGCGATTGAACGCAGACATCTGTAGTCAAATACTTGAAGACGGTTCACGTCTTCTACCCTGAGCGGCCAGGTTTCAATGCCGTACGGTGATACGGCCCTCACCGTTGTCTTATATACACGGCCTTTAAGCTTCAGAGAAATATACCTCTGTCCCCAGAGATGCCTCAAATTAGCAAATACCGTCCTAGCCTTAGAGATGCGTGCTTCTATCACATCCCCTACACCTCCTCTGTTGCCCCCGATTCAGCTTCCCAGGTATAAAAACCAGTCAACAACCTCCATGACTACATTATCTAACATGAAATCTACGTGGTCACAACATCCCTGCAGAAACACTTTGCATTTTGAGGCTGCAAAGCACATTCCGAAGTATTTGGCAGAACGCGAGATAGCGTCTAGCATTGCTTGTGCTGTTTGAAAGATGTCAAACAACAACACCTTGTCGTCAGCATAATCACGATCAGTCAGTCTTTCACCAGGTAGGAGGTCCACGCCGGCATCTTGTAAGTGCCGCAGACAATCCTCCATTATTTCGTATATGACGAAATTGAGCAAACATGATGAGAGCGGACAGCCTTGACGTACGCCGCTCATGGTGCTGAAATTGTCAGACAGTTCACCGTTAACCCTAACCTGAGCTGAAGTATGGCAATAAAGTACCGACAGTATGTTCACGTACTTAGTGGACATACCTCTGCGTTTGAGCGACTCTAAAAGTGTGGATCGATCCACTGAATCGAACGCACCTTTATAGTCGAGAAACAATTGTTGGTCGGCGGTATACATGACGCTGTTCCAAAATTTGACGAAGAGTATAAAATGTGATCTACACATCCGCATCCGGGACGAAACCGTGCCTGATCTTCCCCAGTGTTTACCTCCCGAGCTGCAGTGAGTCAGTGAAATATAATGGATACTAGAACCTTAGAAATGACTGGAGTCAAACTAATTCCTATATGGTTTTTGCGAGAGCCCCTTATACCTTTCTTGAATATAGCAACTACTATCGAGTGGCCCTAACTCGAGGGGATAGTTTCTGTCATCCGCACAAGTTGAAACAAATGAATCAAAGCCTCTAATAACGCCCCTCCCACTTCTTTTGAAAGTACCGGCCCGAGGTCATCTAGACCAGCTGCCTTAGTACGCTTGAGAACCGCAATGCAATTGCGGACCTCATTCTCAGTGGGTGGTTCCAAGTCTACCGACCATGGCACTACATCACAAGTTTGTGGCGGCAACGCGGTAGAAGCAGGAGACCAGTTAAATTGACCCTCAAAGTGTTCCTCCCACCGCTCTAACCTTCTGGACTCATTATAGATTAATGTGCCATCTGTCTCGCTGATAGCTTCACTGACAGACGATCGCCTGGGACCAGTGGCACGGATAAGCTTGGAGAGTTTGCTAGTGTTTCCTGAAGCAAAAGCCGTCTCCTTCTCCTTAACTTTTCCCAATAACCAAGCCTCACGACCAGCCTTTAGGCTACGCTTCAGTTTCCCACGGACATCTCTTCTACACCTGTTATATGAACTGCCAGGAGGGATGTTCCGCCTGGCTTCTAACAACTTCAGGGATTTCTCCGAGATCCAATGTTTGTTCATTCTGTGTACCCCCGTGCCGCCTACTAATGTACGTGCGTCACGAATGGCCTGTGTGATCTGCGTCCAGCAGCATTTTGGGTCTTCGGAGTGAGAACTACTAAGGCAGTTTTCTGAGCCGGTTTGGTAATTATGTTTACCGACGGTATTTTCAGTTTCTCAACAGCCAATCATTGCTGTCGGTAGGATCCTTGTTTATCAGCAAAAGTGAATACAAAACGACAACGTACCAGCGCATGATCTGAGTCTAGGTACGTGCTCCAATAAGAACGACAGTCCTGAGTGGAATCCCGCCACCTATAACTAACCGTTCTGTGGTCTATCTGACACCAGGTCTGATTCACAGAAGGAGGGCGCCAAGTATAGCAATGACGCGCACGATGCTTAAAACTAGTGCTGGCTATAAACAGCCTATGCTCAGCGCACAGCTGCAATAGTCGCCCATCGTTGTCCGAGCGATGTGATGCTATTCCAAACCTACCACCTAGACGGGATTCGGCCTCACCAAGGCGGCCGACCTGGGCGTTCATATTTCCGGCCAGAAAGATTATATCAGAACCACTTGTTGACCGGAGGACAGCGACCAGATCCGAGTAAAAGATATCCTTGACGCCGATGTCACTACAGTCAGTTGGAACAAAATCAGACAGCGAAAAGATTTCTGACGGTTCTGCATCTAGAACTGACCCTAACAGGACCTGCCAAGCGGATGGCACAAAGTCTTCTATTAACAGGAGTCCAATCTATCAATGCGGCTGCGGCCGTCTTGATGAGGACTATACCTACTCCCGCTTATCCGGTGACGGCGACTGGAGAGTCACCTGAAGTGTATAACCAGTGTCGGGTAGAAAGTGCGGGTGCTGTTAATTCCATACGTTGACTACTGTCGTGGATTCTAGTTTCCGAAATACAGCAAACATCGATATGCAGCGAGTCTAACGTTCGTGCGAGAGCAGCCTGTTGACCTATCTGTTTCAGAGTACGAACGTTGAAGGCACCTATATTAATTTGAGTTCTAGGTCGAAGCACAGGTCGAGGGAGGTCTGAGACTGAGTGGCGAGAGCTGGGACTTATCGGCACAGTGTTTCTACGATTAATTATATCTGCTGTGGGACCTGCAGAGAAGTTATCAGAATTGGGGTTCGGGAGGGGCCTGAGAGCTAAATTTGATAGGACAGTGGGGGAGGGGTCAGCAGTAGCATGTTTTCGCCTATCCACCCTGCTGTATGCAGCAGATAGGGCGACCCGGTTTATACTGCGAGACGGCCGATGCAGTATGGAATTGTTGATGTTGTGAGGATTCATGGTTGTGTGTGGGCTGTGATACTGCCAGGACGCCCAGACCTAGACAGGAGAACGATTAGGGTTTTCAACCAAAGCCTTTGGGTCAAACGCCCGTACCGCAAGGCAGCGGGTGGGTGGTGGTGTACCAGAAATGATACGTTTTCTTGGATGAGATGCCAACCATCTTCCAACCCCCAACCTGGAGGACCAGGAGACTGTGGTTTCTCAGACCGCTACCTGTTTGTCTGTCTGGTATGAGCAACTGTGTCCAGTTTAGCCCAAAATGTCACACCACGTCAAGGTCCAGTCTCACCGTGACGGACCACGTACGCAGACTAGGGATCCGTATGCTTGCATGACAAAAGCATGAGTCGAGATTCACATATTCTTCTTCTAAAACTCTGGACATACCACTCCAACCAACGTACTCAATTTAGTGTCTCCACATCAGCCGAATCAATGGAGCTGGTAAAGACCATTAAAATACTTTGATAAAGTATGGTAGACACATATTTTGTAAAAGTCGAAATCAAGCTTCGTGATCTCTTGTACTGCTTCTTAACTAAGACAAGTAGTTAACCAACTTAACAATGGCTAATGTGTATTATAAAACCCGTGGACTATGGAAACAAGGTTACATAGTAGTATGAGTGCATCGTGGGCTGGGATCTTTGGGATCCCGTTCTAGTAGCCGGAAGAAATGACCTCTAATCTTCCTTGGAGAGATGAAAATTTCTGGTGTACGGTCAAACTGCTTGTGAGGTAGTGTCAAATGTACTGAGGGCAATGAAAGCCTCGTCACAAATGTCATCTTACTCTGGTCTGAAAGAATTGAGAATCTTAATATGGGAGACATTAGTTTTATTACTGGTTTACACGTGTCGAGTTCCATTGTTTTTTAGTGAAGCTTTTAAACTGAATTTTGTTTTTGTTTCACCGATTCTGTTAAGTTTGATCTTTTGTATCAACCACTTGTGGATCGCTGTTTTTGGTGATAACAGGGGCGCAACAGTAAATTCGTACTAAATGGATCACATCCATGTTCCTGGCGTGTCAGTAATTTTGTTGTACTACTTGAAAATAAATAACCCAATATTTAGTTTCTCACTTTCTTAGTTCCGTTTCCTAGTTGAGTAATCTCTGGTATGCTTGAAATGATGTCCTTACATACCACTTCTTTTCTATTTTTTTGCTATGTGAACAGTATTCCACGTAGTCCTACGTCGAACTTTAATCTTTCCTCTTACACAATTTCTGAACCCTGCTCATCCAAGTAACAGAGGAAAACAATGCGTCGAGCATGGGTAGTCTAATGAAAATTGCTCTCCCAAACTCAGAGTTAATTTAAAAGGTTTTTAGAAAGCCTTTTTCGTATTATTTCTAATTTCATCACTCTCTGGCCGGTTGGCTCTGGTCATTGCTTGTTATCGTCCGCATGACTGTCAACTTATTGGTGACCTACATCATTTGTGTTCATGCTTTTTTGCTCAATGCACCATTCTTGTGACTTGATTGTTCAGTAAGAAATCTCCGTGCGTTATTTTGATGTTTGTTATGATCAGTTGTGAAAAAAAACTGTTTTGATCTTCAAATGTTATCATCCATAACCTTAGTTCACAATGAGAAAAACTTTGTCACAGTTTTTCTCATTTACCTTTAACTAAAGCGGTTCACGCGAAATGCTTCAGTTGTATCCTACCACTTGGATTATCCGCATTTGAAATCAAATTAAATTACAGTTTCGTCGACTCTTTTGCTTACTATAATCAAAGTGTTGATTTGAAAATCCACAGAAATTTAAAAATAGATTGAGCATTCCATTGTATTGAAAGGGAACTTCAAAATGATGTTCATTGCACTTAAATTTATAGTCGACATTTGCTCATACGTGAGCTTATGCTGCGTACCGCCTGCCTATGTGTGACTCCGTAAGAATTCGGTGATATTCTGTCCCGTTTTGTGATACCACACATGAACTGCTTCTTAAGCTTTAATGTTTAACTTCGTAGGCAGGTGCAATAAAGTACGGTAAATTTCTTTTGTGAACACTGGTGGGGAAAAGGAAATCTGGACAACCCGGTAGGTAGATGGTTCAGGAGAAATATTAGTTTCGCTCATTTTATGATCACATGCCGGAAAATAACACGCAGTATGGTTTGCTACTAAGTAGAATTTATTTGAACATACTTCCGCTAAACGAAAGTTCGATATATGTGATCCGTGTAACTCTCTATGTGGCTGTTTACGAAGGTTGCCCTGTGTATGGCACTAGATGACCTCTGGCCAAGAATGAATAAAATAAACTGTGTTCACGCGTGTTAATGCTGTTTACCGAGAAGAACCGTTAGCTTCCTTGTGAAGTGAACTAACTCTGAGCCTCTTGGGCCGTTCATGTCTACCGAAACATTCTTTTACACGTTTTCATCTTTCCTAGCACTCCTTGACATCGTCTATTAGAAGGACGTCATCCAATGTCAGTTGCTTACCTTTAGACGGTTACGTCTAAGTTACCAAACAATTTTTGTACCTTTCTCTCAAGCATTCGGACAGAAACGTGAATAGTTGCGTCGTTTTCTTTGAAGAGATCCACCCAATGAACTGGATCCCTGTAGACGTCTCGGCGACAGTGCGGTATTCCGTTTTCGGTTTGCAAGCTTGGGTTTCCCTAGTGTTTTATTTTTTTCTCGCATCTTGACACTCAGTACTTATGTCTTGCTAACTATCAGGAAACCTGCATTGCGTTCACGCCTTCACCCAAGTGAATAACTTCCATTCCTTTTTTTGCGAAGCTCATTAGACCGAATCGCCCTTGCAGTAGTCGATTGTAATCACGTTGTGGTTCCATCGAAGCCGATCACGTTGTCAGTCGTGATTTCTACTGCGCATGCTCATGTTATGCTGGTACAGGTACAACTTTCATTGATCGGTCGACAAACGAATGTTCACAAGTTTAAAGTTGTGTTAGATCCCCACGTTGTCAGGGTAATTTGAGGTCAGCTCATTTGCGCTGTGCTATTCTTGGTCACCTATCCAAGATCCAGCATTACAATACGTGACAAGAAAAGCCGCGAAGCGTCTGACAGCCTAATCTTGGCTTGAGAATGTAGTTGTAGAAATACTTAAGACATTCTTGGGGCGACTTTTGCCCACAATACCAAATATCTCAAACGCGATCTTACGGGTTTACGTCAACACGTTTTCGGTATAGTGACGAGCCTGAAGGAGATTAATAGCAATGGTCGTTGTGGAGGGTGGCCAATAAATGGCGATCGCCGACAGGATTGCAAACTAAACCCTGCTATATGAAAAGTATCCGGTACCCAATTATACAGATGAGCTAGCTCAGCGCTACCCGGTGCGTTCCCAGGTTACGTATTGGGGAACAGCCTTCAGCGTGGAGATCAGTGACTGAATGCAGGGTTCCTTCGGTGAGTAAGCAGTCACAGACAATGAGAAGTAGTACTACCACAATTGATGGCTGAGTCTTCTACAAAATGTCACACAAGTCATTTAACAGAACTGTTACCCCACAACAAAGGTGTTCCGGGTGCTCCAACAGGAGCACATTGGCTCCCCAACAGCATATCATCATTCTGGCATGAGGTCCTTATGGCTTACAGATATCTCCAGTCTTTGCCAGCCGTGGATAAATCCCGTGGGAAGAGCATGCATCACCTTGATAATCGGTTTCAACAGGTACGCAAGGTGTGCTGAGTACAGTGAGTGTCTGGACCATTCTCGAAAGGCATACGAACCAATTTGGTCACCGGGCCCCGGCAACAAGAGACGTGCATCTCAACAACCCTGTCGGTTTTCGACTTCCTGACTAGACAGATATATTACATTAGATCCGGTTTTATTGGTGAATTCTCGGACTGATGTGCTGCTTCTGTCGCAGCCTCATGCAGAGTGCATTGAGCGTCCAGTCAAAAAGTTTATGAACCGCACCACTACTGGTCAACGGCTCCCGATAGACTGTAAACCGTTTATTTCCCACTGCTGCTCTCTGGGTTAGGTTTCTTTTGAACGAAACACTACAGGTAGGGCCTCTCAGGCTAACCCTCCCATCTTCGTCCTAGGCAACTAGGTAGTATTCTGCCCTCAGACTTATGAAGTGAAACGCATTTTCTATTTTTTCTTCTTGTTCTATCATAACTCTTCAACCGAAGTGTCAGCGGTCGACTTTGCTGCTATGTTAAATTTTGCGGCAACAGATCAGTTTGTATCGTCTCCCCCTCTTCTGTAAAATAGCTCTGCTTGGTGATCTCCCAATCTTGTTTTCCAGCACATACCGAAGACTAGCCTCAATTGCCGATCGCAACGGAATTCATAGCCAGAACGATAGTGTCCGAAACACCTAGGTTTCTTTTCCTGAAGGACATAGCCCCCTACTCACACCTCGAACACCATTTAGGCTTACTACAAACAGGGAAATAGATCAGCAGACAGCTCTTGCACCCACTCTAGAGACCCTAGCCATCGATATCTCCTGTCTTGCTGGAACACGGCTTCAGGATTCCTACTCAGTGGTACCTCTTCAATGTCCGTCAGCCAGTTCACCATACACGTATGGTGAACGATTGTTTGACAACCCTGCGGCTCAAGCCAAGGGCCAAGCCGGTGTTGGAATTTCTTTAAGAGAGTGGGCGCTGCTTAACTAGATTCGCGTCAACAACCGCCTTTGGGCTGTCAGACTCGAAGGTACGGTCAGAACAGCGAGAGGTGCGCATTATGGACGCTGTCTGTTTGTTGATGCTGCATGTGCTCTCCACAGACTATAGCCCAGATGCAACCAAGGGTGTATCTTGACATAAGCCCGCTAACATTCTACACACCGTGCGGCTTATGGATACTGCAATAATGACTGGAAACTTGATCGCTCAAGAAGCAGACTGAACGCTCACGAGCATAAGTTAGGCGGCTCACATTCTGTCGGCATTCGTCAAGCAGGAAACGTTGAACGTTTGATGCAACCCTGTATTGGTAGCAGCCTATTTCGGGCAAGTACTGATTTTTTGCGTTCTAACCGTCAATGTGTCACTTGGCGACCTTCGTCGCCAAGTCAACCATGGAAATAGACTGGCCACATGGCCATCAGCTATTGGTGGCGTGGCTTTTTTCAAGTCTGTAGGCCAGTCTGTAGTAAGTGCGTTGAATGTGGTCGTTCACTGTTATGTGCCAAGTTTGCTTTGCGCTTTAATCGGAGGCCACTTCGCCGTCGACCACAGACTGGTGTGTCTAACCTAGCAGAACCGTGGGTGCTTTACGCTTAACATTGCGAGGTTTACTGTAATCTAGGTTCTCACCTACCAGACGACATTGAATGGTACTGGACACATACGCGACACACAATGCATAAGTGCGGCACCACCTAGTGTAGTATTACTACTCATTCAGGTGCCAAACGTTGGGTCTTCATAAATTCACTGAAAATTCTCGACGCTTGCCGGAATATGTAATCTGCCAGTGAATATTACTCTGTCCGCATGACTACTTGCCCGGAGCTTCGGAAGCAAAGATGAGAGGACCGCCTTATCAAAGTGAAGCAAACCGCTGCTACCAAGAATTGTCGGAATTTTTCCGCCTTATTCGAGCAAATGGTGGCAGAAAACTGTGTGTGAGCAGGGTAAACTGCGAAGCCAATGGTAAGCCTGTTTATAACGTGTAACGAGTCTGAGGTCGCGTGACTGTACACATCCATCAGTAGTTCACGTGACCACTCGCGCCATTGACCCAGCCTTCGTGCTCTGTCTATACTCCCTGGTCTGTTGACGTTTCTTCGCCTTCGGAAATAGAAGTTCCTCTCGAGATGAAGTTTCTAAAACTTCGCGAGGCACCCGGCCCAGACGAACTCCTTCTTGCCCAGTTAAATAACTGACGGTTCTGCTTCAGAAATTCTAGATCAGTGAGGCTGTTCGAAATGTTTGGAATTTGGCTAACATCATCTCTATTTTCAAAAATGGCTTACACGCAAAGTGTGTAAATCACAGGGGATTAGCCTGACTTCTATTGCGTCAAAGATGCTGGCAGCCATTGTACTTCGTGGGGTAAGCGAAACGCACGATGAATGTACGCGATCGTGACTGAGTTTACCACATCTCTACACTTCGCCAGATGCCTGAATCTCTTTGTTCATAATGAGAACCACCAGTCGTTTTCTTCCTGGACATCAGAGGGACGCTCGATTTTATTGACAGAGGCGATATCTGGAACTGTTTAACGAGGAAGGGTTTGTCTGAAAAATATGTGAACTTCCTGAAAGCAGTCAGTCAGCAGTCAGTCCTCAAGCACGGTTAGAGCTTATGACAGCGTGTGGCCGACCATCAGTATTTCGAGTGAAATGTAACAAGGTTGTCCAAACTCCCCTTCCTATTCAACTTTGCAGCAGACATGATCCTGGGGTGTGCACTGATAAACTGAAAATGTGGTGGTGTGGAACTACCCTCACGTCTTCGACACACAGAATATGCAGACGACGTTGTTCTAACTTGTGACCTCGCAGGAAATCCATAACATCTTAAGCAGTCTAAATACTTTATTTCCTCAAGGTGATACGGGCTTTTCACCTTCTAAATGTCAAGTATGGTTGCAAGAATGGCAGGGTCCTGCTCGTGCTCTCACCCTTGGTGTTGGAACGTTTCAGTTGAGTGAAGAGTTCGTGTACCTTGGGCACTGGTGGGATATCTAATGAGATCACAAATCGCATAGCAAGGGCTCAGGTGGCGTTTGCCAACTTATGCCATCTGTGGCATCGACAGTATCTCAGTCTCTCTGTGAGTGGCCGGGTGTACAGCGCCACTGTAATGGCAGTCCTATTGCACGGCTGCAAAAACTGGTCCATTCGCATGGAGGATCTTCAGAGGGTGTCCGTTTTCAATCTTTGATGTTCCTCAAACATTAGCGGCGTGCATTGGGAACACCGCGTCAACAGTGACAAATTTCACCAACATGTCTTCTACACGAATGAACTCTTTAGATCCCTAAGTATACTGACCTCGTCTCACAGGCTTTGTTGGCCTGTCCACATCTTACGATTGTCAACTGATCTCCTGCTGCATCCTATCTTGTTTACGACTGATAGGTTAGGCTGAAGATGACAGCCCGGTCGTCAAAGCATGAGTTGTGTTCGGGATATGGAGACACTTACTGTGAAGCTTGCTTCATTTGGACGGCTTCCAGACTGGGGTCCGGGAGACAATGAACACCTTTGTTTGGGGACACCGTTCGATATGGTGAAGAACAGAAATTCACAACGTTTGTACTGCGAGTTCCTGTGTGATAGTTGTAATTTCTTTCTCATCTATCCCTGTGCATTTTTGCTCTTTCTTCATCCCACACTAATACTGTTCCTCCCTCATTGTTGCATGTTTGCCACGCCTTATGGTTCAATTTACCTGTCGAAAATATACTACGTATTTAGGAAAGAGGCCGCCTTGGAGGATTGGTCACTACGATGGACTTGAACAGCAGCATTATATTGAAAGTCCTCGGTATGACGCCTGGAAAACGTTTTGTGTACTGTTTCTCAACTCTTACTTCTGACTGTAAGTGTACAAATGAAAGTGCGGCCGATTTTTATCTTGGAGAGTCTTTTATTCCTGTGGCAGAGCTTCATCTGAACAGTAGCGATCCTAAAAGTTATCTATACTTAAAAGGCAGCTACTTCTGGAGGGTTGATAACCTTCTGAATTCACGCTGAACGCCGAATTTTTCCAGTTATTTGTTGGGTCATTAAAAGTCTATCCACACCACATGGACGCTGTCTAAGAATCTCTCAATCAACTGACATTTTGACCCGTTGGCAACACCCTTCTCGAGCATGATGGTCACTTGATATGACTGACATTTCACCAGTAGTTTTTTATGGCAGCTTTCCCAGGATAACTAACTAGTGTGGATCGAACCTCACGCCAAAAGTCAAAATTATCTATTAGCTTCCATCAGATTACCTCAATTGCATCCAGCATCCAATGAACTCCAGGAGGTAACTGTGTTTTGACTCCACTCAAAATGTCTTTAGTCAAGGCATCAGCAAACTAAAATTGGGATATGTACAAAATGCAGAGTTTAGTGAAAGATCTTCAACCAGAACGATGAGGATAGTTGAGGCACCCTTTACCTTCATCGGTCACGTCTAGTAGCCGTTCCGTGTGGGTTTTTTTTATCAATGTTAGGGACTGCCACGTCGACCCAACCCCAATTACTAAAATCGTAATGCAGCACTTAGAATTCTGCTCAACTCGTACCTACTGCAACGAGTTATTCACGTTTTCTGCACTTGAACGGACCGACCGCTTGACATGTACAACACAAGACCAAACACTTCTGGTCATTGAACATTTGTCAGCTGCTAATTCTCGTATGCAATTTTTCATTCTGTAAAATGCTCCATTTTAAACGTTATGACTAGTGCACGTTGCTTTAATTCTTCAAGGTATACACCAGGGGATGTTTGCTGCTATTAAACCCACCACGCTGCCTACGAGATAAGCACCGTCAGGCTAATAGATAGAATTATTAAAGTTAATTGATGTCCAACCCCTCAAACTCATGATTAACAGATGATGTTATCGTAATCTGTCTTATTTTATAGAACGTATCCAGATCTACAAACGATTCAATACAATTTCTTTGGGGCAGCCGTTGGGTCCTTATTGAAGCTGACAGAGCAGTATTCTGGTGTCTTGTTTGGAACGAGTTGTACGGAAAAGATGTCAGCATATTCAACACACTTTGCCGCTGAGTCTCGAGTAGAATGACAACATATGACGATCTTTTATCGTGTTTAGCGTCACATTTGGTATTTGTCAATGCTGTGGAACACCTCGAATTTTCCATTCACTCTGGTTGCTAGCACCATCCTGCAGAGAACTGTTATCAGCAGGGGCTTTATCAACCTCATTGTCCAGTGTGTTCACGATGTTTACCAACTTCGAAATGTCTCACGGCAAACTCAAGACGTCTTCGCCTGACTGGCAATAACACTTTATCGCCCCATCTGCAGTTCACTTTTGTAAAGGTCGAGGCCCTATTCCAAGACTAGTACAAGCCTTTGCCTGGGCTGATCATTGCTGGTGAAAAGTTTTTATTAGTCGAATGACTGACCTACCTAGATGGGGCCATTTACTCTGATGAATTTTTCGACTGGATCAGATATAAAAACTTTGGTGGTGTGCTTGAATTTTACCGCCTATGTCCTTAACGTGGCATCAGTTTACTTTGTAAAGTATAGAATATATAACGCCTTAGTATGCACTGTCCTTCTACGTATTTGTGTAAGTTTCTGGGATAATTTTCAACGACTGTTTGATCGCTGATATCCTCGCGATATCACAGGTGCGGATGCACCGCCTAAGAAACTATGTAGTTACCCGACCGGCTTCCCAAAATGACGAATATAATTCGTCGATATGCATGAAGCCTGGCCACGTAAACTTTGGGACGCAAACGCTATTCGCAAACTCTTATTGATCACTGTCTACGGCGTACTCTTTATATACGACCCAAGTTAGGGGGAAAACAGTGACTAGGTGTTCGGTGTACAGCGTTAATTTAATAAGAGCGCACGCTGCTGATACCCTATATTTCCTTGAAGCGTTATCAGGTGCTTGGTCATGTGCTATATCGGGAACGGTGTATGGTTGAATGTAGCAATATCCCTGCTATAAGAACGTTTTCTTCCTTCACTTTTACCCCTAGCTTCTTACTGCTCTTTCTCCCTACACTCTGTGGTAAGTAGGTTTGGGGAAAAGAATATTACCAGCTGAAGTAATAAGCATGAAAGTTTCTGTGTTAAATATCAATCATAACTCACCTCACTAGAACGTTTCCGCGTTTGAGACCCACAAAACACGAGGTTATTAATGACTTTGTTTTGTCCGCGGTTACGAATGGTTAATGGTGCCATTGCCTGTTGTCGATGAACTTCTGTTGATCAGCATGATCAAACTGCCCAAGAAATTCTGTATTTCTATATGCCCACCTGTACGCACTGCAGTAAAACTTAGGCTAAAATCATGGTGTTAGTGTCAAAAAATCTGTTCTCTCTAATCAGTTAGTGTCCTATTGGCGTGTCGTTCATCCTCTCATCTCTTGATTGTCTTCAGTCTCAACTTGTTACACCATTGTTGACCAAGTAACAAAAACTGAACACGGTTATAAAAAAGCAATCCGATTCTATGAAATCAGGTTCCCGCACGGTCATGTCTGTGTCTGCCTCTCAGTTATCCTTTGAATATACGTAAAGGATGATTACGCTCCAATCGTGATCACCATAGGCAGTAGTGCACTGGAGGTTTTCTCTGATGTATTACTGCCATACAACCAAGGAGAAAAAAGTAAGCCATGAACACAAAGGAAAACAACAGAAGGAGGAGGGAACTAACTAACAAAAACAGCTACACCTTCGTTCAAACATTCAATATCAAGAAGCTTAACCTTGAAAACAAATAAATGAACCACAGTTGAAAGTAAGTCCTCATCAACAAGGCATTAACCTTACGGCCGTCAATGTAGCGCATCGTTAGACATTCCTTCTTCGAAGACAACCAGGGAAAAAACAACATTCACGCCGTTGAGCCCAACATACCGCCAACTTGCCTATCTTCTCCAGCTCCCGGCTCCGATCAACCAAAGAGATGAGCCCCATCTACAGTGACCAGCTCATTACTGAAAGACTTCATTTATCTACTCCAGTTATTTGTCCACTTCACCCCACACCGCTCGGCCGCACCGGTGCCAAAGAGCGCTCAGCGTGGCAGACGACTAGCCATCACCTAGCCGTCTAAATGTGAGCAAATGTAAGGAATGAATAAAAGAACCCGCTCTGCAGCCACTATCAAACAGCCGCTTCCTAACCTGCTCATTGCTTAGTCGTTGATACCACCGGACGAGAACGATCAAACGCAGATATCGACGGACGATGGCCTGAATGTGGTTCACTTCTTTAACCTTGGTCGGCCAGGTTTCGTAGCCATGAAGTAACACAGCCCTCACTGCCAACGTATATATGCAACCCTTATGACTCAGAGATGGTGTCCCTCTATCACCAGGTATGTGCTAGGTTAGCAAAAACCGCCCATTCTTTAGAGGTACGCACTTCTGTTTCATTCTCTACAACTCCGCCACTGCTCGTAAAACTTCTGAATTAGGCAAATCGGTCAGAAATCTCCATAACTTCATTATCCAATGTTAAACCCATGGTGTCACAGCAATCTTACAAAAGCACTTCATGCTCTGAGACTGCAAAGCGCATTCTGGAATAGTTACCGTGGTGCGAAAACACTTTTATCGTTATCTCTGCCAATTGAAAATTCTCAAAAGCCAACGTGTGTGCATAATCAAGATCAGTTCTGCACCAGGCCGGGGGGCTCCACACTGACATCTTATAAATGCGGCAGACAGTTTTCCGTTATCTGCTTTACAACAAAATTTAACAAAAGTGGGCAGCCCTAACATAAGTCACCCTTGGTGCCGAAACTGTCGGAGAGTTCACCGTTGAACCAAACCTGAGCTAAAGTATGAGAATAAAGCGTCGGCGGCATGTTGACATATTTTATCGGTACACCTCTTAGTTTAAGCGACCCTGAAGTTGTAGACTGATCCACTGAGTCATATTTGGGAGACATGGCGAAGGCTTCTGCGCCACATAAACTCTACCCAAAAATGATTCTTTTCTCTCTTTATTGCGCCCTCCTCAGACAGCGGCTTTTATCAGCATGGACGTGAAATTTGTTCACCTGTGGTGCAATGGATTCATCCGACTTTGTCTGAAAAACGAACATTTTCATGATTGTGTAACTACATAAGCTCATTTTCGGCATATTTCCTCCAAAACGTTGGATTTGTGTATGGCTGATGATGACTGAACACTCAGCACTACATCATAAACGGGCACAGTTGTGCTTAGGTTATTTCAGGGTTGTACACAGTTTGATATATATGCAATAATTTCACGCATACCCTATTGCTGAAGCACTTTTACGCATATGTATGTTTATATCTGTCTGTAACACGTGCGTGATTTGTAAACACAAGTGAACTGTGCGTAACATTCAAAGTAAATTGTACACATCTGTTCAGTCGTTACAGGCAAACGGCAGTGGCTTACTTGTCATATACTTTGTTAATTCTTTGCTAATTCAGAACTTTACAGTAATATACTATCATTAGTAAACCTTCGGTACGACTAAAAACCATATCACTCTGAAAAGCATTACACTACATTTTAACTGTTGAAACTTATTTGCTTAGAACTTACCCAAATGAAATTTGGTAATGGCTTTAGCAGAGTACTTTTAGTTCACACAATTTGTTAAATCACATACATTTATGAATTGTTAATTGGTGAAACATGTTCGGCAGACGCGACGCAATGGCACAGGAGTACAAGAAGGAAAATCTCTTTGCAGCCTAGTAGATTACAACCTTTCTAATACCTTCCGTTATTATTTATTCCCACGTTACAGTTAGCCATTACAAATACTTAAGTAGGTTTTAACGATTGATGTGGTTTTTGTTTGCTATCCCTGTTTTAATGATAACTTTGTGAAGAGTTCAGCTCTGGACCCCCCAGACAACGTTATTTTTAATCATTTCAGTGTCGGGCACACACAGGATTAAGGGTTAAAAACGTGCTTGTTGAATTCTGTTCAAGAAGTCACAGCACTACATTCTTCATCTGCCTTCCCGTGAAGTCATATTTAACACCAAATTTGTGATGTACAAGCCAGTCCACCACGAATTAAGCAGTAGATAGCTTGTTTGTTGGCAATAATGTTAGCTTGTCGCGACGTAGCTTTTCATTTCACACAAAAAGTCAAAGTGGCAATTTATCTACTTCGTAACCAAACAACTCCCATCGTCCGGCCGAAATATCCGTTTGATTTTGTATAGAACTTCTAGCTTTTTGTTTTATCTCGGTAGGATTTTTCCTGGAGGTTGCTTCCTATTCAAAGATGGTTAAGTTATGGAGGTAAATTCTTTGTTAGATAATGCTACACGTCTGCCAGATTAGATTGTTAGTGTCCTGTAGTGTTTTGCAAACATATCGGTTAAAAACCATTATTACGGAATTTTAGCCACTTAGCATAAATAGATTTGTCATATCCTTGCTTAAATGTAGGGAAATAATGGTCAGTAAGTGAACTTTAACTGAAGATAACGCTAAACATAAGTTTATTCCGAAGTTTTCCTAATCTAGATGCTGTTAACTGGAACGGTGCTATTTCAGATAACAAAGTGCTTATTTGTTTCTTATCACGTTTTTTTGATATTCCATTAACCAGGGTGAACAGTAATCGGTTTAACAAAAATAGCTGGTCTAGTATGAAATGAAGATCTGGGATATTATTCTCCTCACGGGGTCTTTCTTGCTACTTGTAACCAGTTAATCACAAAACAAACTACATATATTTTGGCTGATTCTCTCTCTCTAACTTTAGCAATCTTTATTCAACTTTACTTCTGATGCAGGTTTTGACTTGCACAAGGGTGACACGTATGTATGTACCAACGACAGATTTCGCCGTTCTATAGGCGCATATGTGGTATTAAAATAGCTGGCAATCATTTTGTGCTTGACTTTGGGCAATAAGATCTGGAACAGAAACTCATTTTCCCAAGTCGACGTGTATAGCACACTGGGTTAGAAAGACTAAAGGCAATCTTCTAACAAAAAGTCGAATTCGTTTTGAGGTGATGCAACTATGAGATTTTACCGACGGTAGAATGGAGAGTGCACCGTCTTACTACTTTGTGGTCACTAATAAATTACAGTGTATTCTGTCTGCTTACAGCGCACATTTTCGATTAACACAATTATTTGTTTTGCTTGAGAATAAAAAATCCCGTTACACGCAACAAGACGATATGTTCAGATTTGCTTGTTTTCTCACAAAGACTTATGATGTAGTACCAATATTTCAATGAGGAATACAGCTAGTTTTGGAATTCTACTTCCCCCTATTCAACTCATTTATGATTTAAAATATAGCCGCACTCAGGAGGAATAATTAAATTTGATGGTTTTGAGGGTACATATGGTATCGTTGCTCTGGCTTTTTATACAACCCCATCGACTTTGTCACGTGACCGCCACATTCATATTAGCCCCAGCTGGATACGTATTTAATAGAATCCGTTCAACAACCAACCATATGGTTATAAATTAATGTGCTGTTTAAACCTGTTGCAAGCAGACCGTCTTACCAACATGAGGTTGAAGTTCACCTGGAGGAAATCTTGGATCCCCGTTTGATGCGCCGACTCTTACCATCGTCTGTTCAAATCCACCTCATTTCCCCAACTCGGCCCAAGGGAAATGATGTCGTCTAACTCGAAAAACACTGATTCAAAATTTTTGACAAGGAACGAAACAGATTTTCCCACGTCAACATACTTACTATATAGTACACAGTAATCACCGTTGTGAAGCCATTTGGACCGTAGGTATTATCATTAACACGGTTACTCGTCAACCGAGCCTTAGGGTTCAACGGCCTAGTTCCGACTACTTTTTGCAGGCGAACCAGTTCCTATTCTAGTTGGCCCGTTTCTACGTCTGACCCAGTGAGTGGCCTGGCTGGCCAGAAACTTGCTACCTGCAGACAAGAGTATGTCGTGTTATGCTGAAGGTTACGTGCTCATACACACCTAGGCCCGCGAAATAAGGATATCTCACTATCGCGTTCGGGTTAACAGACATAAATGCACAATACATACACCAATGCCAAATATTTTCTGTGTACTGTGTATTATTATGAGATTTGGGCATTCAGCGTTGATTCAGTTAATAGCAAAGTGAGTTTGTATGGATTTGCTTTTAGGCGTGAAAAACTGTATATAAGAACCAACACAATCTATCATATTAACCATGGTTTTGCCGATTTTCGTCCGATCTTTATCTAGCCCGTGTTTGAGTTCACGTTAATGTTGCAACCACAGCATCCACCACACAATTCAATAAGCCAATACCACAGACGTGTCAAACGTGTGACTAGCGTCTTCACAAAGTGACATGCAATGTATGACCTACCGTAGTCAGGAAAAACTGTCAACATTGCGAGTATGAGGGTCATTAAAAGAACTGAACATTTCATCCTAAGACTCTCGATGAAACCGTCTATGAAAAACATGCAACTGAACAAGCTTCGACTGAAACACTGGAACTCACTTTTTAAATGTCCGGTGTGAATTCGCGTTCTTGTAAGAGAAGTAGTGACAGAACATAGCCGGTTGCAAGTTTGAGCGCCTTTGCCTTCGAACTCTTTCATTATAACCATTGTAAGCTGGAGAAATTTGTATTCTGTTGACTCCGTATTGTTGTTACTCTTGTTACTGGATTAGGAACATTGTTGTGAAACCATTTGCGGCATGCCGAATTTTGTATACCTGTCGAAACTCCGTCTTGTAATTTTTCAACCAATTACAGTTCACATTTAACGGCTAGAGTCAGAGAACATACCTGCTACTTCGGTACAGAAATCGTTTCTCTGATTGAATAATTGAAGATTTCAAGTGGTTAATTGCAAGAACAAATTATCATGCTTTTGTTAATCTGATACGGAATACATGTCTGGTGAATGTATCATATTAACTGCTACTCTGACTTAATGTCACTCTAGTCTAACAGAGGTAAACCTCCAAGAAAAAGTAAATGTATTTATTTATACTGTCTGCGACTTACTTGCAAGGTCATAATTTCGGTTGCCAAATCTCTTTTCACATCACAGATGACACAGGCCATCCATGTATCATCCGTCTCTCCAACACAATTCAGTTTGGGATCGAACAAAAGCTCTGGTTCTGTGGTAGCACTGGTGGTATCATCCTCCCATATGCTTCCTTTACTTCCGGGCGCCGTTCCACCGGAATCCACTTCGTACTTTTATGGTAAAATTACACGAGAACAGGCTGAAGATTTGCTTATCGGTCACGGTTCAACGGAGGGATTGTTTCTGCTACGGGAATCGGTCAATCGGAATTATGTAATATCTATTTGTCATCTGAATCGAGTTCATCATTACAATGTGGAAAGACAATCAGACGGGTCATACAGAATACAAACTGGTATGTCTTTCTAAAAAAAATAATGATATGTGCTAACCGTAAGATATGATAAACTTGACATGGGTTACGCCTCATAACCGAAACTTCGGAATTAGAGCATTACTTTTTCAACCCCTATTTGTTATTTACCTTTTGAACAATTTACCGACAGTAAAGTTTTACATAAGTTTTCATCTTTATACAAAAAAATGCTAATTTTGGTTCTTCTGATATCGAAATATTTGAGCAAGTTTGTATATCTTTCACTAATTCAACGTGGCATTTTTCGAACTGATTTTGATTGACTAATGTACTGCTAGCAATGGAGCCTTAGCTCACAGGTACGTGCTTAACATGCACTCGAAGATAAGATTGCCTATATGGCGCATGCCAACCCTAGCGGCGGACGGACATTCGTCAAAATCAAAAACATCTTACACCATTTAGGAAACCATGAAGCGGTACTTGCAAAGGTTGCACATGGTAGCCACTTGAAGAAGAGTACAAAGTCTTCCAAATAGTTAACCGTTGATGTTTGATTATATCACACAAATCCGGTGGCCTCGACGGGAAAATCGCTGAGATTCGAAAACATTTGTATTGTCAGTCCCGTAGGTTTGTCTACCGAACATGCTTCGTTTATGATCAGTCCGACTGGCGCAAAGTGCAGGTTAGCCACTGTGTGGCGTACTCTTACCCCGGAGTTGGAACTTATGTGAGTCAGCGAGTTTGAGATGAGCACGTAGTGAAGTGAAAACTATTCGGATCAGTGAAATAATGACAGTTACTGAGGCGTCTGGGTAAAACCACGAAAGAAACCATCTTGAAGATGACCTCTTACTCTCACTTACCTCACTTGTCATTGTCTGCAAAGCGTAGGTAGGTTAATGTTTAAAGTCTCTGTTTAATGGTAATCGCCGTGTTAGAATTTCGGTTCCACTCTTGCTCCTCTTCCTCTCAAGCTGGTACCTGATCTTCCTCTGGTTCTTGCACAGCAATTAGGTATGCGCATCAACCTACGTATCTTGCTGTTGTTGAGGACCACGGTGATTGAAGTTAACGCTTGTATTCCAGTGCCGCTTCTGGACAGTGCCGGGTGAGATCTGGTCAGCCTAATTGTGCCTTCCTACTGACTCATCAACAATAAAACCAGTTGTCAGAAATGTGACAGGATATCGTTTCTAAACGTCCTCCTTACCATCAAACAAGTACCGTAATTACTCAATGGCCTATTGTGCAGTGCGCAACAATTCAAAAAGTGTATTTTTCTCATGATCTCGCACTTAGCATTTTAAGTACCAAGTGGGTTTGCTTGCGAACGAGTACCGTAGGAGGATACCAAAAAGTACACTGCAGATAAAACAGTTTGCATAGAAAACATGTCACCAGATTTACCGTAACGTAAACGAGCACGCGACCAAACAAGTCGTGAGCATTAAATGAAACGTTTTGACATTAAACTTAATACCATCTGCTTATTTTGCGTAGTAATGGCAAAATCAGCATTGTCACATCCACGTGATATTAAAGAGGGCATTATTTAGCTGGAATCCCACTGCTTGCAAAGGTGATGTATGTATATATAAGTCTGAGAACGCCTCCAAAACACAGGCTTCCAAATACAACTGTCCACCTATTTTACTGGCCCAAACAGATTTTGGTCTAAATAACGTTTACTGACAAACTCGTGTTCTGTATAAATCTTCAACCCATCCTGTCATACTTCTGATTATTTTATTGATTTACTTGATGAAGGTATTATTCCAAGTTGTTTCGAGACCTCCTTGGTGTTACTGCGACCGTTTAACGCTACCAGTTTTCACCTGGTAATCCCAGGTGTTTTTCGTGGGATGTAGAATTGTAAAAAAAAACTGCAGACAAAAAGTAGGAGTGAGTTTCAGTTTCATCTTTCAACAGTTCCAACAATTTTTACGCCAAGATCTGTATTTATCGTTCTACTAAGGCCTGTGTCTCGTATCATTGGCCTAGAACTTTTGATATAAGCCCATTAAAAGACGCATCTTTATAACAGCACTAAAACACTTATCCCATTTAAAAAAATATCCGTCTACCCTACGTTTACCATACGTTCGTTGTCTTGGAAAGTAGATTGCGTAAGTCCCTAAATGGATCACTGATTGCTTACTCTTCAAACTGAGGGTATTGTTTCACAGTGCAATAAATTTAACCTTTAGTTTTTGTGTTTGTGACCTTCTTTTATTTACAAATACGCCCTACACAGAGTGTTTTTGCCCAATGTATCATCAACGTGTTGGAAATACAAATTGAGGACATAGTACTTCTTGAGCGGTGGGACTTCAGCCAGACGGTTCGAACTAGACCGCAGTGAATGTTTAGAATCTGAAACTTAGCATGCTTTATTAAGCTTTGGTCAAAAAGTACACTGATTTATTGCTGCAGTCCACCGAAGCAGTCGGTCTTTTGTGTTGCATCCTTTCCAGGTGTCTATTTTCAATGATCAGTGCATAATGTACACGCCCTCCAAAACATGTTTTATGTTTTTCAATCACATTTGTTCTTCTTCAGTGTTTTCGAATTCATTGTTAGGAAAGCTTTCGATCCCATCTGCTTTCTGAATCTGGTTCCACATAGGTGATTCAGATCATGGTTTGCGAACCGACGACAGTGGATAATGACGGCCAATTTACCCATTTGAGTGAAACATTTCAGTACACGGGAGAAGTGCAAATAGTGGTTGTAATTGTAAGGTTATCACGGCCTGAAGAATGGCCAGGCAATGTCGTTGTTACCTTCGGAATGGCTAGGACCATAGGCATGCATTAAAAGCTCGCCGGGCCTGTTTTTCACTAGGATTCTTAAAGGTCCTTCGTCTTTCCTGAAGTGAGACATTTTCTTCGGGGTTTGGACTTCACGGGGTGAATGCTAGGGCTGTTCATAGGTTTATGCCTAACACAAACGCGGACACTAAAAACAAACGATGGGTGGATTTCACACCATTGCCGGATCCATCTTAACTATTAATCTGGAGTTTGGGGCTCCAGAACCCCCGTAAGATGCTTGACTGATTTTACGAAACTGGCTTGGAGAGCGCTGTAAAGATCGCCAAGCAGTTAAAGAATAGACCAGAACGTTTGCTCGCGGAGGTTGTAGACACCCCCAAAATCGGGAGACATCAAGGTACAGTTGCCTGGGGTGACGATTTGTTATTATTCTATCAGTATATGAAACTACTGGAAAGATGTTTTTCACGCAAAGCTATGGAATATTTTTCACAAAATAAATGAGTTAATTAGTTTGATCAGATTCGATTAGCCATCATCAAGCTGGGTCAGTTGATTTCACTTTAGCTTAAGCTGTTGCAGTTGCACGCATGGGACTTGAGTCTGCAGCCACATATAATGGATTAAATTTCGCACACATGGATGATCTCATTCCATCAACTTTTGATTAAAAACAACAACAAAGAGAACAAATTGTTTTCACTTATTTTGATTCGCACGCCACAAACTGTTCCCGGTGAAACACGATAAACTTTGTGAGGAATATATCTGGGAGTTATGAACACTGTTGCATCGAAGCAAGACAACAACGTCGATAATTGAGTTAATCTGACGCAGTTGAAAATGAAACAGTGACTTTTTTTAAGTCTCCACTTCTCTGCAAATTATTTCAAAATGAGCAAATGAATTTATGTTGTTCTCACATCTACCAAAGACGACTTGTTCGAGTTTCAGTAAATTCAAGTTTTAAGAGAATGTATTTCTGCTGATTTAAAACCGGTGACAAAACAGTTGGTCTTAATTTTGTACGTGTTGTATCTTTAGCTGTATTCGCTGAAGCAATTGACCATTGTTGGCATTTGGTAGAAGAATGAACGAAGTCGTTCGTAAATTTGAGCCTTTCTCAGCTGAGCAGGCTCTACTGATAAAGTGTTCACTGATGTAGACAGATTTGGACTGAAGAACGTTATTTTTTCTACTTGTCAGCTTGGTTTCATTTGATTCTGCTTGTGCGTTTTCGATGGTCCCCGAGCAATTGTCACTAATGGGAACTGTGTGTTGTGAAGCACATCTTCGTTAGGGGATGTTTCACAGCTTATCCAGACTTAATAACATATAATCACGAGGTTGAAAGTCACACTCGGGTGAATGGTAAATTTTTATTTCTACAAGTCTAGTTTTACACTATAATCTCCTCATGATGTTTCTGGCTTCTACTGAAGTTTCTTCATATTTGGCATTCAGTCTTTCTACTGTTTTTGAACACACCAAGGGACCAGCTCACAATCACGAATACGACACACGAAGGTCTTGTACAAAGAAATTTTCACCAGTAGCTTCGTCGACGTTTCACAAGCACTTTCCATATTATCATTTATGTGATTTCCTTGGTAATCCGATATTTTTAGTTTACAAGAGATATTAGTGGGCGAAGCATATTTTGTGACGCAGTCTTTGACAAATCAAAACATTTGTAATGACCTGTCGTTTGAAATTATGCACACACTTACCAAGGTTCGCTTGGTTTCATAAAAAAATACTTTGGCATCCTTAGTTTTAAAGGCTCTGCATCCATTCACGATACCCGCGTATGACTTTAGCGTTTTTTCTGTCCGTATGCGTGCATCTAAAGTTTGTTCTCCAAATTAAACCCCGTGAACAGTTCCCTCGCATCTTTTCGTTTGCTTAATTATGAATTGGGCAATATTTAATTTTTCTTCAACCCCTTTGTTAAACATTACGGCTGATTAAGGAATTTTGCAATAAGAAGTGACCATGAAATGTATACCAATTTAGCGATTCATCGAAAGTGGCAGGTTGACATCAAAGAATTTCATACGTGTGCACTAACCCTCTTATTATGAAATGCTAAAGTTTCACACAGTCAGGTTGTATTTAGCAAACCCGTTTTCACATAAATTTGTCTGTCTGTTAGTTACCCAGAATACTGTTGTTTTTGTCTAGATGTTCATAACGACCATCCTCTCACCTTGAAGTTACTCCCCCCATCATGTGAAATCTGTCTAAGATGTAAAGTTGGAGTAAACTGATTGAAAAAGAAATACTTACCTATGATAACTATATGCACGATGTTCATTTTCAATCGTTACAAGGTTTCGTACTAATGAGCTGTTTAGCACAACAGCCACCGTGAAGTAATCCGTTGAGGACTACACAGCACTAAGTATCCACAGTGGTGCTGAAGAATTCTAAGGCCATTGTGTTCAGTGGACGTTAGTTGGAAATATTTCGCGTTTTCACCGTGATAGCATTGCTACATCTATGTACTTCCTGAAGGTAGTTGTCTAACATACCAACAAACTTACCCATTTCGCAACAAAATCTTCGGTAGCCAAAGCAACTTTTGTTGAATTCATTCACTCGTTCACAGCTATGTGCACTAGCATACGACTTGGAATAGACAGGCCCACAACCAGATATTCGACGTGTGATGTGAGTCTCAGGTATCGGGATGTTGATATACACGTGTGGTTCCCTCGAATTTCTGTTGACTTCCTTTCTGGTGTCTGGTTGACCTTGCTCATCACTAGTAGTTATTGCGAACTGCAATGGATGGTGTTAATTGGTACACCTGCTAAAGTTGTTTGTTCCTTAAAATCCTGGTTTGTTTCGTTGCCTGCTCTTTTCTGTTAGACACACCCTCTATGTTCACTACGCTGAAGAGGATCTTTCCGTATAACTCTTGAAGAATGACGTTTTTCCTTTACTAATTTGACGATCTGTTCCATCAGTTGAGTGCAGCCTAACTGGCCGTTGCGATCAGTGAAGAAAGAATAAATGAAATCATCGTACGCGATTTTTGCAAACGAGCGTTTTCATTTGCGGACATTTAGCTACTATGAGTTCACGCTGCCAACGTTTTTGGTGAACGAGGCCAGAACTCTGTTCCTTCGAATTCGTTTTGGTTTGCAGTGATAACTGTGGCTCTAATTACTTATTAAGATAATGGCTGAAAAAGATTTGGACGATGAGGTTTGAAAACCATCACCCAGTTAACCTGCACCTTCAACAGGCAATACTTGAAGGAGATTCACAGGAAAGGCATGACCACATTTTGTTTTCCGTAATATTTAATATTCCGGTATACATGTTTATCTCCAGACACGATGGAGGAACCACCCAGTTTTTCATAGAAACAACTGCGACATAAAGTCATGAGGTAATTGGTCTCATTACTTTTCACCACACTAAGACTGCTTGGAAGAGTTTCGTTCTTACCAGTAGGTACAGTCATTCTAATGGTATGTCCTTGAGAAATCAAGGTTTCAAATAGATGTTTTGGGCATTCTCATCAGACGTGTACAACTACAATAGGTTCGTTGAACTTATATATAAAACTGGAATAGGATGATATGCAATGGTAGTCATGGAAACTGTGTATGACTAACCGGTGGGTGACGGATTTGTTTGTGTGTGTGCTGTTTACAGAGAACATGCGACCGGTATATTGTAACGTGTTTATCAGGTTACTAGTGAGTTTCAGACGGTGTACACATAACTGGCCACGGGAGGTTGAAAAAACTACTCGAAGACCACCAGACAAGATCCGTGAGCGAGACTTTCGCGAAAGGTTAGTAACAGTTTTCGAGTAGTTATTACGACAGACATGAGCAAACAGACAAAACTCACATCTAAGTCAACAAACTGAAAACATTTTTATCCTAATCTGGTGTTCCTTATATGCCGGTAAAGTTCATTTTTCAGCTGGAAAATGCTTCATGCCACCATATATGACTACCATTTTGCGAGTTGCTCGCGTTGGGTTTACCTGCCTGTGGTCTCGATCCAAACCTGCGGATCATATAGTGTGAGCAAGTACACATAGAATTCAGCCTCTACTGGTTTGCGGTTGTGCCGGAGGCTACTTTAAGATGGGAAGGATGTAACCTGTAACCATTGTACATGGTAGCTGTACAGAATTTTGGAGGAAATATTAACAACAAATCTATTCGAAGTACGACCTTCTAGATTATGCGCATAATTTGGTTGTGCACAACGTTCCATTTTTTTCAAGTGCACATTCACTATCCTGTTTGTGATTATTTGGTAGCGCACATTCAGTACTAGTAATGCTGCTCGAAAGAATGAGTGAGCTGAGTTTTAAAAGAACATGAATATTTCTGATGCTCAGATTAATCTTTTAAATTTATTGCGGAATGTAGGCATAAATATTCCGTATTATAGCCAATCGTTAATTTTTACTGAATAGCTTTCAGTAGGTACGCGTACGGCTGTTCGCAGTGCTTCTATTGACTTTCAAGTTTAATTGCGATAAATACTGCAAAGCTATGAAAGCATCACAGTCAAGTCCACTACTTCTAACGTGAATAATTCTTCTCTGTGCGTTCGACAGTGATGCACTTCAACCTGGCTGAGTTAGAAAACTTCTGTCCCAGTTAAGACCAATGATGGACGTGTTGTTTGCTTTCAAAGCAAGTTAGTCTATGTATTTTACTCCAGAATGTGAATAAGAAGTTTGCCATAAACTGGCTACTCTGACTTGCAGCCTTAAGATTATTATTGTTTGGTGGGTATTTAATTCCTGTGCAATAAAATTGTCGGGAACGTGCGCCGTGGTTCTGATCTGATAATCGTATCGTATGTTTTTGCTAAGGACACGACCTGAACTAACTTATGGTCGACCACAAATTATTCACATCTGATAAAACAGACTGCAGCATGTGATAGCCAAGCTCAGATCGATAGAGCTAGTTGGACTGTTGGATAGGTGGAACAGAATGAATTCCCAAAGCCGATCGAACACATTTCCTCCCCAACAGGAGTATACGGCTACTGCTGTACTAGCCGGCTTATATGGATGGATCAGGGCAGGCATTTTACTTGGTCAGTAAACATTAACTCGGTATTATAACCTGTAGTTTAAAACAAAAATATCTCTCCCCTTTACTTAGGTGCGGGTACTGGGAAGTTTAGGTTGCAGAAAGTTGGACACTACTGATACTTTACCAGAGCTTTCGAAACCAAGTGAAATAATTTGAGTAGAGACAAATTTTTGGCCTTACAAAAAAGGGCAACTTACCTACGACCACCGTCCTGACAAATCTCTGAACGTCAGTCCGCGAATACGTGTTGTATACAGTTACACCCACCTTACAGGAAATATGCACAAAGACTTAAGTCTAAACGTTTAGTCGCAACCATTCGTAACTTGTACTCAGATTGCCCCACCGTCTGTTAGATAGATACTATTCTGTCAAGTGCAACCAATTTATGGATGAAACGAAATTCGCGATCTGGTTGAAGTTGCACTGTTTGTAAGTTTGTCCACCCAGGTTTATTGGAAACAAGAAGTACGAGCAGGAACCAACAGCTTTGCACGCTTTTTAAAAATTGCTAGTGAAGTGTAAGCCTTTAGTTGAAAGTTTCACCAAGATGTTCTTAACGAATTCATGCAAAGCGTACGATTCCTCAGTGAGGCGATCAGTAGTGATTGTCTCGAATAGGCCCTCATACGAACCACAAAAGATATAGTGAAATCTTTGACATGCCAAAGTTATTATTCGGTTCATTGACATCTAGACATAACTACAATTAAACTAAAGTCTATTTGTACACTGTTCTTGAACGGTGAAAATATACCATCCTACCCATTCTTACCATTGGCCATATCCCCTTAAGCACCGTCCTTGTATTCAACAGTGCTACTGCTCCCCTCTTTCTGCTTCTTGTCCTTTCCTTCCACACCTCCAATCTTGACTTCAGCACCACTTGTGTGACTTTGCAATTACGGTGGAAATTTCTGTCATTGTCTTTATCACACTATCTTTATCTTCAAGGCCATCAGTCTAGCCTCTTATTTTGTCCATTATTATCCTTCCCTTTAACAATGCCTTTTTTATCTTCATCACGTTCGTCGCCATGCGCAACATGATAATTGACGTCCTCTTCAGTGTTTACACCATCTTAGTCAACTTGTCTCCTTTTTATGTTAACCGCATGAAAATGGACTTTCTGTTGACCCCCTGAGGGAACTTTCATTGCAGCCAGATCGGTTACCAGATTCGCCAGCTCCTCGTTGATCACTAAATCTGAAGGACAAAGTCCCAGTACACAACGCATCTATGGTAACTTGTACGTTTTCGACTGTCCTGCAAACTGTTTGGGTCACTTGACTCGATATTTGCCGAGAAGAATCAGAGAACATCAACTAACGTAGATTGGGACAGATGAGAGAAATTCAATTACACGTACCATTATAGGTCATCTGGGTGACAGTGATTATCAGGTCAATATTGCTCGATCATCCACCGCTATCTATAGGGTTTCATTGGATCGGTCAAAATCCATTCGCTGGTGAACGTTGGTCATTGCCGAGTCCGTTGCAGTTCAATTACGTAATCCAAACTTATGGTCAGAAAAGTTCGTTAATTAGCCTCCACTGTCTTGAGCATCATTTGGCTCGCCCGACCTATATGAGTGCAGTTAACACCCAACTGGCATTCACGTACGCAAAGGCGAGATAGTGTGAATTTTGATCAGTGGTAAGCTTTGTATGTTACCGTATTTATTTTCATTGTTTTTTATCTGCGATAGCTTGTTTGCCAGATTTCTTCTTCTACGACTCAGCGAGAACTTTTTAAATAACTTAGTTATCGTCTGATTGTGTTTTCGGATGCACCCAACACTTTCCGTCATTGTTTGATCACAACGTGAAGAAACCATTTCCCGGCCCTGGGACGAAGTGACCGTGAAAGAAAATGCTTGGATTTATGTGAATATGTACGTAAGGAACTCATAGGATGGTCGTCTTTTTGCACATGTAATTTTTTAGCTGTCTACCGGATTCTGGGTATCGAAGTGATGACATTGGACTTTGTGGCAAAAATCGCCCAATATTTCTTTCATCATTCAGTAACTTCAAACTAATAGACAGAGGATTGAATTTAGTCAATTCGAACTCTTTTCTTGTGGTGAGAATTAATTCTTTTAATATACTTAGCTGAGGCAGTGAACCTTCGACATGTCAGTTATTCTGAAATGTGATATGGATGTAAGGGTAGATTTTCAGGAACAACTGTTTTTGTGCAAGGATCTTGTTTGCGGATGTTGAGTTGATTAAAAAGTTTCAGAAACTACTTTATCTGGGACCGATAAAGAAACAACAAAAATAACTGTGCCTTTTACAGTACTTGGTATTCACTTAGAAGATGTGCTGATTGTGGGAAATCAAACTGTAACTAAAATGATCAAATTTTAGATGATAGTGCATTAAAGAAGAGCCAAAAAAGCTATGAAATTGGCTGCTAATAATATTACTAATAAGTGGTGTGAAATTTCCGTGCTCCCGGAGTGGCTTCGTAGCTCAGCTTGTAGAGCGCTTGCCGCGTTGATGCATGCTGTGTCTGTCGCTGGTTCAAATCCAGCCGAAGCCCTGACTTTTCACAGTTTGGTCTCATGTTAATGTTAATAATATATTTTTGATGTATGATTCTTTTTTTGTTATGAGCATAACCTGAATAGCAGGGATCTTTCGAATTTCTCCGAACAGAACAGTACACAATCTTGAATCCAAACATTGCTGTTGTAATAACGTGGAGAACGAATTTTTTTAGTACATCGTACAGCTTATTAGGTGGTCGGAGAGGAGCGTGGTGCAAAAGTATCAGTGAATTTAAGGCGTTTGAAAACGGTGTGATCAACAAAGGAAGCTGATGGGGGTAAGCTGGAATCTTTTTGCCAAGAGTTTGCAGACTGTATCTGAAAAGCGATTATAATAATGAGGTATACACCACTCATGTCGAATGGTTCAGGAAAAATAATGGGCGACGTTTGAAAACTCCAGTCTGTGAACGACAGTGTGACACTTTAGGTTTGATCTCAGTATTGTGCAGTGATAAAAACAGGACACTGGAAATTAGATTTACGCGTTTTTCGACCGACTTAGAACTAAGTGTGCATAGTAATATATTGAATTTTGGAGTGAATTACATGAAAATACCTACCAGGGTTTTAATTTTAAAGAAAGCAAAAACCAGGTTTACACATCTTACCCTTCTCAACAACAGCTGACAGCTTTTAAACTATCCTAATGCTTTAATCAATCGATTTTGCGTAATTGAACACTGCTTATTGCTAGCAAGATTTCAAAAGCTTTAAACATCATATGTACCGCTGAGTCTATCAGAACCTGTAGGAAGATGAAAATTAAAGAACAAATAGAGAAAAATGTTATGACGAATAATTCCACGATAATTTTGAGGTGTTCAGTAAATTACAATCGTTCAGCGTGGCATATCGACTTGGCTGAGAATCAGTGTGTCATAGATGTGAGATGCAGAGTTACAAGGTCTGTAACATCATATCGTGATTCCGTGTTCCACACGCTTTACTGTGTCCAAAAGTGCAACTTTTCATAGTCCTGTCATATTTCCATAGCACTGAAAAGACTGATCTACACAGGTGAGTGCATCAGATCTCAATGGAGTGGTTCAATGGACTTATATGAATACAGAATACAATAGTAAAACAGAAGTGTAGCCAGCAAACAGACTATAGACACTAAGTTGTCTAATGGGGGATTAATTTATGCCTATGGTTTTTCAACTGGCTGCTACTTGCTCTGGATCGTGCACTCTTTTGATTTGTTTTAACCAATTTGTTTATTTAGCAAAAAAATATTAAAGCCATGTGTTTATGGTCTGGAAATTTAAACTTATCTGACACATTGTGGAGAGGTTAGCCGACAAGGTGGAGGTAGCCATCTCACGATATCGTTCAAACCAATATTATATCCATTAACTCACGTATCTGCGCGTATCACGGGTTTTCGTTCGAAAAGCTAGCAGCTGTGAAAGAGGGCATTAGAAACACGTGTACCACATGCAATAGTGGTTAACCATCTCAACTAAGGCTACTCTGATTATTCTAACCCCAATAGCGGTTTAGTGAACAGAATGTTCTTCGGACATGTAGCGTGAACCAAGGAAAATTCCAAAGGTTTCGTTAACACTGCTAGGTTTGTATGGTTTTCGTATAGTAAGTGTCACTTGTTACTCCTCATATTAATTGGGTACCACAAGGTTGAAAAATATATATCCTATCACATTTTGCTGCATCTTCACACGTACGTGCATACACACATACAAATATACATACATACAGATGGCGCAAAACGATAGCCACATGAAAACCGATCAACGCATTGATGGGTAAGAGAAAATAGTAATCTATACACGCACACCAGTGCACACACATACACAGGACAGTACATTACCCCATACATTCAGTTTGGTTCATTTCGGGTTTTATTGCCCAGTAAGACAGATTGATGATCAACTCAAGTAGCTTGTAAGAAGCTGTGCACAACTTCGCGTTAGGAGAAGCTGCTATAAAAGCAGTAACTGACGGTTTCTGTTTGTGTACGCTATCAAGCATACTAGTCTCATTGACCGGATAACCTACGTGACCTGAATATTCTACCCGATTTCTTCAGATTATCTCACATTCGACTTCCATCAGCCATGCAATATCTATAAATAGTATTGACTGGTTAATTCACTGCCCCTTGCACTGGCAATAACAATAACCTTTTTTCACCTTATGTTCATTTCCAATACACACTGTTTTGGTTTGGTTGACGTGTGATGTTAGTAGGACGTTGTGTTAAGATGCAATGTGCACAACCAAGTATCAAGTTTGGAAATGTTGAAAAATTGTCCCAGTGTGAGATCACGTCTATTTTAAGATAGTCTTGAAAATTAACGTTTCTTTAACTCCATTTGATCTGTGTGCATTTATGGGAAATGTCTAATACGCTGAATAACTTTCATCGTTTAACACGTTCGGGTGAATACTCTTTATTCCTTATACTTGTATTAATACAAAGCAAGCCCCAGTATAATGAAGTGGCAACAACTGAACTCATTCTTAAATATTGTTCAGATAAGGCGACTTTTCGAAAGTTTTGTTTGGTCTATATATTGCCAATAATTTCGATCTAATATTAAGCTAGTTCTCCCACCTTTACTTGCCTGCTCCATTTTCACAGAAAGTTTGTTTTTTGAAGTGAGGAGTCTGAAAGCAAAGGTTGGTCAGTCACCGTTTTACACCGAATTAACAATACTAAATAAGTAATTACAAAAAAGCTTTGTTTTACTGTATGTACATTGAGAGGGACGTAGAGCTTGAACTCAGCTTTCATTCAATTTGACCCGAGTAACGCTAGATATGTGATGGAGAGTTGTGTACATCCGTGAACGTGGTTCTTCCAAAGCCTGCTCATTTTACGAACAAGACAAAGTATGAGTCCAAAACAGTAGAACGAGGCAAGTTCAATGCGTCTATGCCCAAAAGTCACTCTCACATATGAGTATCAATAACAGGCAGTAAGTTAATTAGCGGTTTGTTAGTCATAACTTGCGAGGACATTTTAGCCAAAAGAAAAATCGTTTAACAAACTGAAAGCCACCCGCATCCGGTCGCGACCTTTGCATTCATATGAGCACTCTGGCTATCTCACTTTGGAAGAAAACGCTGGATTCAAATTTTGCTCTTTCTAGGCCTGAACGGTAGAGCTGACCAGAATGTGCACTGCATCCCTTGTGCCTGTGGGACTAGCATATTAACCACAATGCAATTAACCTCACAACAGGCATGACCGAAGGTTCCTCTGTAAACGCTCAATTACAACTATGCTGGAATTTTTCAATTAAGAGAATATTTTCAGCTTAGTTCAGAGGTTTAGATCACATGGCTGTCTACTGAGGTGAACACGGTGATCTTCTTCGTTTTGCTTTATAAATAACCAGACGATCCGAATGATTATACCGTCTGTTATGAGGATACTGGCGTTGTGATTAATTTGTTGCTTTTAGGCGCGAGAACTGGAGGGCAGCGTTTGGTAAGGACTACGATGTGCGCTACTGATGGGCTCTAATAAGCGACAGATTCGAGTTAAGTGCCTTCTTCCGAAGTAAAATGATTGGAAGATTTTTTTGAATGCAAAGACTTTGCTCAACCGTGGATGGGATTCAATGTGAGGTAATTAAAATGGCCGAATATGTGCTGATGAAAAAGTGACTAAAGCATACACAGCCTAAGCTTGATACCGACTGTAGTCGGTCAGTGCAAACAAACGGTACCAAAAATCGAACAAGCTGCGAACCTCAAATAACGACGTTTATTTTTTCACACCATATAAACCAATGTGTCTCTCTAACAGATGCGATAGCTGAGTTTTATTTGACTGTTTACTAACTGGTTAAATGATCACAATGAGAGAAGTATAACGTCCACTTGTAGTTACTTTGAGCGCAGAATTAACAAGACCAATCGTCAAGGAATAAGTGAACTGCGATTACTACACACGGACATGAGGGTCAACGATAACTTGATTCTGGGCCCATTGAATGGGCTGCGTTTGCCAGTTAATGAAGCTCACTCGTGGGATTAAAGATGACTGCTGTATTATGTTGACAGCGCTTCGAGAGTTTACTCTTTTATCCTGGAGGCGACAACTTCTGTTTGTTATATCCATGTTCACAATTTTCTGGTAATAATTCTGTACGTCGGTTGGATGATTCTTTGGGCAAGGAAAATACCTTTAATATTTGGTATGAAAAGTGGCATGCGTACATTTCTGGTTGCATTGCGTAAACGCTTTCGATATACTTCTCACTCTATCGCATTACTGATTAGTCTGTTTGGGATGTGAAGTGATGTGCTGGGAAATGTTATACATTTGAGATCCTCTAGTCAGATTTAAATACTACACCCGATTTAATTACACTGACTTTTGTGGTAGTTCTCAGGATAACACAAGTGTGGACAAAATGGCCGGATGAGCTACGCGGTCATTCGCATGACCGCATTAGGGAACGTCTGCGATATGCTATCAGTTAGCCACCTAATTAGGTTTCGCAGCCTGCAATTGCTGATCCACGTACTCCGCATGTCAGCTGAGCGCTTACCACCTCAGGCATTGATTGCTGAGAGCACCAAATGCTGGGTATATACCTGGAGTGACCAAACAAATATGTGCACGAAACAGGAAGACCCGGACTAGTCCGTGAAGTAAAGTGGGTAAGCGTCACCTGGCGGGCTGTGAAACTCGACATCACTCGAATAGTTAGTCGGAAACTACATCGGCAGCCACTAGCGTGCCTACATCCGGAATATTGCAAGCTTTTTGTTTTAACATGTTTCCCTCGGTTTTATCGTTTTCTCCTCTAGCTTGCCCCTTGTCTGTCCTAAGATCACTGGCTTGAGCCACAGTAGTATCCAGTCAGATCCATAACACTTATGACGGAACGAATACTACAGAGTTGACCTCTATTCTCCAATCAAGTTTGCAACGTGTATAGCGTGCTTGGTGGCAAGCGACCAACGAGGATATGTGAGTTGGATTTTGGAAGCGTGTCCAAACCTGATCAAGAACACTCTATATATCCGGTGATCGAATCGGTTACCTTGTAATTCGTAATGCTCGTTTTAACCGCCGAACTATCTCTACCTCACTTTTACCGTTGTAACGAATTTGTACTTCGTTATACCTATGGCGATCTGACTTGAACAGTGCATTTTTGTTCAGAACTATCCGTTGGGTTATTTGTTACTCTCCAGTTTGAAATTTTGACTTGAATGGACAGTAAACAAATGGACAAAACCAGTTTCGCTTACTAATAGCCCATAGAGAAGGAATTCTTAAACAACTAAAAGGTGTCCTTCTAAAGCGGTAACCCTTCTGACTAGGAAGCAAACGTTTAGAAATAAATCCGCGAAATTAAAAGAGGTTCATGTGGTGCGTAAGAAGGAATTTCGGTTGATATAAATTAAATATCATCCAAAACCGACCGCAATCTTTATCTGTCCATAGACCGTTCTGGCCAGAGTGTACATTAGTTACAAGAAGTAGTACAAAACGAAACTCAAATTCAACGGTTTCTCCGAATGCGCCTGACTGGAAAGTCTATCTGAATACAAAACTGTAATGACTTGTGAGTTATGTTCAATTTACGTAAGCTAGTCTGTCAGGACTTGACGCCGTCACTGACGTTTATCAACCAAAGTCGAATCTTATTTTGAAGTGCGTAACGGCGCCAGACCAACCTACCTAAGATGCATACCAGGAGATTCATTTTCACTTCCTTTCTCCAGGCCACCCCAGGAAAAAAAATAATAGTGTACAAATAAACCATTCACCAATCTGTATGAAGTGTTTCACTGTGATCACATTAATCATCGCCATACTAGTAGGTGGTATGCAGTTACTCTTGTCATCCAACAATGAGTGAGCTAATCAGCCCAGATGAACGTCGTGCTTGATTGACTTGCATGTGCTGAATTCATTGCACCGTTGCAAGGCATCTTGGCCCTTTGCTTCATTCGGGTGTTTGAGACAGTTAGCTGGAATCCACAGGAAACAACCATTTCTGTCGCCGCATTCGACTTAGCGTTATAAAGACTATACATTATTTTCAAGTTGACCATCACTCATATTTGATCGCAGCCTTCGCATTCAGATAGACTTTCCGGCCAGACTCTCTCGAAAAGAGGCACTAGACTCGAGTTTCGCTCTCATTAGAGCTCATCAGTGGTGCATATCCTTGCCACGGCCGGGATTTGAACTCCGGCATTCCAATCATGAGGCAACCTTGTTGACCACTGCGCCATTGACTTTACATTAGGCACAACCGAATTATCAAATCTGAACGCTCAACCACTCTCGCTTGTGAGCAATGATCAGGTTGCCCGATCGTCTCGAGATGAGACAGTTACTGCCTGTTAACTCCAATCGATAATCCCGCGATTAGGACTTACAAGACAGGACGTCTCCAAACGCACACACGATTTGAAATGCCTCAGTAACGTTCATTTGATGATGTGCATTCAGAAGAAGTTGCGCGATCGATGACACTGGTTGTCAGTTTCGTGTCGATTGTGTAATTAACAGAACAGATTGACCTATCACACGCTTCCTTCCGATTATATAGGGCTTAACTAGATTTTGCCCTTGGCAGAATAGTTGAGATGAATAAGAAATTTTCGAATAAGATATAGTTTGTTTTTCATGGTGAACTGATTAATAAAGTGAAGAGAAAACGGCTGGCTGGAAAGTCTATCTGAATGCGAACGCTGCGATCAGGTATGAGTGATGGTCAACTTGAGAATAAACCAAATCCCCGACTACTCATCAGTAAACTATATATCAGATACTTTTGCATTGGGAATTCAATAGTTAACATTATTCCAGAGAGACTAAATGGGACACCCGATTTGAGATATTGTGACTGTGTTAACGAGAGAAAAACCAACACTGGATGCTAACAGCAATGAGTTATAACAGTTAGTCAAGGGAGAACGTATGTGGTACCACTGAGTTCAGTTATTGTACACCTTTCACAACGTGCACTTCTTTTAGGCGGAAAGTGTTCCAGGTCTTTCACAACTGTTACTTAACGTTTACACACCAGCGACAGGTTTTATGTCCCATCGATTAGTCACTCTAATACACACCCACCATTCACACCTGTAGTCGGACATGAGACCAAGTTGTGTACACTCCAAACAGGGAAAAAGCCAAATTAGCAGAACATAACAACTCGAATCAAACAACGCTTTCAAAACTCGATTTCGGGGACTTGTTCTCGTAGTCCTCTGCCTCACTTCTCCTCATCTGTTTGTCTGTCTATCAGTTTGTCTTCCGCTGCATAACAAGTGTGTACGGTAGAAATTGCTGGGTTATTCGATTCGTGCGGTTGCTGTTGCTGCATGTTAAGCGATCTGTCTCGGGAATGGAACAGTTGGAAACGGAGTGTTAGCCAAATGATAGGTTGCTTTGCTCGTTTTCACCGACTGATTGCCCATGCTTATCGTGGGGCTGTGTGAATGTTGAAACCAATGGCGACAGTGGCCATGGTGGTTACACAACAGTTGACTGTTGTTCTGCAACTGGATTCGTAACGAATAATTATTCATGCGTGTCAGTCTGAATTACTTCCGGGAGCAGCATTCAGATAGCAGTCCAGATCGCTTTGCATGGTTCCGTTCTCGGTTGTCTTCTTCAGAGTTTAACGGTGCACACCGCATCAAGTTCATTATTTCAACCAAAATGGTGCAACCATTTTGAACAAATAATCATTTTTCATAAGTGGGGCACTGCACTCTACTATTGCGATTATCACGGCGGCCAAAAGTATTTTGGGGATAACTTTCCCGACGGCTGGTCACGTGACAGAGGTTTGAGTCCTAACATTTGTTTACTGTTTGGCGACCCAGCGACAGCTAGACAACAAGTTACATATTTGTAGCCTTTGGAAAGAAAAACCAAAACTTTCGTGCGCGCTTATGGAAAACTTTACTATCTCTGAATGCCGAATATTCTCTGATGTAGTAAATCGTGTAGTACTATTTAGTCTTGGATTTCCACAGAAAATTTGCGTAATACAGCACTGAATTGTTGATTGCAACCAGCAACTGAATAACGTTCATGGATTTCCCAAAAGCATGTATAATGCAAACCGGTTTGAAATGGAATTGGTTTCAACTCAACAGATCCTCACGCTTAAATTGAAACGTCTGACACTATGGCGCCCGTATTCTCTAAACAAACAATCGAGCTGTAGATGACAGTGTAAAGACGTCAACCGTTAACAGTCCTTTTCTTTGAAACCTTCTTCGGAAAGCAGTGAGTATTACGCCACTGAATTTGCCGTTTTCCTTCTTGGATTTTCCAGGTTTATGCTATATTATTTACTGGACCCTGGAGTGGGAGAAGAGCACGATCCACAGTGGATTACCTATAAAAAGGTGCCTCAGTTATACCCCTTGAACTGTTCTTAGTCTACTTTCGTTCATATCCTTCGACATTATGGTGTACAGAGTGCGCGCTCAGTTGACTATGTGTGTTTGACGATCGCTTTCCAGTCAGCGCAAATGGGCTGGTAATTTCTTCCAGTATCCTATAACCGGCTTCGTTGGCAGTGCACTGCTGGCAACTGGCACATATCGTCTTAAGCACTTACGTGTATGTGCATGTGTGTATGCGATGTCCACCCGTCAACGACAACTTTTCCTACAGTTCGTGTCAAATGGATATCGTCAGACAGTAAACAAGATGGAGTGATCAAGAATCTTTATTCTGATGCAAAAACGCGGGCGGTATTTGAAATGGAAACTGTCATGTGCTGTGCTGTTCGGCTTTTTCAAAAAACACGGAAACTTTCACTTTATTTCCATTCAAGATTAGTCAAATAATTCCCTTTGGGTAAAATGATAAATTGCCGAAAGCATGGCGAGAGGTAAACTGTTTTTACTCGTTTTTGGATAATGCGCATTTACTGATTGACGAAAATTAATCCGTTTTCAAATACTGACTACTAGTGCAAACAATTAAAACGCTGCAAGCGAAAAATTCAACACAAACTTTAATTCTCAACTTAAGGGTACAGACTGTGGATTACTGCTGCCTCACATTAGTAATTCCAGCTCCAAGCCTACATACCGAAAGTGTAAGACTGTTGTTTGGGCTCAGTCGTTCTACAACTTTACTGAACTCATTTTAAACCACGTGAAATAAACACAAGGCAGCTGTTGTTCATTCGCTAACGTACTATATGACTAGTGTTGCAAAGCATGAATTTATTCAATAGATCTACTCTCGCTGATAGCTTAAGTCCACTTTGTTGTTGATGTGGTGATTCAGAAAATGACGGAGAAATGAACGTGTCTAACAGGTTACACACTGAATACACTTCATAGTCCATCTATTCAAACTCGAGGTTCATATTATTGTTAAAGAAAACACCCCGTACCACCGAAGTCTTCTCGTGTTTGCGGAGTGTTTTTTATTTTCTTGATTCGCATTCCTAGGTGGCTGAGTCTTATTTCTCTCACACTAGAGCCAAAAACAAGCTTCGTCGTCATTCTTATCACCTTTTGATCATGCAGCTTTTATCGACACTCTACTACCATGCAGTTTTATAACAAGGTATTTATATAAAATGGAGTTGTATGTATTCTGAATTACTTACAGTAGACACCCACCACGTCTAACGGGGTAAACAACCAGAGAAGAATACTAATCACGCGAAATCTGTGCGGTTTTATATGCAAACAGTTCGTTAATAAGAGCTGATGCTCACCGATTCCATCTAAATGTGAGAACCTTGAACTATAGTCAATGGGTGTCAAATGAACCACTCACTCTGAGCATGTTGGAGTGGAGTTGTGTATATTCGTTACATATTTTTTGAGTCCGATAGCGCCTCCATCGGAATGTTGATTATTATTCACGCCAAACTGCATGACAAATTGCCAAGATGCTTACATAGGGATTGACTTTGTTTTTGTCACAAGGATACGTGACCGATTTCACAACTCTACTTCCGCACAGGCGAGGGGTGATCACTGTTTGTGATTTAAAGGGAACTCGAATTGCTTTCTTGTTTGTTGCACACGTGATTGTTCGTTAGGTTGTGATGTACAGCAATCCCGTTTATATGACCGAGAATCTGGATACGTTCTCCACGTCTTCCACCTGAAGTAGTTAAGTTTTGTGACCGCACAACCCAACCATATCACGCTCTGTCTTTTAGCGAAGAAGTGCTGCCCGATCAACATCGTGGATGCTGGTGGTTCCATTCGTAGTTCTATCGGCCGAATTGTAAGCAGTCATTTGGCGTTCGATAAGTTGTTATGATTTTTCAACCAGTCTGAATTTACTTGTCACTGCCAAAATTAAGTGTAGGTGGAGAAAATTGTCAACCTAGCACTTAGGTCTTTCAGTCTAACATGGGTTGTAACGGCAAATTGATAGAATTCATTTTTTGGGAAAGTTCTCAGCTAATTCGGTGCTCCTCAGAATGCTGAACTGAATCACGATCCAGTGGGAGAAACTCCAATTTGCCAGGTGAATACTGCCGTGTATTTGTGAACGACTAACCATTGCCAACTTATTCTGATTGTGACGCTGTATGAAGCACATTCAAACAAATTGTAAGAGAAGAGCAAAACACACTTTTGACAGTAACCTTTTCGTACGTACGTTGTCCTAGGGCCAGTTCAGGGTAGGACTGGTTGGAAAGATGTTTTCAAAGTTGCGTTTCGTTTCAATGATCTAACGACTCTCTCTTGTGAAAGCTATTCAGGACAAACTCAAATGAGTTAGAAAGCTTGTTTGAATTCCCTCCAAAATATCGTATGCACATGCAACGGTTTGTACGGGAACACAGTTTCTGACTAAGGCTTTCTAACGCTTTAGCTGTAGACATTTGGCTTCTAATGTAATTGCTAATAACTGTGGCAGTGCTACATACTTTCTGCTAGACTGACCCAACCGAGTAGTGAATGAACAGCAGCTTTTTAGGATGATATTCTTCTTCATGTATCGGTTTTTATTGTAATGTTAACTAACAAATCAACTATTTCGCTGCTTCACCCACAGTTTCCTTAATCATTTAAGAATGCTGACTTGTAACGCCAAAATTCAGTTTGCACTGTGAAATGCGACTACTCAGTTACCCGGAGTAGGCGACTATGGGCTTTCCCTGAACTCAACTAAGATTTTCCAATAATATTTCGAAACTATCACACAAGACTACCGCTAAATATAAAGGGTGTCCTGATATATGTCTAGCAGGTTTACAAAGGTTAGCTTGTCTTTTTGCGCAGGTTTACTCGAAATGGTATCAAAATCATGTGGTTCGGTTGCTCATCGTCAGCTTAACGTCAATTGTAACGGACAGAAGGAGTTTGATGTTGTTAGTTCACCAAATTCATTGACATTCAAGACACTGCCAGAAGGGCTGCTTTCCTGTGACCGTCAATCGGTTAGACGATTTGGTGTCTCGCTGAATCGTATTTCTTTCATCCGGGCAAATAACTCGATTTCCAGTCATAAGCCTTGCCAGCTTTTACCCCTACTTAGGAACCCGCACTGAAAATGCTTGTTGAAAGTAATCAAAAGAGCGATCACTGTTACAGTAGCAAATTTGTGTCGCGTTCTTCCTGCCGCCACGTGAATCACACAGGATACGGCCGGGGACGTTTGGGAAGGTGCAATCTGCCTGGGACCACAAGACGTGGATGTCTCCTTAACTTGAGCTGATGAGATTGGAGAGAATTGTTGGAGCCGCCAGCAAAGCTGTCATGGGTGCTACCACAACGAATTTACATTTCAACCTGGGTTTTCATCCTTAGGTATCTTGTGGATTAAATTTATGTTTGCGAACAAAGGTTCGTCCTTCCCCTTCACTTCATCTTCAGACGCAGATTGCTTACAATATTCAGATGAAAGCTAAATATCAGTATCAAAAGCCGGGCTATTCTTAGTACTTTTGGGGTTTCATAACACAATACTACAGAACGTGGAAGTGGTATAACTAGGTAATGTGAATCCTTATTACAATTTACAATGTTAAATATACCGGACGTATATATTGAAGAGATTGGTTAGCTAACTTGTTCCGACAATATAGCTTCTCAATTTTCCACATTTTCGGATGCTTCGAAGATTACAATTGTCAGAGCCCATATTGCAACAAAAAGCTAGTATCTGGATTATGAGTTACCCTTTTTGAGTAATTATCTGTTCGAGAAAAGAAACCAATGCTTATGAGTTCAGCGTACACAATCGTACAATATCTTGACGATAAAGGTTATTACGACCTACTAATTAGAGGACATACATTCGAATGAGGACCACCAGTTGTTCAGTAAAGTTATTGGACCGTGAGTTTCTGCAGTTCTTCGTCTCCGTAAAATGTTTTTGCTCATGACAACCGTTCAATCTCACTGTCACGACAATACAGTGCAACATGTTTGACTCAATCGTGACTCCTCCGAAGGAACTGTCAGTTGCGTGTACTTTTTACGAAACCGCTGGCATAATTTTCATCATTTGTGTGTTCTGTCCACTTAGCAGTGTATCCTCTGTTTTGATGATAACAACTTAATCTTAGCGACATGCAGTTTGCCATGTGATCGATTCGGATAGTGTCTATAGGTGATTGCACAATATGACATTAATTCTGTGTAGATTTCACGTGAAACTGTCTGCCATTTGAAAGAGAAAAGAAGTTTAATGACACACGTCTGGACTGTTAACCAGTTTTCGGAAATATCCAGTTTCTTCCGTGCTAGACCCTAGCAAATTTGGTAGGATAACTGGGCGTTGGTGTTATAATAATCTGTTTTCAGATGCTTCCTTTCTTCGTTAACTGTTTGCTTATACGAGTGAGTTGGCATTCAGCCGACTTCGTGACATAATACATAAGTCGGAAATTCTAATCATAGAATCATCGATTGGAGATAACAAGACACTATTGTCTCTTCTTTGGGCGTTTGAGTAATCTGAACGTTACTAACAAGCGACTTTAACTGAACATTTTCATATGGTTATTCAGTCATGCCTGATGTGAGATCGATTGCGCTGCAGTCATCACGGTTGCCTGTTGAAAGCAAGGCCGGGGTTCCAGTCCGAGCAGTGAGAAGGGTGTGAGCTACTGACGAGCCCCAACAAGATTGAAACTCGGGTCTAGCGCTTCTTTTTGGAACAGCCTGATTGCAAATTCTGTCTGAGTGCAATAGGTGTGACCAGTTTTGAGTGATTATCAACTGATATCGTAATATTCGTGATATTCACAAGCTAGAACGACAACAACTTCAGTAGTCCCATGGTCGTGCAGTACCCTGTTTGGCATTATTATTCAAAGTGTGTGTTTTAAGTCTATACTCGTGCTTATTAGACGTATTACTACGCTTCGAGAAGGGAATGTACTTACTAGTTTCATGGAATAGTCATTAATTAAAATCTAGCCCGACCTAAGGGGTTAGAGCTCCTCGCCTCTAAAGGCGTGTTGATTACTACGACACAAATTTTGATGTGAAAATTGCATTATATACTGTTAGCGCAAACTTCCTCAGATGAATTTTTCTCAGTTTTCTAGTTTCACTGAAGAATCTGCATGCATCGTAAGGTTTTCTAATCATTTTTGAGTGGCAGCAATCAGTAGGAACACACATGAAACTCACAGCTGTTATCAGTACTCTGTATATGGAAACCATGACGTTGCTGTACTATAAATTTTTGTAGCAGCGCCCCATTCCTGATATTGCTTCAGGCTGTGAAATGTGTATGCCTTTTCGCTTTAAACAGAAGTGACTTCATGCGATAGCGAACTCAAACACCTGAAGACAAAATGAACTATTTTCTCAGATGATCATCTTTCACATTCCAAACATGTCACCGCTCATTCTTTGAGATTCTGCTTGATAGACAAATTTACGAAGTCGTGCTCATAGTCGACTTGTATCTGCGGTCATGTGGGGTGGAATCATTATGGTCCTCCTAACGTATTCGCTTCAGCTGATCAGCTCTGAAAAAAACATCATCGGATCAACACTGCAGACAGAACTTGGTTCCATGAAATGTAACGTCTGTTCAGACTACCGTGTTGTTTGGACTGTCTGCTCTGTGTTTGAGATAAGGACCTACAACATCCAGGTATTTGCGCAATTGCTGCAGCTTCACGAATTTTCAGAGGTTGATTATTTTTGACTAGGTTGTATGCAGTGAATTGATTGCTAGAGTTCACGTCAACACGTGCAAATGGTTCATGAATATTTTGTATATACCGACGTCTTTTTAATGAGCACATCGTTCGTTCGCTTTATTAGCGAATGTCCAGCTTTATTTGCACTCCGTTGTCGAGGATGTGACCCTTAGAAACTGTGAACCTGACAGATATTGATAATTGTTTGAGGCCCTCAAATTAATGTAAGTTGCCTAGTATGTTCACCGCAAAAGAAATCAATATGTTCGAGTCTTGCCCTCACATAACAGCTCTCTGTTAGGGTCAGCAGCTGAAAGTTAAACTGTAATCATCAGAAGGGACCTTTAGCAAGCACTTTCTTAATCTCCTCGTGTTTAATGATTATGTTTGCGGTCGCATGTTCGTACTTGTCAGTGGTTGAAAAACACAGTTTCTGTACAACTTTGCACACAAGAGGATGACCCTAACTTAAAAACAGAGGAGTTTGGAAGTGAGTTAGTAAAAATCCTGCTTAAGACTAAACGCTCAAAAAAGTATGCCCATAATGACAAGTTCTTTGTCATAAAAGCTAAGTGACTTCTACTTTTCTCAGGTAAAGACGTACTCGAGATGGATGGGGGAACCTGAGATAGCCAGCCTATCTCTTACTAATTTCAGCCCCACACCAAAAGGCATATTTTCCCTTTAATACCCGTTTTCTAACATGTTTGTTCATTGACTTACCAGGCGAATATCAGTGTAGGTATATGACAGTAAGGTTGTCCTCTATCCCGAACTATCATGCTTCAAAACTACAGGTTATCAATGCTCTCACAATCTCTGCCTTACCCTTTATAGTTGGGGAAATATTTTTCCAGAGATGACTTTAAAAGTGCAGGCCATCAGCTAACTTATTGTACCTCTGGCGCTGTTAACATTTGTTCTCACCTGAATGCATCAGTCAATAGTCTCCGTAAGTCCATTGTTCAAAAGTAAATCCGCGTAACCACTGCGGTCTTGTAAACTTAATTTTTTTTATTTAAAATACAAAGCTACCTCGAAGTATTTGGTGTACTGTGTATGTGTTATCACTGTTACACAAAAGGGCGAGCAATCACATCAAACGTTCCCATGGTTGCCTGAAAACTTTTAAACGGCAAGCTAGCTCACCTTACATCCGTCAGTCTATAGAAAGGTAGGAGACCAATGTTGGTGTTTTGAAGACAGTATGAAAAACATTCCATTAGCTAGTTTGTGACAGTACAGTTAAGGAAGTGAGGACAGTACGCAGACTTCACACCCATCTATCTTGGAAACCAGTCGGGTGTGTAGACAGGTTTTCACAGCCCCCGACCCCGAATAAATTACGATAATGATAAGCCGACGGTATAGTCACATGTCTGTTCAGTAACCCATTTTGTCTAAGTCGATCTAGAGACACACGTTGACTGACTGAATGGAAAGTGCTTTTACGGCCGAAATTGCTCTGCGGAATGTTAGGTAGTTTCACAATGGCATATTCGCATGACACTTCTGAGAGCAATGACTACTTGAACTGAAGCTAATGAGGAGGTTGTTTTGGTCCATAATTGTCGTGAAGAAGAAACTAACTTCTTCCATATGAACACTCGTCTATGGAAATCTTATCATGCAGTGGTATAATTTCCATTCTTTCAGGTCATCGTTTTTTAGGTCCGGTTGAATTGGTTCAGCATCATTCCAGGCAAATGGATGGTTTTTTAACGCTGACTCGCTTGCCGCTAAACCGTGCAGATGGTACCACGCCGCTCATTCTGCAAGGCTTACATGTCGACGAATTGGAGCAGAAGCTGCGTTTGAAAGCAGTGGAGATGGGATTGAAGGTTAGTGATTTGTGGTCGTATATAGTCTTCTTTATGCTAGTGTTTTTTAGTCAGTAGTGTTGACCGAACTTTTCAGTTGAGGGAAATTTTTTATAACATGAATTACACTGATCTCACAACATAGAGGTGCTAGACCGTTTCAGTTACTTGGTGATTGTGTCGGTCTGCGAGATATCGCATTGCGTCGTCATGCAATAGATCGCGTGTGAGCTAGATAAAGTCACAACATCAAAACAACTGGGATTGTAGTTGACAACGCAGTGCAATTAGCAATTGAACTCAACAGAACGTGTCACCAAGAGATCGGCGTTCATCTGAAAGCGATGTAACCTTCAGTTTTTATTGAGCAGCACACCCACAATGTCTGGTGACCATCAGCTAGTAGTTAACTCGAAAATTGAATATATATATCGAAAACGAGTGAACATTTGTTAGCTCCGTTAAAATAGTTTCGTATTTGTGCGAATCAGAAAGTGAAGAGTGTTGTAAGTATGATTTATATAAGGATCACCGTTTGTATGCTCTGTTTCGGAGCGCAAAATGACTGCATACCAAACTTTACGCTGACCACTTTACTCGTACCATTGACAACTGAAATGGGAGCATGAAAGTTTGGGTATATATGCATATGTTTCCCCAAATAAGAAACGTGTTTAGGATTAAGTTTGGCTTGGAATTAAAATCAGATGTTCGACATGCAGTTGTCGGCATTTCAAGCCCATCTGTCTTTTTCATTATGGATTTTTTCTCCGTAAGTGTAAATAAATTACATCATTCCATGTGGAGTTTTGTCGCTGTGTCTCATAACTCGATGTCATGGAAACAAAACTGGATCTCCATTGCTCTTAACTAATGGGAATTTCCTCGAACTTACTTTGTGTGCCCTATTCACCAGTTCAAACACTGATTTTATGATAGCAAGTGAACAATCATCAGTTGTCTGATCTGTGTTCGTTATTTTCTCTGGCTGTTTCTATAAGGTTTTTGAAACTTATAGAAGTCATCACCTGCACCCTTCCTCCATGTAGATATTGATCATGTCTGTTAATCATAAGATACATCCTGCAGCTGAGAGAGGCCTATGCAGGTGCAGAATGAACTCATTTTAAAATCACACCCGCTTTCGTTTTTTTTAAAAAAAGCTCCTCCGTAGTTGTTTGAGTAAAAAGACTTATTACTCCTGAATTACACTAGGTTTGAGACCTGCTAGTAACAAGGACCACTGTTCTTGTAGGATACAAATATTGACTGGATTCCCTCATCGTTCACCAAGGATGTCCGATACATCACGTTCAGAGCTTTTGCCTAGCGGCGACTGTGAGAATTGTTAGTGTTTTTCAACATCTTGCGGAAAAATGTCATTGCCCTATAAACTTAGACTGATACTCCCGCACTCCCAACGATTCATACACTTTGATGATACTGCCATAAAAACTGAGTCGAATGTGCTGTAAAAGCCCTCTGAGAATCAGACATCCATTTGTGTGTTCAAACACACTGTAAGATACACGGAAAGGGAAGTGCGAACAGAACAAGGATCATAGATCTCTCAATGGGCAACAAGGGTCTAACCCTTTCTGTTCTTTTTGTGTCTGCGATACTGAAGTAAAGTCAAAGAAAGTGATATCAGCCACAATGCATATTCAACACTTCGAACGTGCCTGGATTAATCGTGTGAAGAAACGCATATCAAAAATTCCCTGGGGTGACAATAATATTTTTGCATGATCCCGTTTGAGATTGCGTCCTTCAAACACGTCTGTACTGCTTTTGGCACCTAACGGTGTCAGCGTAGCAACCCGTGACTGTTGAAATGTGGATATATATATATGTATATATATATACAGCCGACAAACAGTTGGGTAGCACAAAACCTCGGTCGTAAATGTTTTAATCTGCCACAGTCTTCAATACTAATTTGATCAGTCGGTTTTACCTTTGCACCTGACCATTGTCTTGTAGATAGTAATTGGTCGTTTGGGTTTGATCATTTCCAAGTACCAGAGGCAGTTTGCAGTCCACAGATCTTTGTGTGAACGTAGGTGGCCCTCATTATTCCATTTGCGAATTCAGTAACCCATTAAAATTGTTGTCATCGTTGTCTTGTCCACCTGTGTCATCGCCATGGCCTCACACCATTTTATGAAGTAATCGACCAAAAACTGGATGCGACAATTGCTCCGGAATGTTTCTAGGTGTGACCCTCATGGGCCTACCTGGGAGAATCACATCCGATAGGCGCACCGATTGTTTCAAATAATGTCTTCAACATAGGTTTCCCCAACATGGTTGCCCGCTTTATTTTTTACGCTGCTGGTGCGAAAATTTGAAGTTCTCGCATGAACTCACATTCTTACCACATTTTTGACATCACGCATGGAATCACTTTATAAGTATTCGACCGACACGAACGAAACACCCAGAATAACGTAGTCTGTCGAAAGCTTCATTCACCGCTGTTCCGTCGTAATGAAAGCGCCTTCTGGAATTGGGCTCAAAACAGCGTGCTGTCTTGTTAAAAGAAAAGCTGTCGATGTCAAATCACTGACTTATCTTCTGATCAGAACAAACCTACCTGGTATGGAATTTGGCGTCAGTAGTCCCCGTATGGTCGGTTGCTAGTCAGATTAAGACGCCAGTCAACAAATTTACGACGGCAGAAAACCGTGTAGTTTATCTGCCTTCTTTCTGCTGCCAATCCCTGTTGTTCTATTTCTTGGTCACATTTAACATGTTCCAATCCTGTTTTGGTCACCGATTGTAAGATAAACGCACCAAAGAGGTCCAAAAGGTAATACAAATAGAATACTGCATATTAAACAGCGAAGACTTGACCATTTTGTTCAATGTAAGTATACGCTTTTCCGGAATGGAAACATGAAACCTACTGTTAATTGCAAATCGAATTCAATTGAAGCGTTAAACATTATTCCAATATCTCTTCCAATATCATAGCCAGGATGACCAGAAGCCATGCTCGAGTAGACCGCAGTGGGGATTTTCGCTTGTAAGTGCACAGTAGATCAATGTTCGGAATAGAACACACAAGTAAGTATAAAATATCCGCATCAAATTTAGTACGAATGAAGTGGAACAACTCGGGCGTCATGTTTAACATGTTATTGATAAACAGATTGAGAATAACACAGCGTTAAGAGCAAGTTCTAACACCCTACGTTTCATCCACCTCGGTAGCCTTCCTCAGGATTATTGTAATGTTGTTAATGTGATTTCGATTACGACACTCCTGAAGAAGGCCATCCGAGGTGGATGAAACGTAGGGTATTACAACTTGCTCGTAACGTTGCGTTATTCTCAATCTGTTTATCAATAACAAGTATTTTTGTCTGTGCAATTTTCCAATATAATAAAAAAGATATTGCAAATGCTATCTGTGTTGGGTGCATTTTATACATCCTGCAGTTTAGAATTTCACGATGTTAGTCTGAGATATCCCAGGTAATTGGGTCCAGGTGAGCTGACTTCCTTTACCCAGTACGCCTGACGGCACCGCGTCCTCCTACTCTGTAAGAGCCAACCAATCCTGCCCGTGCGCACATTAACCATACGATGCTGTTCAACGTTTAATCCTAGTTCACCTCCTTGGAACATTCTAAATTGACACCGAGGCATTTTAAATTGGAAGAGTTACAGAAACACGTTTTTGGCGAATTATATTTCAGTTTGAAAGAAGGACTTTCTGCGTTAACTAATGGTTAATTTTTTCGGATGTCATGCTTCCGTCTCTGCCACTGGAGATTCTCACAGTAAATTGGAAGGACGTGATGAGACTTTTTGTTGAGAAGCTGTAGGATCGGTCTGTTAACAACCAATTCATTAGTGATGTGCAAAAGGGGGAATGACAAAAGCAAAGTTTTGAATTTATGGATCCCTTATGCCTAAATCAACCACTCCGTGCGATTATTATGGTGGGCACAGTCAATGAAGAACGAAATTTTTAAATGCGCGACATAAAACTATTCAACTCCTGGAAATATAGAACTATTATTTAAAATGACTGTGTTACTTCTTTGTCATGGGTACAAAACTTGCATATGTTTGCAGGTGGAACGAACGGAGGGAGCATTTAGAAGGACCCACGGAAAGAAAGTCCTAATATGACTAGTGATACAAAGAAAATCAATTCCAACGTCCCACCTGTCGACTAAAACGTACTGGTCGACTCATTCATACGTGTTTTGATCACAATCAACACTTTCCAAGTGCCGATTGGCTAGTAAAGAAGGGAACGTTTTTTCGTTACAAGCTACACAGCAGAACTGCAGCCAAAGATCTACGGCTCCACAGGTTTGCTGGGTTATTCACTGCCCATACTAGAATCCGACTGCAGCGAGTATGCTAGGGTCGTTGATACAAGATAACAAACTTTAACAGAAAGACGCGTTTCATAAAAAACGATTATGCGTCGCAAAAGAACATATGAACTGATTACTAGAGGTAGCAGTCAGTTGTGTAGACTCATTCTCACCTAGTTTGTTTTCTACAAACTGTTAACTGTTCGCTTTCCAGGCCTAGATGGATTAGCACCCTTAGTGCTAAGAGATTCAAATCTCCGTTCCCGTACACAGTCGCTGTATTTTCTCTATCTTGCCTGTCGCAAATAATTATGGATGAACAGTCGGCTCCCATTCTTCATAACCACTCTGATTGTTCTTTTTCGTTGCTTCATTATTTTCTATTAACTAACCTACGAAAGCTACGGCACTTACAGCCCACTTTTTTACAGTTTGGGCTCGTTAAAACTTGTTACTGTTTGCTATCTTGGCTGGTGAAAACTATGACGACCACAACAGGACATTAGTAAAGAAGCTGCCGTTGTACTCATAAAAAGTAGGAAACGATTTGACGAATATCGTAGAAGCCTTGTGTTAAGACCTGCCGACACCTGGGATTAATCAACCGCAATGTTCAACAAATCAACAACTAATATTGTCAGGTAACTACAACTGACATCAACGAATAATGAACTTGGCAACAAGAAAAACCAAAGCGAACTTCAACAAAACCAGTACTTACGTTCATGGATGTGACATAAGATCGGTAGAATTGCAATGGATGTCGTCTCCCCTGTTTGAAGTTTATGCAAATCAACTTCTACTTTCTAGGAATTACGCACTGCTACTCAAAGTCACAGGACCACTTTTTGAAAACTGTACTGAATACAGTGAATTATAAGTAATTGTTGAATACTAGCATGCATACTGTCTCCAGCGATTTCTCGCTGACCATTCTCAGACAGTGGGGTTTCATACCGGTTCATATCTCACCTACAGATATTCACTAGTTTGGTTGAGGTTGACCAGTAGGATTTATGCTTGCAGCTACACGCTATTTTACTGCACGAATTACAGGTCGTCTTCTGTCGTGGATTGAGATTCAATCTATAACTCAGTTGTGGGTCACAAAGTCAACAATCGCCACCAGACTAATACTGAACCCTCTTCTAACGTTCCCTGTGGGGTTCAGCTGAACCTAAGCTAAAACGTTCGCGAACACTGTGGCCAATTGTGAGGCTGGTCCGATCCCTAGGGGAATTAAAGAATTCGCTCTATCTGCCTCATTCTCTGTTCGGTTTGCTCGAGCAGCAAACATAAATACGAAGAAGACGGTAATCGTGTCAATTGTTCGACTAAGACTGGATCGTATGTGCGTTGGTTTGTCTGAAAATTATATGAACCTATGGGCCTGATAAGAGTTAACGGGAAACCCGTTCTCTCTAACATCTATACCAGTCTCGCCCCCACCTAATGGGAAAAGGATCAGACCAATAAGTTCAGAGATACTGCAGACTAATGTGACCACGGCAATTCCATGTGTTCCTTTGTTATTGTGGCTTCGATTACAACACTTCTGAGGAAAGCCACCCGAGGTAGTTGGAACGTAGAGTACTACAACTTGCAACGATGTGTTTTTCTCAATCCATTTATCACCATCTTTCCCACTTTTTTTCTAGCGACAAGTTGGTGCTATACATAACACGGAAATTTTGCTATCTAGTCCAAGCACTCACTTTTTCGCGGCTAATTACACTCCACTTAGAGTACGCATATATTGATGAATGTTAGAACATTCTGCTAATCCATAAACAATTAGCTCTCACAGTGTTGTGTGCGCAGGGTAGTAAGAGCATTCAGGTTTGGAAACATGCGACCGTTGTTCCGGCTTCCTCTGGACATGAGTTGACATGACCTGCTCGTTTATTGTCTACCTCTGTCCGATGTAAGCATGAGTGCGTTTTGTTCTGTTCCGCTGCTGCATAAATCTGCGCGAATTAAAACTACGCCGTGTTTGCTTGTCCCATTCGCCCCGCTGGGTTCAACTGCCAAGTAACACTGTTGGTTGTCACAACGTCGTTACGAGTGACGCTATGTGGCTGTGATCAGCGCTAAGTAAAATTCGAATACTATTCAACAGAACCATTCAATTCGACTGATGAACCCAATCACTAAATGGACGGACTGGTTACTGCATTCAAAGCTACACCAACGTGTGTATGGCTGACCATTGTAGTTTGGGTGTTGTTGGCGTTCTTTCACACTAACAGAGTCCATATCCTGAGTTACATCTGTTTTCAACAACTATACATTTGTACGGACGTGAAGCGCTTAGGTCTGACCGATTTTGGCGACCTTTCGTCAAACAGCAGTTTTGTATTTTGTAACAACCGAACTTCCCACACAGATGTCTTCGAAAACTAGTTTGCTTATGAACGTTCGAAAGCGAACGAGTCAGGAGCAGAGACGAATGAAATGGAGGAAAGTGATTTACACAGTGATCACTGACGCTCCCAGTTGTCTCAGAGCCGAGGAACATACCAACAATCGGCGGAGAGCAGCCTGCTTTAAGGGAATCGGAAGATAACTGATAGAATACCTGAAAAATGCGTCACCCTGAAGGTTGACAAAGTGAAATAATTTGTTAGGCAGCCAATAAATTTTAGAAAAAACTATCCAAAATATTGTTACCAGTTTCTACAGACTGTTCAGAAACATGATCAAAGAACCTCTTGAAGCGAACACAGTCAACAGTTGAAAACTCTCTGTCCGTTCAATGAGTCTATCTCAACCACATAGATGTGGTTTTCACTAAGTTCCGTCGCCACACTGTAATCATCCCATAACTGAAATCAGATAACAACTGAACAGCAACACTGGCACCTACTTGTGCAGTACTTTTCGGCAACCGGTTCGGAAGTCCAATTGGTACCTTGGCACGTGTTGTTCGTTGCAGTACGCTGACGTAGGTACTAATAAAAACTATTTTTTGACCATGGTTTCTGACGGTTGTACTTAATTGTTAATGTAACTACATGTTAGAATTCAACAAAAATAGGGCCAGTAGCCTTCCGGGAGAATGGTATGTTGTTGTCGACCTATAAATGTGGGAAAAACATTTCCAAACAGCGCTTCTGAATGGGTATCGTGATAGTCACGGGAGCATCACCCAGTTAGTTTTTGCCCTCTCATGTATCACTCTTTCAGATTAAGGCATGAACTGTTCGCCAGGTAGGCAACGGCACAACGAATTTTTTTCTCGTGTAAAAGTCTGTGCCGCTACTTAAACCGGTTGAATGTAGCCTGTAGGTCAAATCGCTACTAGTTTATACTTTTGCTATACTTAAAGTTGAAAGTTTACACCAACGCACGCTTTATGATTAAATCACTCATCGTTCTTGACTACAGCAACAGATTCAAATACTTATTCGTTCTTTGTTTATTTCGATGTGTACTCTCTCACTTAGATCCTACCCGTAAACGACCAATCAGGAATTACGTGTATACGGTTTAGTGAGTTGGTGATTACGAAGTGATCCAAATGAAAATATCTCGTTTGATCTTGACGTAAACCATTTGTGAGTATTGCGTGCTTTCACGCCATTATATACGTAGTCAGCCGATGTACGGAGCCATACGCAGAGCTGGCAGATTTCGAATGAGTATTCCGTTACCTAACCACTTCACTATGCTTTCGATGACCACCAACTGATTTAGAGGACAAACTACCGAGACAAATTTATCCTGAGTGACTAAACGATGAATTCCACTAACTCTGCTACTGTCAATCGGAGGAGCATGGTTACCAAGTGAGTACTCTGAATTGGCGACCATGAATAAACCCGGAAATAAAAAATCCGGACTTCAAATTCGGGCAACGAAAACCATATGTTCCTGCGGAGCGTATGCTGTACCAGTTAAGTTATGGTGTGCTTTCTCAGTCAGAACTTCCACATGTGTGCCATATTGTCCATCTACTTAACTCTGTGATGGTTTCGGTTGACCTGTGAATAAAGAGTGTTTTGTTTTGTGAGTAATGAGTGGAACCTTTTGTGTGTGAAATTTATTGAGATCAGATCAGAAGTGTTACGATTTACCAATCAGCACTCAGAATGTCCACATTCTGTGGACATTTTCTAACCTGAAAACTGGATCAGCCTAAAAGCAAGATGACTAGAAACATTCAGCTCTACAGTTGCTTATCAAAGGTGTTCATAGTCAAGAGAATAAAGTATTCGGCCACCGTATTAATGCGTTTCTGCCAGCGATCACTCGGCGGTCATTACGATCAGTTTGGCTGTAGGCTGTTGAATTCATTTACAAACATAATGTGTTTTACACTTAATTCTGATAGACACTACTGTATTTGTCACAAACACAGCAATCGTCACTTCAGCATACATCTTATTTTATTTCGTCTGTGCAGCAGGCTCATTTAATAAATTCTGTTTACGTTCTCTGTATTGAAGCAGCAATGGCGTTTGAAGTAGCCAGAAATGCCTCCTTTCGTTACAGCGACTAATTTGTGCTGACCATCAATAAATGTCTTGCATCATTCCACCAGTGATGACCCATTGTAACCCTTACCGTCAAATATGGCATTGTGTTTTTTTTTGTAAACAACTAATAGAACAGACAGGAAACTCAAAAGCAAATGCACTCAGTCTACTAAACCTATCAAGCTCTGCGACGTATGCTCGCCCTGGGAGAGTTGAGTTTACTTAGACGAAGACTAATCTATCTGTCGTCTTTCTTTGAAATAAGGACAACTACCGCTTATGCATTACTCACTTACTAACCCTCGTACGCTGTATTCAAGTTGTTAGCTTGGCATGGTAGAATGAATCACAGTGCTGTATACTGGTGCACGGTTCTGGCTACAAAACAGTCAAGGACCTACTTCGTTCAAAATAAGTGAAGTCCACTCAAATAAAATTTTTTGTGTGTCAGATGAGTGAAGTTCCATCTGTGTTTTTTTCTTCCGGTAAGATGAAAACTCACGGTCTTTCAAATGAAGAAATATATTTCATGAGAATATACTAAAACAAAGGAATCAAACTTATACAAGTAAGCATTGTACAAACAGACTAAGCACTATCTGGATGACGGTCCTAATAGAGAGGAACTGACCTACCTTGTGTACGCATTGGATTTAACCACGTAACAGGAAACAACTTAATGATTCAAATTTTGTGGTGGGTAAATAGATGACTGAATATCTTGCAGAAAAGTTTCTCACAGATTATGAGGCGTTTAAATGGAAAGAGTTAATCGATTCCGGATTCAGATAAAAGATTACATTTATCTTAAACCATATCAGCTTAATGCCCGTAATGAAAATAATCTACAAATCCCTGATAAATGCATGTTACTGGAATGGTGATGCTGTGATCAACATGATTATTTCACGATATGGTGAACATGAGTTCACATTTCGGTCATGAAATATACATGCCCTATTGAAACATTCTGTTATGAACGAAGCTTGGATCAAACAAATCTTTACAAAGAAACTGGCTGAAAAGTTAATGCGGATGCGAAAGCTGCTATTGTTTGTAAATGTTGCTCAATTTATACTAGTCAAAATGTTTTATGAACAAGTTTCCATGCTTTAGATTTAATTCCTTCTGTGTCACTGTCGGTGCGGTAAGGTCAACTGTACAATACTCGCGAGCGAATACGACCGAAGGTTCACTATGACAGTTCTGTCTTCTTTAATGCGATGCAATGGTCAACACTTTTGACTCTGGAGAAACTGGAAGACTTCATATCCCGGTCGTGAACAGGACTGGCGAGCCCTGACGAAATGGGTGCCATATAACCGGTCGGAAAAAATTTAACAAAGAACAAAGCACTAAATTAAACTTAAAGTTTTATGGGAAGATTTTAAGCGTCGAGTCTAGAAAGATCGACTTCTTTTAACAGACATCCTCAACTAGATGTTTGTGTTGTGCTAGAGTCACCACTGTGGTACGTGTTGCTGCTGGGCGAAGATTCCTACACACAAATTAATGACAATAACTCGCATTGATCCTCGGGTGTACGCTTGCAGATGCAAAGTCTCGTGCTGGCCTTTAGGATGCACACTCATCACAGAGGCTGCCATCCGTCTGATCAATGTTAACAATATTGTTCAAGTGCTTGTAAGCTGGAGGAAATAACTTTCAGGATTTTCAAGCGTCAGCCTAACCGCCAGCACCAGAAAGCTTGGGTACACAGTGTATTTGTATGCGATATACTTGTTTTCTGAACATTTTGAATTGTGTTGCCCTCAAATGGTACACGACACGATGCAGCTTCCAATTTATCCGACACAGTTGTTTAAACCATACTGAGATAAACCGATCAGTTTTAGTAATCAAGTTCTGCTCGGAGTGACGTACAACAAACGCAGCCTTAGAGTAAACTGAAATCGTTCCATCACCATAGGATTGATTCGCTTCCATTATCTGAAACAAACTATCTTTTTTCAGTTTTACAGTGTCTGCCTTTGAGGCAGTCCATGCAGTCCATGGATGACTACAGCTGTCTCATCAAGCAGTCATACAAGTTGTCACCGGACCCACACTTCACGGTTGTAGTTGACCTACTGCGATTGGTATACATATAACTTGATGAGAAATGAAGACGTTTATACAACGTAGCACAGCTGTCTAACAGTGCATTAAATTGGGCCAACATACGACGAATTGCATTCACTCAGTAGTTCGGCTTTCGTTTTTTGATTAAACGTTTTTTTAACTTCAACAAGGGTGTCAGGAACACACGGTCTCCAGAACACAATCTTAACAATGCTCTGAATTTCCCAGTGACTTACATGGTTTTAACCATTGGTTATCGATTGTAGGCTCACTGCAAGTAGTTGAAGCCAAACCGTTTCAAACATGTTTTTGAGGTTGAATGAAAACTCAGTGAACCTTGGTGGAGTGCGAAATGTGTCGTCATTTTGCCAAAATTTGGCTATTTATTACCTGAATTCCCCTCTGAATTAAAAATGTGGGAGTAGCCAGCTGCCCGCAGAAGTCGAGTTTACCCAGGAGTGTGTATGTGTGCAGGTTGTCCATTGATCGGTTTCGTCCCTATCTGAACCCATCTGGTTGAACCCGCGACGCGGATACAGACACTAACAGCAATCGAATTGCGTGCAGCGACACAACTCTATTCAGTCACCGGTAGCACCGTGTACACCACCTGGAACTAGAACAACCTGGTTACTTGTCAATAAATTCATCTGCGGGAAACGTTGGAAAGTGAGTCAGTATCTAGTCCCCACAGCCGTTTTACAGTGCTTGAATAACATGAGTTAGACTGTGTCCTGCTGGACCACTGGAGTGAATTTCACTTCATGTATATAATAAACGATATAACCTATAATAAATACACGGTCATGTGCTTTAAACTTCATTCACCCTAAGAACACTTTTAGACTAGCGTACCTATTGTACACGCAATCAGTGTGTCATAATGATTACTGCTTTGCCTGAAGCGACTCGTGATTACATAGAATTTTTTGGATCATCAGAAATTTGAATCACTTCTAGCAATATCTGACACTTTTTATCAGCTTTAATGATTTCTATCTTATACGCCAAACACCTAGTAGAGTCAGGTATCGTAAAACAATCTGTTCGCTTTTGTTCGTTACCGTATCACATTTTCTAACTTAGTTTATCAACCTCTGTTTAAAAGTGATAACCGCTCGACCACCGGTTGCCTTAATGTTACAATTTTAATCAAAGTTATTGACTGAATATTTTAAAATCAGGAGGATGATTACGATTGTTTGAGCTTGATTCCTGTATGGACGAATCACAGCATCACACATTTTTGCTCCTGTTGGACATACGAATAGTTCAGTTTTACACGTAGTTGTAACACTTCAGATCTGATTCTTGGTTTATGCTTAAGTAAGATTGGAAATGGATCAGAATTTTAAAGTACAGTTAGTCATACGTTTACAACAGTAACGCAGCTAAGAATCAATTATTTCGGATGATCATTCGGGACAGTATCGCCAACAACTTCCAGAGGAAGGTAATGAGTTGAAAGGTGAATGATGAAATACAATGACAGGCAAACCGTAACGTAGTTCCTTCATCATGCAAATTTTCAGAATCATTCTTTTCAAAAGCCACAATGACCAGCTGCGCCACCGCTTTTCCGCTGCCGATACTCCGGAAGACTTTTCGGGTTCTGTTGTCGAAGCACCACAAACTCTAGAGTATTGACGCTTTCAGTTAGGGAATTGCTGATGTTGTGAATATCCGTGATCGAATAGGGGCTAAGACACTACTTGGAAGCCAATACCTAGACAGGAGAATTAGTAGGGTTCTCAACCGAAGATTTCCTCAGATGCCTGTACGGCGAGACATTGAGTAGGTGGCAGTATACCAGGACTAGTTAAGTTCACTCTCACTCTATTTTTTTCCTGGCCACGGCTTGCCGTGTTCTTCACGTCTGTATGCTGTTCAATCATCTGTGGTAACCACTGATATATTGCTGTCTGTGGTGATGGTGAATTACTTAAGGAGTACACAACTGATCAAATCTGGCAGAGTGGGTCGGAGTAAACTGACGTTATTTTACTACCGGCTGTAAAATAGCATATGTATCAGCTAATATGTAAAATGCTCACTTAGATATTTCTTTTTTGTTTCCCTTTTTTGCCACGTTTGTGTTTAAGTATATCGATTCCCTCTGGCTTGTTTAACTAGGCAAATCTACGCATGGTTATAACAGTCGATTTGTGTATCGATCCTTTCTCTCTTGATCGGACTATGTTTACGCTTGCGTGTGAACGTTGCACAGACCACTTGGCGCGATTTGATAAACTCCATGCTTGCGAAAGTTAGTAAGAAGTCTGTCACCGTGGATCACCTAAGCCCACCCGGGAAATTTGCCTCATCTCTCTGCTAGCGCGTCCTGTTGATCAGTGCAAGCACTGTAAGCCATCTTCACAGGCCACTCTAGGGAATTCAGATGGATATGAGAGTTAATGCCCAAGCTTTGTCAAGCAGTTTCACACACAATCTTCAGGCCTCGGCTGCTAGGAAGTTAAAAATGCCGACATTCTCTTCTTAACACATATCTCTGAAAAAATGACTGTGCAGACGACTCACACACCCCAAGTTTGGCAGGCTGCATTTGGGCAATCTGGCCTTTTATTCGACCTTCATTACCATATTACCCATGTAAAAGACACCGTACCTACTAACTGATTTTTGACTTATGGCATGCAACAGTTATTGGTTAAGACAAGGAATTCAGGCCATGGGCTGTTTATTGTGGAAACAGTAAAGGCCACCTTTAAAAAAACATTTGTAAAGACTACAGACTAAATGCGATAAAAGGACATGGACCAATTGTTTTCAATTCCAAAATACTTCTCACAAAATGTCTCGCAGCTTATATTCTACAGCTGATTCGAAAGTTGTTCACTCTGTGGCCACGTGTCAAACCCCTTTCATTTGAGTTATATGAACGTAACCACACATGAAACGTCCAACTAACGATTCCTGGATCATTAATTAGTTAAAGTGGTCATAAATTCTTAAGTAGGTTTTGTTGGATTCTGAAGATCCGCACTAACCCGGTAGACGGATTTCAAAATTTAGCCCATCAACTTCTATGGATACCGCCATAGATTGAAATAGAAGCTGGTTACTTCATACGTTCCGGAATATGCCTTATCTTCTCCTTTTTCTGCTGTCCAGGTGGTAATGAAACTGCCCCGTCTTCGCAGCAAGAAGTCTCACAGTTGATACAGATTTCCACTTATTTCTTGTCTTCGCATCTAAAACGAATCTATCATGTTCGGTGTGGCGCAAGAGCACTCGCGACCATCGGGATAGTCCAAACATCTGCTGAAGGTATCTTGTGCACAAGTGCTCGTGAAAGTGTGTTATAAGGCTTGACAATGTGACAGACAGTCTTGCTGTTTCTGACAGTCATTCGGCAAAGGAGCGTGATATGTGTTCTAACCCTAGTTTTGTGTTCATTCTAGACTTATCAGAATCATGACTCTTGTTTCCAGGGCAAACGGTCAGAGACGTAATCCACTGATGCCTCAAACAGAAATACAGCGTCAATTGGCGGAATATTCGCAGACCATCAGCAAACCGGAGTCCTTTATATGTGACGCCCCATTTGCCAATTTGGCTCAAAATGCAAGGCACGACCAGTGCCATTTTACCACGTGCCGTACATAGGTCCGAAATACCACGACCACTAAAGGTTCATAAGTGTTGGTACCTTCTGATCAGACTCAAGGGCGTTGTGGTGATGAGGAGGAGGAGGGGAAAGTTGCAATTTTATTTCACAGGTACTATTGTAGTCTTCTCCTGTTTCTTCATTTGGCCAGAAATGTATCAGCACTCATAAAGTTCTAATGGTCGTGATATTTCAGACCAGCGCAAAGCATGCGCATTGCATCGTGCCGATTGGTCCTTCTGACAATGTCGCGTTGGCCATGTTGTCTAAGCTGGACGATAAATGTGGTCTATACTGGATTCACTTCAAGATCTAACCTGTTACTCTATGACTGGAAGCATTTCAATTCTTGGCTTCTCTGTTCCTATATTGTCGTCTGAGACTTGGAGCGTTTTCGTACACGTCTACAACCTTAACTCGCCAGGTCATAAAATTGCTCATTAACAAGGATGACAGGAGCATGTATAGCCCTCCCCACTCTTCGTCACCTTTAATATCGAAGAAGGTACGCATATATGTAATAAGCATGTACACTTACGCAGCCTATGGTGATTTTCACCTTTACTAGTAGTTCCCGACCTATACTGCTACCTTGACGTGGTGGTCGGGCTTGTGTACTGTTTTGATCCGGCGGGCTATGCTGACTAGGCCAAAGGGGAGCAGTCAGACGAAAAGCAGTTACACTCATAGGATTGTATGTTGCACTACTGACCGCGTAGGAGTGCTTAGACACAAAGTCACGATCCTATGGGCATACAGCAGAACCATTCTTATTGTTGCGGCACTGCTGTCTTCCGTATCAGGAAGAAGGGGGTTAGAAAAGGTACCCTCAAACAAACAGCACTCCGATCGCCCAACGGTTGACCGTGACCGCCGGCGTATTATCAAATACGGTCGAAAAACATCAGATATCTCTCAAAAGCCCGATGTAGCTTCGAGTACATCCGCTGCGCGCAGCAGTGTTCAGAATCAGACATTATTGTCTTATCAACTGCGCCCTCGGGCTAGACAAGCCCCTCACTGCCAAGTGAGTCAGACTCTTGAGTCATTGGCTCCGGGTAGGGTCCCCCAAGAAAACCCTGTATCCTGTTGTCTCGCAGGTCAGACTTTTGAGTCAGAGGCTCGGGGTGGGGTCCCTCAAGTCAACCCCCTTCCGCGGCATAAACGACCGGGAAGTATCAGAAGTTATCGTTCTCTCAACAGTGACATTACTAACCGACCACGACTTTCTCCTACCGTTTTACCCCCTATTTCTTCTGCCTTCCATGTGCCTT
>QNGE01000467.1:99010-120466 GCA_008508345.1 Paragonimus westermani
TTATTATTATTATTATTATTAGTAGTAGTAGTAGTAGTAGTTCCATTCAGCGTGACTAAATGTTCAGAGTTAACTCTGGACAACTTGCTTTACGGCAGCGATCAACGAGATAGGTATTCCAGACGATGTCGTGGATTGCGCTATCGACCTGATAAGTCGGCGTGGCATACTACAATTTATTAATCTGCATTCGTCCATTTCATTGGTTTGCTTCAGCAACGTTTCACCTCGCTCGATTATAGTGTATGCCACAAGCGATTTAGGTTATCACACTTGCTTGTTCATTCAGATGAGCATGTGTGGTTGAACTTTTGTTCGTTACGAATACCAGCTTGGTTTCACCAGTATTGCCATAAAAATGTGGATATTTTACGGCTTTCGTCTGTTAATAAGGTCTTCTCTTCTAGATGTCGACCAGCTGCTATAAAGGCGTACATATGTGTTATCAAAACTGTGTCCACTAATACCATGGTGGCATTGAACCGTTTGTGCCCGTATGCGATCAAAATCTGGGAACTCAAATAACAAACAATTTCATGGAAATACGTCATTTCTTTGAGGTCAGTAAATTAAAACCAATTCCCAGAGTTCCGTAGGAATATAAGAAGAGATTTATATCCCACAAAGTTCCATACACGGGGCCATCCACTAGCAGATAGCCTTGTTCTGGACGGTGATAGACATCTAAAGAGTTGGTCTTTGCAGTCGGCATTTAGAGGTAACGAACCGTAATGCGGACCGAACTCTTTCAATATTAGATTCTGCTTACAATAGAACATACTGCTCAATTCTCTGGTCACGATTGAACCAACTGAGAGTTTAAAAGCTCTTCCAGTCAGCATATAAGTGACAGGCAGTCTACACCACAACCTTCTTGGCAACTCTTTAAACCCACTCCTATAGGTTACTGTATTTTAGGACATATGTAGCCTAATGTTGCCTCATGATGACTGCATGTGTGCGCTTTTCATCGGACATTTGTTAGGCATCCATATTATTGCGTTTTGATTTGACCGCACGCGCTGTAACACAAATCGTATTCGTGTCTCATCCATCATTGTCATTCACTTTTTATTGGTTTTCACTTCGGACATTGAGGCCGATACGTGTATTTCGCCAGTCGTGTAATACGCAGATTGTATTCTCTGATTCCCGTTATAAGTGTGAACATTGTTTGGTACCGTCATGATTCTGTGCCAGAAGCTTCGTTCAAATCCCATTCAGGTGACCTACATTATTCTTTCCTTGTATTTAAATACCGTCGAACAGTTTATTCTTTGGTTTATGCAAAAGCAAGAACGAATAAACACCGATCTTCCGTACTGACAATCCTCTGAGCCTGTGAAAAATTGATTATGATAACAATTTTTTTGGCGCATCCATTTCTCGTTATGCATATTACAAAGTTTGACATACTCACCACTGAGATGGTTGTATACCATGAGTAACACGCTGGTCCAGTCTACCATATGTTTTACACATTGTGCAAGGCAAAGTATTTGGAGCTAGTTGTTTTGCGGTGGAGAGCCATGACTAGCAATATCAATCCTAAGAGTGGTCTACTCCATCTACCCGATCAGTGATCTTTGATAAAATGCTTTAAGCAAGACAGTTGTAGCATACGTTGACGTCGGGTGCTTGCCTCGTTCTGTTAGACCTGCGGAGCAAATCCGTCTCTTGCAAATGTGTGTAAAGTCAAGTGTATTAATTTGACGGCATATGTGAACGCGTAAATGAAAAGAGCATATCCAAAGCTTGATCCTCCTTCCACTGCTTCAGCATGTATCTGGCGTCCAGTTTGAGTCAACCTGAGCGTCATGTGTGTTCTTGCGTAATCTCACATTCTCACACTACTTTGATGAAGCAATTTTGTACGGCAACAATCCGTAAACTTTATGGCCAATTTTCTCCGATTAAAATCCATTTCTCAGGTAATCAGCTGCCTTAGCTAAAAATCTGACAGCTAAAGTAGTTCACTTTGGTTCCTGACGAACTTCAATCCAAGTAGCTTAGAATAAACGTAATTTCATGCTTCAGTCTGCCGGACGTTGCATCGACGTGATTTCTGATGGGTGGTACCAGTTGTTAACCACTCCTCGTCTTTTTTACTGTCTACTTGGTTGAATGATATGAGAAACTTTTCTGTAATGGGTTAATGTTTGGTGTTGGCGATTTGTGTTCCACTTTCTGAAAGTCATCAAGCGTAGAAGTGTCAATTCTCATTTTACACTTATGGCCTCTGCTTCATTGTTTGGCAACGTAGACTGCTAGACAGCACGGCTCTATCCAACAATTCCTTATGATCAGCTAATTTCCAATGGTAAGTTACTTGCGGCAAGTAGCTCGCTATGAATTTTAAGTCTGTTCGAAGTTGGATTGCGACTAACCCATCTCACATCCTAATCATCCCCCTTATTAACTGTGCTCCTATGAGGATCATCTCTTGTACGCTGAAGTCAAAATGCCCCCTATTTCTCTGGTGTGTGAGGGAGACACGTGAGGTTTGGTATCATCTGTAACCGACTTCTTTATTTCCAATAATGTATGTTCTGTCTGTCGGCTCACGTTTCGTTTGATGTGTGGATCAGTTTTTGGTCCGCTTGTCCCGTAACTTGAATTTTGTCTACACTTTGATTTACGTTGCTTTTAGTGAGCGCTATGTTGTCCATTTTGATCTGGGCAGGTGTGTGTTTATGTATTTAAATTCTCTGACTGTAACCGGAAAAGAGGATAACCGCAGACTTTAAATGATTATGATTACCTTCTTGTTACGATAAATGACCTACAGTTAAAAGAACCTGGATGGTTTTGTGTTGTTTTATGAGTTGAGTGGTCATATAACAACCGGGCACTGCCTGTTCTGATTTTAGTGTTCTGTTTTATCAATGAGTCATGTTTCACGGTTAGCTAAGTTAAACTGCGCTGAACCAGATCGTTTACGTTTACGGGCGAAACCTGAAGAATCATGATTATCAAAGCCAAGAGAGATCAATAAAAGTATCAGTATTAATTCGAAACCTTTTGGCTGCTGACACTTTATCACTCGTGGCAAGTAAACATATTCATAACATGAAACCTATGCCAAAGGGATCGCCGAGTATGCCATCGATCAAAAACGCCTCCATTGGAATATGACAGGTGGTATATATGTTGGTGTTGTCCACATATTTCTCCCCACGTTATTATTTGGGTGGAAGTGTTTTTCATCCACCAAGATGTGCTTCTTCACATTAGTCGTGTAATCTTTTACCTCACCCATGCACTCCCCCAACTCATCCATCCTGCGCTACGTAAATAGTGCCACAGGTTCAAGCACACGCAGCCATAGCAAAAACGCCCTGTATATGTCGTTATTTCAGAATTCAGCTGTGTGTATGCGGTATTCGTGGAATATGAGAGGGGGAAAGTTGCCAGATTGTTTTGGGTTGATGGATAAAAATGAGGGATTTAGTGGCCTACGTAACTCGTGACACAAAACGGGATCATTTTGTCGTGGTCACAATGCGTTGCCTCTGAAATTGTCGTTCACCACCTATGCTTCTGAATAATGCGAGCAACTGTAAGTGAATCCGACGTCAGTTTCGCTTGCTAGTAAATCCTTTTCACTGTCCATTATGTTACGATCTACTTCTGTGCAATGCCGTGACATCTATCCTCCACATGTATTCAGTGGAAGCCACATAAGCCCGGCAACTCGTCTTGTCGGTTTAGTTTGGCGAAACATATAGGATAGCCTTCGTCAGTGCAACGGCGACTGCTGTATCTGAAAAACCTGGAGATGAACTAATATAACCCGCTGAATATAGGAAAGCCCACTTTAGTGGACTCAAAACTAACATCGAAATGTTTGTGTACAAAGCAGGGTGGTAGTGAACTTGAGTAGCGTTTGTTCGCCAAGTTTCTCATATGTAAATGTGTGGGTATCACTATGTATTTTGGGAGACCATTAAAAAGTGATGGTTCGAGGTCAAGAAAAACCAATCAAACCACCGTTATACCAATTCTTACAAACAGTTAATGTGCGTCAAGTGCTATTAAATTACATTTATCCGGTATGCGGTCAGCGTTACGTCTCTTAGTAACCTGCCAGTCTTTTTTAGAATAGAACGATTCACCAAACTTAGTTTGAAAATGAAAAGAAATTTCCATATTGCACAATCCAGCTTTGCATCATCATTCTGTTGCTCCATTTCTTCATTTGCTAATCTATTACTTGTAACTGTTCAGCTTCACGTTTAACAGCGTCAGATTGCCAGTGGTATGAAGACTAGAACTACCGTCTGCTATACACTCCGGAAGTTTGGTATTTGTTAAAACTGGGGAAACGTAACAACGAGTGCTTTTATATCCGAAGTACGCAACTGTCAGAAACTAAGCAGCCAGTTCGATTTCTGTCCATTTATTACAGGCTAAGGAGACAGGAAAAGATTAACAATGTCACACGAAGTTATGGATGATCCCAGTTCGGTCTATTGCAAAGACTGTATACATACGCCAGTAATCGATCACTCTTGTTTAGTTGCGGTTTCTTACAACAAAAATTTACTAAACACCGGCTGTAGTTTACAGGGCATAAAGCAATTTCATATCTGTGAATTATGGAATAAATTTGAATTACTTATCTTATGCCGTTTTGTCGAAACTTTTCTTCTGACGGGATTTAAACCCTATTGAAAAAACTATGGTCAAATATCTGATAAGAGGCTTATCTATTTTGAACCCTCCGTTTACTATAAGTGCCAACATTAATATCTGCAAATTAAAACAAACACTTCTGTCGTTTTCAACATTGGAGCCCAAATCCTCATCTGACAACAGTCATAAGGTGAAAGCTAAAGAATCCTATTCATCTGTGTTACCGTACGTAATTGATATGGGATTTATGATGCATTAGACGAGTCCCTGATTAATTCCGAGCTCATAGTTCCCGTTGATGCTAGAAAATTTCAAACCATGGTGCGTTTTTACCTTATCATAAATCTGCTAAACAGTGAGCTACGTTGATGTTGGCTTAGGATTGTCAAAATGCTGTATTGTAACACCATGAACGCTACGATTAAAGTCAACTGTTGACTTCCACTTATGCATAACTTCCTGAAAATAGGTATATTCAGAGATGTGTGTATAGCACTGAGACTTTGTAAAAATAAGATTTATAAGTTTTTTGAATATTCGGGATACGGTATCGTGTATACGTTACATGAAATTTCAAAATTACATTAAGTCACTCGATCTAGCTCGGTCAATCGCATGCTCCTTAAAATTACAGTAGAGCTACCCAATGGCTTTGATCGTCAAGTTGTTTCAGTAAAAACCCCTAATAAACCAGTTCATTGTTACGGTGAAGAAAAACTACTCAAACCCGTTGAATCTTACTGAGTTGGGTAAATTCATGAAAACCAAAGCGATAAAATATAAAGGGACATTTTGGAATGTCAAATATCGAAGGAATTCTTCAGAAATGCTCTGTTCCGTTACTCTTGTTTGCTACTCTTCATGACTTTGGTATAGGTCTCACGATACGAATGAAGGTGATTAGATTTCAAGTAGTTTTGACTTTAGCTCCAAGTCTTCTCCAACCCCGTTGTGAGTCCAGGGATATTATCGTGTTTATTTACTTTTCCGGTGAATACACCTTCAAGATTCTCGATCGATTTCATTTTTTGACCACATAGTTCCCAATCCAACATAATTTTTCCTTAAAGAATAAGCCACACTCTTATAGTTTGGGAACTACATATTGACGAATAATTCCGCAACCCCTTGAAACTATAAAGGTTGCCTTGTGACAAACATAATCATTTCCACGCTATCAGCATATCCGGTTCATCCAACCCAGCTGTCGTTCGAAATCCACCTGGAACCACTATTGATCTTTTTATTGATTATCTTGTCAGAAGTACTTCATTCTTTCGAAGATAACGCTAGTACGACCACATCGAGGCTAACCATACTGGACTACTTTCTAGCGCCGAAATTCTTACTAGAATACCACGGCAGAGTGAATCTCTTCTCTACAAGTGTCCCTGGTTGAAAAACTGGCCTGGTCTTCAAACGTTGATTTCAAAGACTTCGAAAACTTGGCTGCTCAAGGGAACATCACTGAACTATTCATGCATCGCTTCTGCTTGAGTCAGGTGTGATGTCGGTCCTCACTGTGATTAATGTATGTATATGTACCCCACACGGAGCGAAACTTGCCTTCCTATCTCGTTCGACAGCCCCTCATATACTCAGATATATTCGCCCAATGACAAACTGTGAGCTTTCGTAGATCTCTAATCACTGCATCATGGGGAATGGTGGATTAAAGAACGTAATTTTACTGAATGCTCCCAGTTTAGATCATTATAACTGCTTATCCAACCCTATATTGTGGAGCAGCGTATATGAGGTGCGGATCCCTGTGCGGTAGATACTTCGACTGAATTGTGTTCGTTTACCATGAAGACCTCGTTGGTGCATCGTCGAACTGTGGTGCGTTTGCGTGCCATATAATTTAATCGCCTAGTGCATATGACCAAACTGCTAGATATTTGATTTGAAACAATTGGTTCCCTCGAACAGTTTGAACAAAGCAGATAGAACATGAAAACTGGTAGATGCAAGCATTTCGTATTGACTCATCAGTACCAAACTTACAATAACATGGGTGGGCTTTATTTAAAACAATCGATTTGAGGGGCGGATAATCAATAAGCGAGTTAGGATAAGACATCAAGTCCAGGGAAGGGTCAGGTTCACGAACAGTTGTTTCTGAACACAGAGAGCTGGTTTGAGCCGATTGATTGCAACTGCTTCAGCGAACCGTAAGAATCTCGGATTGGAATGGCGCAACAGGATTTTGAATGCAAAAGATGGATCGATAGCATGACCGGTGATCAAGACGTGTCTAGCGGCTGAGGAAACAGGCTGTTTATGCGTTTCAGAAACATTACCATTCTCCGGTAACACGGACTTCTGTGCCCATTTAGGTAAATGTTCCTTCATTCTGGAGATCAAGCATCTCTCGGTTCTGCCTATGTAGCTTTCTCCGCAGTTACATACAAATTGGTAGACACAGTGTGAAGTGGCGCCGATAGGCTGATCTCCTTTGATTGAAGGCAATGGTAGTTTCTGAGTCCGAGCGATTACACGGAGTTCAGCTGCATTAAATGTTCGTTTAATTGAATTTCTTGATCGCTGTGCTGTTTGCTGCATGACATAATCACCCCTAAAGGGTAGCTCTATGTAGACTCTCTTTTTCTCTACAGTGACCACCTTTTCGGATGGTAATTTTTGTCTACTGTGCCTATCTATGAAACTTCTGGGGTAACCATTTGAATCGTTTCGCGCACGGCACAGTTTGTGGCGTTATCCTAGCATGTATTTTCTTTGAAATGAATGCAAACTGATAGGGTGGTCATCGGTGCTCTACGTATTAACTAGGGTTTAATTGCCTAATGGTTTTGGTCCCTTGGGCTGTGGGATATGATCCTCACAGATCAGAACCTCAATTTTATGATCCTCGTCATGGAGAACAGGTGACTCTTGTCGGTGGCTTGTACGCTCTACAAATGCGCGGAAGCTAAGATGATTTAAAGACGAATTGTTGATCTAGCTTGTACCATTCCCAGTTTTAATATTAACTGTTAAATAATTTATTCTAATTGTTGCTCGGGGAAACCACTAGTTAAAAAACCTCAAACGTACAGGTATGTTTTGCATGGTTTATAAATGATGAATTAAGATGTATACTTGAATTTTAATGCTTGTGGTTCTCTGCTCTGTGAGCAAAGGAGTTTGATCAATTAGAAACGGTTTCACGATGAAACTCCAGAGTGTTTTTAAGCCTAAGCACACTAGATACTGAGAGCAACCCAGTCAAATAGATTCAGATACTTTTTCTTGTTCTGTACCCCCAGTTCTCCGTACACCTTTTGATAGTGTGATTACACAGGTCAGGGGTAAAAAACAGAAGTTCCACTTAGGTCACAAATGAAGCCAGTCATTTGCCGTAGTTGACAAATGAGATTCCTAACATTTGTTGATGAAACATTTCGTAATTCCGGTAAACTGTTTGCCGGATGCCATTCAGTCTTAAGATGAAACCATTGCAAATCTATCGTTTCATAGCCTGTTTCCGTTCAAACGAAGTCGGTTATTTGCCTATGGGTTTTTGTTCACCTATAAACAAACTCATGACTGTGTACTAGGGTATTTGGGGTCCATTTACCACGAAGTGCACAGATCCAACGTCACTTATCCAAAAGTCTCTTTATGGGTGTTTTACGGACGGGTGCATTACCACGAAAGTAAGCGGAACCAAACCTCTGGGCCTGTCTGTTACACAAATGGTCCCATGTGATCTACCCGAATAGTCCTTCTTTCCCATGCGTACCATAAGTACTGTAAGCTTCCCCGTTCGTCTTTGCTCGTACACGTTTGGCAAACAACAAATTGGTTAAACGCTATCAACCGTTTAGCGTTATTAGTCAGTTCAGAATACATAATCTGTCAGTCATCACGATGAAAGTCAAGCGCATCCACTGGTTAGCCAACCATTACATGTTCCAGGGGTGCAATCGGCTTACTGCCGCAAGTTTTTGTTGAGCACCTCATTCGTCTCTTGTAAAGTTGTTCACTGCATACAAACAAAATTTTAGACCCAATCCTAGGATTACTTTGTTGTGCTGGGTAGCAAACTGTGAAAAAACATTTCGAATAATTAGTCAACGTCATCACTTCCCCAAGTATAACGCGTGCCTTGTTCTTTGTGTAATTGGGGTTTTTCGATTGCCACATATGATAATTTTTTTTAAACTCAAGTGGTGCTAATTGCCATCAACTAAATGCTTGCTTACAGCTATTTTTTCGTTGGATTTGCCCTGACAGTCTATCAAACTGTGATCTACCACTGATTCAAGAAGTTTTCCCGACTCTCTCTTCCGGAATAAAAACATTGCACCCGACTATCGCGCTCGTTTTTGCTCTTTACTTATGTGTATTCTTTTACTGACCGGAAGTTGAAATTAGGTTCTAGTGGTTGTGAGACAACACTGAAGTCCACGCTGCCCTTGACCTTACCATAAGAATAATTAAACCATCATATGTAAGCACGGCCGCACTTGGAAAGGTACCGGTTGGAAACTATATTTAGTTCAGGAGTTGTAAGAAATCGGGAGAGATTTTCGTAACAAATGAACGGACTTCCCACCCACTTATCCGTGAACGCATGACGATCAACATGTTTAATGATTGCCGTTACTCCAAGTTGGATTGGGTATCACGGTTTGTTTTTAGGTTCTCAGTCGTAGTTAACGGGTTGCTTGATGTGCCTATTACCAGAGTGACCGGACAAACTGGTCATTGGATTTTTTGGATTGACACGTGAATGTGATAAGTTGATCTTGTTTAGTCTGAGGTTAATGACAAAATGGTCAATAAGGGCGTATACTGACAAGTTGGACAGAAGTTTAAGGTCCTACCGCGCCATGATTTGCACAATTGACGAGCTCCAGCAAGTACAAACCTCTAGAATAGTGATCCTATCCAGAAGGTCTAGCTTAAGATTCTTCTTGAGTTCAAGGGTTGTCATCAAGTGTGACTAGAGCCGATCTTCTGTTTGGTAAATCTGTGAGAAGCAACTAAGTTTCGTATACATATTCTGACATTATCACTTCCCGGACCATCACTCATATCTACGTCGTGTTTTAAGTGCACCATTCACATATGAACAGTGAATAACTGAGTGGGAGAAAGCCTTCGCGAGATACCTTTTGTAAATTCCATCTGTTGATCGAGTCGTGGATAACCAACCATGGAAGCGTTTCCAATATAGCGATAGTTTTCCTAAACGACAAGCTATCATATTTAAACATTCCTAATGAGCTTGCCTTGTTCTTTGCTTCCTGTTCTTCCGAGTTCGTAAGCACATTCTTATTTATATGTATACATATGTATATATATATGTAAAGAGAGAGGGGGAGAAAGAAAGCAGTGATGTGGGGATCGAGCCAAATTGTCATGTGCACCATTTCTTACACACCTGCACACACACACCAGATGCACACAGTTACGTTTCTCTTATCTGTAGTTGTTGAACCGTTAGCTCTTGAACGGCGGTTGTTCAGAGGCAAACTTACAGTTTGCGGTCAACAACAACCGCAAATCTAATCAGAATTGTCCAGAGACCCATCCTCGACCTCATATTGAAAACAGTCTAAAAGCTAGGTTAGCATAAGTGTATTTCCTGGAAGTTCTGAACAGTGGGTTAGAAAATCAAAAATTGTAATACGAATTCCGTCGTATAATGGAAAAATAATTTCATTTATTACGCGGTTTTATACTGCTGGACAAGAAACAGACTCAGTTGTTGACAACTTTCACTACGAGTCGATGTGTCCACTTTTGTTTGGGAATCCGGAGTTAGTAACAGTGTATAAACCGTGAACTGTTTGATATTTCTTAAGGCTTAAACAAGTGAAACTTAAATGATTACTTTACGCTTGCTCTACTTGGCGATTCAACTTTCATTCGGCCCATTTGTGCGTAAATTAATCATTGATGGAATACTTAGGTAAAATCCTTTGTCTCTCAGCACAGTTGAGGAGGTTGTACATTGAAATGACATGCACGGTCATATTCATAGGGCAACACCTAACCATTTGATCATCCTCTGACGTTCCCCCATTCCCTGATGAGAAGTGATTTATTTATAAGGAGTATTTGAACTCGGATTATTCTTTCGAACCATATCTGATCCACATTCAAAAGTCTGCTTATCACAAAGACCGTTCCAATCTGCCCGTGCCACATTTGTTTAGAACAGGTTAACTGAATTTTAATTCGAAATAACACTCACTGGCAAGCTCACACATATTGCGTCTAATTGTGTCAATCAGTTCACAGGTTAAAAACGTACTTATGCTGGTTCTAAATTATAAGTCCAAATCTGGTCTGAGCTTAGCAGTGGAGCGTATACAAACCAAGAGATTATTCATGTACTTTCTCTGTCTAAAGGTTGCATACCCAGACAGTATGCTTAGAAAATGACCTGTTTTAACTAGGATAGGTGTTTCGATGTGAAGGGATGAATGAAGTCCTCAAGCATTTAGTTGCTGAAAAGTAGCAGGGTAGAAGCGGAATTACTCCAGTACGGTAAGACGTGCCAAACTTTGTTGTTTTCAAGAGTAAAACTTGTTGAAATGTTGGAGGTGAGGCCAATTAAACGACTTAAATGACAGCAGCAATTTTTTAGTCGTGGCTAAAATACTGGGGCATTAATTTCCTGTAAAAAGATATGCGGTTTTTTTTTATAGACGATAGGTGTGCTCCAAGTTTGCTTAAAGTTATGTTAAGGATTTAGCCTTAACCGTAATAATAAACAGATGTCTATAATGACAGTTCTTACAAATCCGACACCTGCAGTCATGACCTCTCTATCTCATCACGTTAACCGGGTGACTTCAGCAACTTGTTTTCGGCTCTAACAAAGCAGAGTTGCTGTACGTACCGTGTTGCGCTTAGACCTAAGGGGTTCCATGAAGTTCAAGCTTCTTCCCTCGCCAACAAGAAACACTCTTACCAAAAACGCGGACATCCACATTCCACGAAAGGCGTTTCTTGCTAGAGATGCGTATACTGTCGACAAAACAATGTGACACTGTTGTCCACTTATGAGAGTCGACTCACCGTCTAGCGACCTTCGTCATTGTTCTCATCGCCATCGTCAAATCCACTGCCCCAGTTGTGGTATTCAGTGAATTCCACTAAAGCGCAACTTTGAACGTAACTTTTAGACGATAATTTTCAAATGCAAGGCAGTGCATCCTTCAGATGTAAGTCACTCTCCTCAGTGCATCACATTTGTAGACTTTAATGAATAAAATTTTCATTTTGTTTTTCATTCACTAGCACTGACGCGCAGTCTCCTCATCTACTAATCGATATAAACTTTCGCACTATTTTTTTAATGCCCAGTTGTGTAACAGCCTGTTGTTCCATGGTGTTTGTTCAAACCTAAGAATGATCCATTCTCTCAATTCAGTCTTTGTTCCCATCCTCCCATTACAGGTAGCAAACCGGGGCTTTGGCCGCATTAGTTCGCGCGGTCTTAAACTTTTTCATCCTAAACGCGTTGCTCAGAAATGTCGATTCACCGGCTTCCTTCTTGAAACAGTCAATTCCGTTTAGCAATTAGTATTTTGTACAATTTGGTATTCTGAGTTAGAATGGTTATTACTTACAACGCATGTGAAACGTGTTAATAAAACTTGTCGAAATTCTTGCGTTTAAACAGCAGCGCCTTCAATTGTAAAAAACTATGTTCGTGCATTTTATGGTTAAACTTCCGTGATATATCAGATATTAGCCGTGAAACAACTCAGCGGAACACTGGGACTCGTTCCCCATCAACGCCTCGGACTTCACAAATGAATTACTTTCGACTAAAACGGACTGGGTACTGCCGCGCTGCAGAGCTTGAGGACAAGTATCACGTGGCAGGATTTCGTGTGTCTCTGTGTGTTATTTTGGACACCTGACATCTGTCGAGTTGACTTACTCTTTGCAGGCGTACCCACCATTGTTCACTGCACGCACCACAGTGAGAATGAATCATAGTTTCTGAATGAGTCGTTTGTTTATTCTGTCCTTCCTGTCGCGTTTTGCGTCCGACCGAAAGCCAACAGCCCGTCTTACTATTGTGGCGTACCACCAAATCACCATACTGTTGCTTGTGTATCGGACCATGCGTCTGTCTCACAATTCAACTGGACATTCCTTGAGTTTGGCACATGCTGTGGTTGTTAAAACCTTCCGTATTGTTCACAGTTGTTAACTTTGTGCAGGCCGTTCAACATAGTCCCATCACCTTGAAAATATGGTTTTGTTGACTTTCTAGTTCATACGCTTGCAGTGTAGATTTTCTTCCGGCCCACAGCAAGCCAACCAAACACCCGAAGATTGTGTTTAATACCCTAGAATGCCTGTTCCCCCACAATTATTTTATATGACCATTAAAACTTATACAAACATAAACTCCGTTGACATGTATGAGTTAATCGTGTTTGGGCATCCTTGGAAAATTGAAAATAAACCCGCAACCGACCCAGCCGTTTGATATTTTAGATTTGCCTATTAATTCTGACATCCGTCGCCGTTTGTTTGTTTTCTAGGCAACAAGCCATGGTTGACTTAATGTTTATGAAAGGTGAACACAGTAACTGATGGTTGGGAACAGTGGTGGTGTTGTTCGTAGCTCGGGTTGATGGTTTTGGTATTGATATGTTCGCCGAGCTTGGCATTTAGGTTGTAAACGTTTCATCACCAAGCGAGGTGACATCATCAGTGTGTGAGTGTTTCAGCGTATAACTTTGAATGTGGCGTTCGGTGAAGTTGGATAGATGTCTGTTCTTATATAGCAGAGTGGGTTGACCTACTGGTCTGAATTCTGGTTGGTCACCTTCTGTCGTGTTGGTTGATTTTGTCGCAATTGAGCTTTGACCTGATGTCCGATTGGTTGTTCCCTGGAGTTCTTGGGCTGGTGTCTGATTGGCTGCTCTTTGTCGTTTGAGTTTGATGACGTTTACGTCTCCTCAAATCCTTGATTCGCATTGGTTCATAGATTTTGTCTAGTTCGATGTGTTTGGTTATTGAACCGGTTAATCCCCACTAATCTTACAGAAGCAGCCGTTTTTATTATCACTGGTCTTATGAAGACAGAACCTATGAAAACCTGTTGCATTGAACTCTTTGTCGCAAACAATGTCTACATAGTCAAATAAGTTCTAATGGAAACAACACTTGGCAGTTTGTGGGTTAACACAGTGAGATTTTTACGGAGATTTTTACGCGGAGTAAATCCGATGTAATATTCAGTATGTCACTGAGTTTGACTGACAGGTGTGCTGTTTTTACAAAATGACGTACGTGGTCGGACCTAACTAAGCCAGCCCAACAGGAGACACAAAATATTAATCGAAGCGATTTACTTTGCAGCCTATTTTTACGCGAGCTTCCGTAAAAATCCCTTTACCGTGCCATGAATCAAAGGCAAATTTCTATGTTCTACAACCAGCTGTTGTGTATACTCGTTCGAAAATGTCGGGCATCATATATTGCCCGTACTCTAAAGAGATGACAAGAAGGAACACTTGAACATCATCCCACGTGGTTGAACAGCAGTGTGGTTAAGACCGTTTTAAGCGTGATTGTTGCTTGTTCGACCTGTTCCAACCATGTTCGCAGTCAAAAGAGTGTTTCTCAGATTGTCTACAAAGTGCTAGAATACTATCCAAACTAGTGAGATTCCGGATGTTGATACTTGCCACGACCATTAGTATCCGAATATGTAATTCCGACCGGTGCGCTCAAAAATGTTCATGGTGACACTCAACCTCCCTCGACTTGCAATCTTCGATACTCAAGATTTCTAACCACGAATGCGTAGCTGCCAAAGAACACAGTCCCCAACCTTTTACTGCTCTCATATTATCTGTGTTTATTTTCCGTAAATTAGTTGGCTAACCGGTGGTTCTAATCATTTGATTTTAATTTGCTTCCGAGTACATGTGTGTTTGTCCAAGCATCATCGACAAAATTCCAGTAATCACGTTCACCTGACCCTTTGCTTAACAGGGGCAAAGTGTGGAGGAAGCACTAAGCGGTCCAATGCGGGACCATCTGCGGTATTTAGTGCTCAGGGAGTTGCACACTTGTCAGCCATGGTATCATCACACAATTGGTCGACGAGAAGCCGAACGTCGCATAATCGAGGATGGAAACCTGGAAGGCTCGTTCTTGTAAGTCAAGGTTATTTACGATGAAAGGGTGCACGGTCATCCATCAATTAATGCCGGATTACGTATCATGATTTTATAAGTGGAAAAACTTTTCTACTTTTTAGTTGTATCGTTAGAAACTGTAATTACGATCAACTCTGGTCTGAACGTGTCAACTGACGTCTATGAGTTTCCAACAGTCGCCGTGGTAGTGTAACCCACATACAATTAATACAAATTTCAGATAAATTTTTCGTGTATTTCATAAGTCGTGGTTACCTGCAAATACGATAGGATTTCTTGAATAATTTCAGTTTTAGATGAGGCCCAACTGTGAAAAGTCAGGATTTCGGCTGGATTCGAACCAGCAACAAACACAATATGCAGAAGCCCCGACTTCTCACAGTTGGGTCTTACCTAAAATCCTAGATCTAGCACACTACTTATTAGTAATACAATTTCTATGCTCAGCAGTGGCGTTGGTTGATTCCAGCGTAAACTGTTTGAGAAATCTTGCCGGGGCAGTCGATCCCCTGGATCATTTGGTGGATTCCTTATAAGATAATGGGACGGATTGTTAACAGAGTCTAAATGTGATAATTCCGAGTTCCTGGTGTGGCTTTGTAGCTCCGCTGGTACAGCGCTTGCCGCGTTTAATCATGCTGTCTGTTGCTGGTTCAAATCTAGCCGAAACCCTGACTTTTCACAGTTGTGTCTCATCTGAAATCATAAGTCTGCCACATACTTATTAGTAATGCAGTTTTACAGGTACCTATCAACGATCCCTATCAAGAATACTATTCAGTGCTTCGGTTTCAAAGAGGCCGGATGTAAACGTTAGCTCGAGGTAGTATGCAAGTTGTGTACGACATTTGATTGTATATCAGTCTAACAACACATATATGAATGTTCACAGTGAAGTGGTCCAGTTGCAGAATTTATTCTCGCAAATAATCTGGTCTTCCAAACAATAAGACCATTTTCATGTTTTGATGGAAGCACTTAGACGGCTGACATCGGTGTGTGCTACTATTTCCTGATATCTGTTCAATACAGAATACATTTTGCACACATTTTTACAATGAATACCTTGAGGTGTCTAAGAAAAAATAATTCTCACAAATCAGGCCTATCTTAGCGAGCACTGCTTGTGATGATGCAGTGTGCTTTTATGGACTGTGTCCAAACCAGTTTCACGACCTGATGCTACAATATGTCAATCAATAGACTGAAGTGCAATTCTACAATCTACTGCTTTCTTTATTGTCGAATTGAAAAAATTTGTGTCAAACCTAACCAAACATGTGGTTTCCTAATGGATTCCGTTTAAAACTTGTTATCTGACACAAATTGTTTTTGCAACCTATCAGCAAAGTGTGGAACTGTTTCAGATTTTTGAAATACAAAAACATTTTTGATGAAATGCAGAAGAACTTTGTCAGATGTTTCGTTGTGATGACAGTGTTGCTTAACAGTTTGATGTTTACTGATTGAGAGATGAGAGCTTATCAAAAGGCCCAGTAAATCAAACGGACTGTCCCAGATCCACTTTTTCTATCAGAAAACAAACTGTCTATCTAGGCATGTTAAGTGTAAAAAAACTGGATTCCCTTCAACTATTTGGTTACAGCAAAAGGAAGACACGTCAACGGTTGTAAACTTTTCGGTTTGCTAACATCACTCTCTGACGTAAAACCAGCACAGTTTTGATTGCTGATAATATAATCTAACTACATGTTAACTTCAAGCCGTTCAAACTTTGAGCGTAATCGAGAATTTGCTAACAGAGTTGAACCAATCTGGTGACTTAAGCGGAAGTGAGAAATAACGGTTTCAAAGTTATCTCTTAGAGGTAAAATTACGTACTTTCTGTTCACATTCAAAACCATACCTCCAACTTACCTATAAGTTACAGAAGACTGCAATCGAACGTTTTAGTGTGATACTTCATAAGTTAATTCGATAAACGATTAGCTTAGGCACTACAGTTTTTCTGAACGACAAAGAACGCTACCATTGTGTTCTGATTACTTGGAGTAAAACTTGAATACACTACTTCCAGGTGTATTGACAGGTGCGATCATACACTGTTAAATTTTGTTCGGAAACATGCATCACCAACTGCATTGCAAAAGACAGTCATACGGGTCGCAAGTTCCATTAGACTCAGAAATTATCCTTATTTCGGCGTCATGTTAATTGCCTACTTCATAAAAAACCAACGCTATCTCGCTGGTCGATAAACGCCTTGTCACCATTTTAACGACCATTGTTTCAACGGCGTACGATTGTTAATTTATTTTCCTACGTCTCCTGCGCACAAGACAAGTTTGTTACCTGTTTGTTCGATTGTTCGTTCTATTGCCTATCAAGTCCTGTATACGTAACCACATCATTAAATTCGTCTGTACACAAAACTAAAAATACGACCTGCCGGACTGTGTCAAATCTTTACAGAGACTCGCCGGTCACAGCATTCCTCGCTCAGTCCTTTGCTGCTTCCTTCAATTTATAATAGAATTTGTGGAGCGAATCAGGTCAGCAAAAGGATGTTTGATGTCGGAAACAACAAGCATAACAAGAGTAACAACTTTCTGTATTCCTGTATAGATATAGACATCTTCCATATAAGAGATAATACGGACAGTCACTTGAGATTGAGATTTAATTTCGACTGTTTATAGGCCTTTTTTGAATATGTATGTATATGTCCATAATAATTTATGATACAATTTGAAAGTTGTTCGATTTCTTTGTGAATACACGAATCTGGCAGATTAGCTTGAAAGTAACGGATAGCTCTAGCATCCCTCATCTGACGTACAGATCTCACATATTCCACTTTCTTCGCTCATATCTGTTATCACATAGGAAAATGGGTGGAATTCTATAAGCCGCTTGTTGCTCAGAAAACTTCTGTGTTGCTGAGATGTGTCGTGCATTGTAATTGGCCCTAATCAAGCAAGACAACCGTACGATCAGCCGTGTTTGTCAGTTAGACAGGTATGGAATCAGCGAAACCCAGATCGTGAACATCATCGTTATCAAACACAGCAATACGTTTGAAGTTCAGGCTGCTGCATAACTTCCTTGCAGTCATAAAGAAAGAAACCAAAACCAATCAAGTAAAAAGGCTGTAAAAAGGGAAGGAAAATGGAAGCTAACTATGAAAAGCAAGTATACCCGTACTTGAACATTCGCCATCTTGCAAACAGACGGTGGAATCATAAGCGAAATTAAAACGCCATCAGAAAGACAGCTTCCATACAGATTTCACCTCCCAGGGTTAACTGCGCCTACTTCACAGACGACCAGACCAAACTAAAACAGCGTTTACGCTGTTGAACCCGATTACTCACCCTCCTGTCTAAAGTCTTCATCTACTGACGCTATAGGTCGCGACAGCTTCAGGCAGGTACAGGAAGCCGATAATTAAAGGATTCTCACTAACTTTACTGTTAGGAGACCTGTAGTCCTGACGAAGATAGTTGGTCTCTGAACAGATTCAGGACCCGATGGATCAAGTGACTATCGTTTAGTCGCACTGCATGTACGATTGTTTCCCGTGTGCACGTAGTAAGGTCAACCGCCCACAAAGCGTACTAAAGTTTTTAAAAGATGTAAACAGCATATAATCGCGGATGATATATTGGTTAAGGACATTGAATTCAGGTGAGTCTGTTGCGCAGCTCTACAACCGTGATGATCCCAGTAGGCACTATTCACTACATTTTACATTTGTGTTTGTGATTCCGTACCGAATAACGATATTTCTGTATGTAGTAAGTTTTTTGGAATGGCAATCCGAAATTCGCTTGGTGATATCACGATAGAGAGCTCTGAGTCCGCAGAACAGGGAGCCTGAATCTTGTTGGACAGCTCACACACTCGTAGTTCACGATGTGCATTCATGAGAGGATGACTATGAGCAGGTGTATCATCAAAAAATGTCTCTTAATATCTCCCACTCTCATTTGCCTCACTAGAAATGAGTGACTAGCCCTTGCAGAACGATGTCTTCAAAACTCCTCATGCAAAATTCTAAGAACTGTACGAAATGAGCTATAGAAGTCGCCCACTTCCTGTATTAGCGTATTCACCAGCTCTAATCCTTGTCTACGACCTTTAACGCAACCGCGGTTGCTAAATAAAAGAGCGCCCCTATCTGTCTGAAATCAGCAAATTATTTAAAATTACCTGTAACATTGCACAATCACTTACATTAGTTCATTACTTGCTTGGAAGATACGAAGGGCTAAGCAGCTCAAACTATGCAGTGGCAATACTGTATCAGGATCAGGGTTCAATTTCCCCCCATAGAATTCACCCTTAATTTTGTCCCTCATAAATTTACTCTGGCTCTGCGTTTCAGGTGAATTAACTGTTCGCCTATTCGATCGTATCGACAGTTTACCTCCAAATCGTCGCACCACTTTGCTTATTTAGTCACTGCACACGTGACCATATGTCTTAGTAAAACATGCTGAGCTTGAGATTAGATAACCGATTATCACATGTTCACCAAGGCTCTTCTACTTTTCTTTTTCTGGATGAGAGGAGAATTCCACGGTCTTTATAACGTGCCTGTCGAGTGTGAATGTGAAACCAACTAAGTCGAGTGCGTATTCCGCTTTTCTTCCTGGCAAATTCACGTGTTTGTTTCACAGCTTGTCCATTTGAACGCTTTGGTCCAACAAATTTTTTTATCTAATTCAGTACACATATTCTATCGGTAGGTTATCGTCTTAAACAAACCTACTTTTGTAGTCCACTTGTTTCAACAACCACGTGATATTCCAGTTGATGCAGTTGAAAATCTATAGAATGAGTTAACGGTTATACATAAACCATTTTTGTTACCAACGCCACTCGCATCCGGAGGTCCTTGCCTAAGCAGGTTGTCATGACTACCGTGTATGCGCACACTGAATAACTGTTGTATTGTTTTCATTTTAGCAACCAGAAACAAAATGTAAGCCTTGTTTGTGGTTAAATTTCTTTTCTGATAATAATACCTCGGCTGTATCAATTTGGCCAGAATCCAAACTAACTTCTTCTCGTGTCCGTGAGTCGTCGCAAGCTCTACCATTTACCGGTCTTGACAAATCTTTCACTGCCGAGGGCACTAGGCAAGTAAGCGCATACTGGAACAAATTCTTTAAACATTAGCTACACAGTAAGAAACAAACGACCTAAAGGCGCCTCCCCCATTATCGACGTTGATTCTTCTTTTTCCACTGCAAACGTCTTCGTATAGCTTAACCCCAAGGGGCAGTGTGTGCTGCGCAGTTGCCGAACCCTCTCAGCCTTGAAATCGCCAAACACCCTGACTGTTCATCTACGTGCCCTAACTGTTGGAACCCGGACAAGTTGAATGTGACAAGCGTCTCGATCAGACTTTCCTCCGTGCCTTGTTTAAATCGATGAGCTTTGGTCACAGTTGATCATTGGTTAACAACAGGTGGACATTCACATGTGCGTTGGCCTTTCCTCAATGCATCGGGTTGATGAATGTTGATCCAGTTTTGTGTATGTGGATGCTTTGCAGACAGATTGCGCGTAAACGCTCAAACTCGGTCCGCTTTTGTCGTTTTTGTACCCGGTTGGTGCTTATCTACACAACTGGAGGCTGTGTTTACTTTATGAACTGAGTTTTTTCCCATCGATGAGGAGCATACTGTTCTTCCGTTTCATTTATTTTGAAGATCTGTTCTCAAATAATTGTCAGGGTTCATGGCTTACGGTCAGTTGAGTGCATGCTCTCCTTTAAGTAATCACTGTGAAACAGCATCCTGAGAATGAAAGCTGCATAAACCCACACTACCGTTCTACTACAAAAGTGAGGTGTACTTTTGCACATTCAACTTTTGGCAGCTTGCTCATATAGCTAGGCGCTGATGTCGACATGGATAACACGCCGATCTCGTCTCATAAAATGAAATTACGTGTAGAAAACGACGATCAAACAACCATCATTTTCCGTCTCTTTTAAAAATGGTTTCAATTCTCATTTTCCTCTAGTTTGACCAAATCTGAAGTGCACGCATTCCACAATTTCTGAGTGTCCCACGCAAATATGACTGAGCGTTTAAAGATGACAATTCATTTGTTACTAATCTCAGATCAGCTAGAAGCTGGTCAGCGCGAGCACACCGTTAGAAGATGGACCTCAATTGAAACTTGGTGGATGCAGTGATACAAATAAGATGTCAGCTCTGGCGGTAACATAACTAGTGTCTAGCACTCCCTTTTGAAACCCGGCTGGTTGCGAAGTCTGTCTGCATGCGAAGGTTGCATCAAATACTGTGTTCAATTTCTGCCAGCTAATTCCCGGTCATCTGTTGTTGTCCTTGTTTTTTGCTAGGTCACAATATCCAATCCTCGTGAGCGAATGAATATGGGTTGCGGATTGGAAGTAAACTATCTATGAGATTGTGATTTAAATACCGTACATATTTGGTAACTTTCGTGTCAGCCAGATCTGCTTTTCAGCCAACTCACTTCATCAGAGCAGAAAGAAGACATATATTGCGATATGTTAACATTTCATTTACTCTCATCAGTCGCAAACGTAAAACATGCCAGTTATATACAACAAATATTTAACGACACACAGGGACTAGACACACATACAGGCACACCAGTTATTATGTAATCATGACCATGGCAACCCGACCGGTTGTTTCAACCACTT